>CABFWO010000131.1:308662-351162 GCA_902155825.1 Timema genevievae
GTGTGTGTGTGTGTGTGTGTGTGTGTGTCAACCTACATCCGAAACCATTTTACCGATCAGGCTTAAACTTGGTAGGTTTTTTTTTTAGGTTTTTCATAATATTCCTCCGAAGATGTTTGACATTAGATATCTAACAATAGTGAAATTAAGGGTATTTTACTGAAGGGCAAACAAAAAAATGTAAAATTTTTAAAATCTTTTCCAACGATTTTGATTTAATTTGGTATTTAGGCACTATTTAGCATTACAAACAAAATGGCAATCTTAATTATTCAATGAAAATTACTTGAAGATACTTTAAATAAACGGAAATACCCAATTTTGATCGTATTTTCACAACTATTTGAGACACGAAATAACCTATCATTTTAAAGTTGTAGTACTATTAAAAACAAACATTTTTATTTGAAATATATTTTTATAAAAACCAATAATTTCTGAGAGTGAGGAAATTTTTTTTTTATGAAATGCGAAATTGATTGGTAAGCTCATTGGTAGAAAGAGATGGTTCTCTAACAGTGAATATTATTTCATGTATACTATTTGGTGGAGTGTTTGTGTAACAATGAATATTATTTCGTTTCATGAATCTTAAAGAGTTTTTAGTAAATGTATATTTTAAGAAAAAAAAGAGAAAATCTGCGATCCCTGGTCTGTATTTATAATCCTATTTTGATAGAAAGGGACGTTTTTGACAGTTTCAAGAGCTACTAAAACAATAATTTGTTATAAACATAAAATTTATGATATGGTGTTGTCCCCTTTAATAAAGAGTATCAATATTTTTTTTAATTATGCACCTCGTCTTAGTATCTATTCGGGGCTATCCGGATATTTACACTTATAAGTTAGGGATGGGGAATGTAGAACATAGAGAATGTACCCGCATTTGTATGGAAGGAAAGTGTGAAACTATTTAGGAAAAAACGACCCCTCTGAACGAACCACCGGGATTCTAACCCCGATATCCCTGCCATCGGCAGTCTAGTCTATTAGGAGAGGTGACGCCTTAATCCGTGCGGCCAACGAAGCGGGCGTACGAAACAACTTGCGGTGCACACGATCTTCCCCTCGCGTCTGTGTTCCTGATTGTTCTTCGGCGTGTAATCAGATACCGAACACTGGAGTTACTAATGTAGTATTGTCCCAGCAGCATCCGCCAATCTTATACAAGACACTACATTGAGAGAGGATCAGGGCTTCAAAAGAGATGGATGAACCAACTGATTCATCACCAAGATCTCCTTCGTTCATAGCCTCATTCATTATTCATCGATATTTAAATTACAATACATTGGGTTTAGTTAAAGGTGTTGTTTTTTTAAAAAAAAACTTTTAAGGACTTATAAAACCACCTCCGTGGTTTAGTGGGTCAGAGTTCCTGGCTACAGATCCAGAGGTTCCAGGTTCGATACCTGGAGCTTCTAAAAAAATTTATCTGTGAATCAGTGGTATCTGGAAAGGGGTCAACTAAGCCTCGTGAAGACAAATGAGGAGATACTTTAATGAAAACGTAACCTCCCCGTTCTAGAAAACTGAGATTTATGGCCAGAATACTCATTCCACCGACAACATAACACCATCTATCTGTAGAAGTTGGCACTATCTTCGCAAACATACGGCGCCCACTCGGTCGGTATGGATCGATTGCGGGCTGACGTGGAGGTGTTTTTGTTTTAACGGTTCATAAACGTTGAAAGTCATCACTGTGTTCTGGTGTTCGTACTTAAAAAAATTACACCTGCCTCACTCACTGACCTACTCTTGTATAGATAATAGGCTAATGAGTAACTGCGGGTATTCTAGAAGCTTGAGACAGTTGAATTATTTAAAATTTTAAAATATACATTTAAAAAAAAATTATAGAGTAGATTTTTCCGCAAAGTCATTACGATATATTTACTATGATTAGTATTAAATTAAAATAGGCCTAAATCATAACAGAGATTAACCCAATTTGATAATAAACTAATTTAAGCAACTTATCATAAAATATATTATACAGTCATGTGTTGTGTAATATTTTACTTTATTATGTTATTTATTACGTAGAGTTTGTTACATTTTAACTTAACCTAACGAGAGCAAGTAATTACATTATGCTTTAAATGAAAACCCTATTAAATTATATTTAGCTATTGTAATATGTGACTTTTTTCAATAGGAGAAATCATATATATATATATATATATATATATATATGATTTCTCCAATTGAAAAAAGTCACATATTACAATAGCTAAATATAATTTAATAGGGTTTTCATTTAAAGCATAATGTAATTACTTGCTCTCGTTAGGTTAAGTTAAAATGTAACAAACTCTACGTAATAAATAACATAATAAAGTAAAATATTACACAACACATGACTGTATAATATATTTTATGATAAGTTGCTTAAATTAGTTTATTATCAAATTGGGTTAATCTCTGTTATGATTTAGGCCTATTTTAATTTAATACTAATCATAGTAAATATATCGTAATGACTTTGCGGAAAAATCTACTCTATATTTATATATATATATATATATATATATATATATATATATCGTACGCATCTTACTACCCATTCGTGTTATGTGCTTACCAAAAAAAATTAATTGATAAATTAATTCTTCATTTAGTAAATAGATTTGTAGATAATGGTGAGACGCATTTTTAATAATAACTATCGTTGTTGGACCTAATAAGGCAAAATAGTGTTTTCAACCACTATAAGGAATGTGTATAGTGTTTTAATTCCCGTTGATAATCAATTGTGTTGTCAGCTACGATATATCATACCAGTGTTGTAATTCCTGAAACAGCCCAAAGGCCTGTAAAGATGATAGAAATGTTGTATGCCTCGAAAAGACCCGCTAGTGTTATAAGATTCGATAATCCCTATTAATGTTATTAACTACAATAAATAATACTATTTTTTTAAGACCCGATAAGACCTATTAGTATTTTCATCTCCGATAAGTAATACTAGTGCTATTAAATTCAATAAGGCCTATTAGTGTTGTCAAATAGATCAATTACTAATAAGACTTTGAATATAACATCGTAAAGGTCAAATTACATAGTTGATAGAAATGTACACATTGATTTTGGAAGGAAGGCAGATCTTAAAGGGTTTTTTCCTTACCAGAATCCTTAAATATAGTAAGATTTGGGTTGGAAAAATGGCATTTCAGACAGTCATTGGTAGGTTAATCACAAAATAACTATTGTTGGTTTGTGTAGAAAGATTCGGAAATGGTACTATTCGTTTTGAACGAAAAATGAATAGTTTATAAATCCTGAAAAGTACCAACTTAAAAGTTTTAACAATTCCAATCCTTCTAAAACAAACAACCACGGTGAAAAATCCTTTGTAGTAGTCTACAAACATGAATTCAACCGACAAAATTCTGAAAAGTACCACTAGACTTCTAGTCTTAAACGGTGAACTATACCTTAACTAAACTAACCTCTGGGAGAAATTCCATGTACTGATATAACGACTAGAGTCGGTACTTTTAAAACTTTTCTGCAGCAACCATCATCATCATCATCAACTGCTTCCAATCTGTAGCCGAATTAGTTTAGTAGAATCCCTTCATCTTCCTCTATCCTTTGACCATTTTTCCTCCTTTAATTGCTTCCATTCTTTTTCTCTCACTTATACACGGTTTTTATCAGCTCTTTCCTTCTCTTTCTTGGTCTCCCTTGCCGTCTTTTTGCTGCATACTTCATCTCCCTCATTATATTTGGTATTATCTCATTTTCTATCCTCATTACATGGCCATGCCACATCAGCCTTGCCTCCTCTACTGTCTATTTACTCTAAGTAGCCTCATTCATCCTCGGATAACTTCATTCCTTATCCTGCTTCTCCTCGTGACAGATTCTCTTCACAAACTTCATTCTCATGGCCTCCACGCTCCTAGTCTCTCTTTCATTCAATGACCATGTTTCTGCTGCATATTCACGTGACTATGAGTACAAAGTACGCCCTATACATCTCTTACTTACACTTCGAGGGCACGTCTCCATAGCCGTTCTCTTACACACTCCCCCTGTCGCACTCTTTCTTATTAAAGTCCTCTCTACTACCCCCTCCCCTTTTCGCCTCAATCACGCTTGCAAGATATTTTACATTCTGTACCTTTCTCAGCTCTACTCCATCCAACTTTATTGCTTTACTAGGCCTTATCCTCTTATTTGTCACTGCTATCACTTTACACTTCGCCATGCTAAATTTAATTCCACAATCTTTCACCGCCTTATTCAATTCCTGTAGCTGTTCTTTTACTTCCTCTTCTTCAACCAACCAACCAATCAATCAACCAACCAACCAACCAACCAACCAACCCGCAATAAAAATCTGGAATTCATACAAATTACGAGCTGTTGTTTTTTGTTTTACTTTTATCTATTCAAGCGCCACGTCTTACAATCTGCCCGGAGTATACGCTTATGTACTAATTACGCTAATGTCAGGGATGAGAAAGGTTGATCTTAGAGGAAGTGTACTAGCATAAGCGTGGAGAAACTGTGGAAAATTATTTTGGAAAAAAACAACCTTGGTACACTCGACAGGGATCGAGCCCCGATATCCCCATCTTCAGCAGTCTAGTCTAACACGAGAGTCACGGGTTAGACCATGCAACCACTGAAGCAGGTTTTGTTAGTATTGATGTTGTGAAGGTTGGGATTCGAATCTCGGCAGTGCGCTCCAAGAATAGTTTTCCCGCGTGTGATTTTTCTCATCCTCTCTCCACGCGTGTTTCTTCCGAGTCACGCCACCTCATCTTTTCGCCTTAGAAGATGTCGTTTACTAGTCCACGTGTTGATCGTGAGGCACAGTAAAATAAAAAAAAACATTTAAAACTTAAAGGTATGGTTAATTGGTGACTTGAAAAGTAACAACTCTGAAAACCCGCTTCAGTGACCGAATAGTCTAAGGCGCCTCTCTCGCATTAGAATATACTGCAGATAACGGTGAGATCTGGGTTAGAATCCCAGTCGGGTGTACTTAGGGTAGTTTTTTTTCCTAAATGGTTTCCCACTTTCCCTCCAAGCAAATTAGGGTGCACTTCCTCTAAACTAAACCTTGTTAATCCCTAACACATTAGTGTAATTAGTATATTAGCTTATAACCCGAACACCCGCCTCGGTCGCGTAGTTGGCTAACGCGCCAGTCGTGTTGAGCCAGACCACCAAGGACGGGGAGATCGAGGTTCGAATCTCGGTCGGGTGAACTGGATTCAACCTTCCCAATTCCTAATCCATTAGTGTAATTAGTACTTAAGCGTATAACCCGAACGGGTAGTAAGACGCGGTGCTAAGAAAGATGATTACGAACAAGTGCGATTGTAGTATTAACGCCTCAAAACACTCGTCTACCGTCTACGAGTTTCAATGTGTGTTTAAATTATTTTAATCTGTATGAATAAGAACTATCTCGACACTTTATATATACTATGGGTGAAAATTTTAACTTTTGAAAAAAAGGAGGGAGGGATAATCTCTCGGAAAATATAATACGTTTAAATGTTAATGCTAAAAGAGCGGAGGGGATTAAATTAATAGGTCAACCTTAACTCTTATGCAAACTAAATGTAAAAATATGCCAGCGATAATCTCGGTACATGGGCTTGTACCATTATAAATGCAAGGAAAATGAATGTGCCATAATTTTAATGGGGTAAAATAAGAACATGTGTTACGTTCTTTTGTGTTGTACTGTAAAAATATGTTCGCAAATATTCAGCATTTCCTAATATTCAAATACACGCTCTTTTCAAACATAGTCATTTTTCAGTCATATATATGTACAACAATTATGAAAAGTTCCTTATAGTTTTTATAACTGAAGAGTGATTCAGCACTTTCTAACAAAATTTTACACTCAAATCTCCTTCTCTACCCAACCAAGAAATGACCAAACGTTCAATGTTTTCTCTCTCTCTACTATTTTTCTTATATCTATTCTATTGCTAATTTTTTTAACATACACATGATAAGTATGATAAATATGTCTGTGGTACTTTTTCTAAAAACAATATGGTCATCATATTTGATACCACAAGTAATATTACTTGTGAAATATGTATAAGAAACAAAGTGGAATAAAGATTCCTTCACGTACTGCTAGATAAACACGCATGTTAATATAATTTTCACTCCCAGAATGCTGATGAAGGGGAGATCAATATTTCAAATCCTGGTCTGATGTACAGAGGGTAAATGGTTTTCCACTCTCCCCCCATGCAAATGTGAGTACACTTGCTATGAATGCAACCTTACTCAGCCGTAATACATTAATGTAGTTAGTATCTAGTTCAATTCCTTGTAAGGTCTAAAACCGTATGATTAGTGAAATTATGGCTAGCCCTTTCACAGTGATGACTGACTGACTGACTGACTGACTGACTGACTGACTGACTGACTGACTGACTGACTGACTGACTGACTGACTGACTGACTGACTGAACTAACTAACTAACTAACTAACTAACTAACTAACTAACTAACTAACTAATGGTTGACCTACGTGGTCTTGGGACAAAGTGATCGCCTCAGGACCCGATGTTCGTGGGTTCAAACCCAGCTATGGTAGATGGATTTTTCTTTAACTTAAAAAAATATCCATCGCACAACATCCTTTGGAGGGTAAGTAAAACCATCGGTCCCGTAAAAGAACCCTGGAAGGTTTGTGAGAATCTATTTCCCAAGAAAATTGGCAGGACCTGTCGCTATCGTGCATAGAAATTCTCGTGTGCTGATATAATCAGTAAGTTCAGAAATTCCACGTTAATTACCTCAAATAAATTAAAAATAATAATTAGTGACCCATTTCGGTGGTCAAATGGTCTAAGGCAGTGATACTCACTGGGGGTACTTAAGACATCTTTGGGGGTAGGTAAAATTTAAATAAATATAATTTATAATTTCTTTATAAACACTGAATAATCAGGGCCATATTTAGGGCTACCCACAAGATATCTGGACGTAAGGGCATGCGATCTGAGAACGCCATCTTTTTTTTTTCATCCCTCTCCTAGATGTAGATTATAGAATATGCTGTATAGCTTGCGCTATGCACCAACAACTCTAGCGGTGCAAAGTTGAAGCTAAATTCAATCTCGGGGTTAGCAAACAAAAAAGGTTGAATACCACTGGTCTAAGACGTCACTCTTGCAATAGACTGTACTGCGATTGATGAAGGAGATCGAGGTTCCAACCCCAGTCGAGTGTAAGGAGGGTGATTTTTTATTAAATGGTTTCTCAATAAAACGTGGGTTTGTTTCCTCTAAATTCTACCTTCCTAATTAATTCCTACCACATTAGCGTGGTTTATAAATTAATACATGCGTGTAGCTTAAACCAAACAGGTTGTGGTGACACGTGGTGAAAAACAAAATTAACAGAAGGGGAGAAGTAAACTGGGTGCTGTGTCTCTTTTAACTTAATTTTAATTTTTTAGATAGCCCTGGTTTTATTAGCACCGCGTCTTATTACCTGCTTATGCTATACGCTTATTTACTAATTACGCTAATATGTTAGGAATGAGGTAGGTTTAATTTAAATAAAAGTGTACCCACATTTGCGTGAAAGTAGTCGAAAACAGGTTTGGAAAAAAAACACCATCAGTTCACCCGGCCAGGGTTCAAGCCCCACTCTTCCCTGTCATCGGCAGTTTAGTCTAATACGAGGGCGACGCTTTAGACCATGCGACCACTGAAGCAGGCGAGTCCTGAATAAATGATATGGTTAAAAACATGCTCTTTAAAATTTCAACTAATTATTTTTCTTTAAAAAAAAAACCTCGCTTTGGACTGCAATTTAAAAAAAAAGTAAACTCCAAATCACTCACACACACCCTATCTGTTCTCACCACCCGATGAAATATTTATTTAAGTTTCCGCAGAGATTCAAACCACTGTCTTCCAATACTGGTTGGACATCGCATGAAACACATCAACGACATTGAACATATAAGACACCAACAAACCATATATAATAACAATAAACGGGGTGTGTACCACCTAATTTATTTATGTTAGCATAATATTTTTCTCTCCCTCTGTTTGCCATTTAAATTGTAAATATATGTAAATTCGTAATTGCGTTCTCGTTGGATACCCCAGCTGTATCTCGCGCACAACGGACAACAAACCCAGAGGGGGGGAGGAGGAAATTAAAAGAATGCGGGGATGTTGATAGGATGTCTGAGCCATCTAACATTTGCATTTGAACGCTTCAATCATGAACTAAATACAAAATGTAGTAAAAGTAATAGTGTGTGCCATTCCGCCCATCGGCATAACCCAATTTTTCAGCGATTATAGTGCCTCGGGCAAATAATAATAATTATTATATTTAGCACCGCGTCTTACTACCCGTTCGGGTTATACGATTAAGTACTAATTACGCTAATGGATTAGGAATTGGGAGGGTTAAATTTAGAGGAAGTGAACCCGCATTTACGTGGAGGGAGAGTGGAAAACCATTTAGGAAAAACCACCTCCAGTTCACCCGACCGAGATTCGAACCTCGATCTCTACGTCCTCGGTGGTCTGACTCAACACGACTGGCGCGTTAGCCAACTACGCCACCGAGGAGGGTCTCGGGCAAACACCGGGTTTTGAAAATTTGAGTTTTGTTTACCGGACTTTTCTTTTTATCACCGCGTCTTACTACCCGTTCATGTTATACGGATGTATTATAATTACTCTAACGGGATAGTGATGAGGAAGGAAGCATTTTATATAGGTAATCTACCTACATTTGCGTGGAAGGAGAGTGGGAAACCATTTAGGGGAAAACCACCCTCAGTAGAACCAACCGGTATTTGAAACGCCAATCTCCCCGTAAGTAGACCAGACTAGGATTCGAACCCCGATCTCCCCGGCATCGGCGGACCAGTCTAACACTAGAGAGAAGCCTTAAACCTGAGATGACAAAACTATGGTACGCGTGCCACTGGGTGGCACGCAAACACGATTCGTGTGGCACGCCGACATGAAAAAAAATTAACGTAAATTAAAACTTTTTCCAACCGTTTCTCACTCCTCGTCCAGGCTAGTGGCATTTAACTGAATTAATGGGTTAGGGGTGATGTACAACAATTCAATGTTTATAAGAAGGGCCCTATCCAACAGCTAGAAAAGTTCATAGATCTACGTTCACGTATTTATACGTCATTCAGATTATCCACAGCTGTGACTTTAGTTATTATTATCAAATAATCCTAATAATTTAGTAAAAATGTTATCAATGTTGACCGCAAAAAAAAAGTTATTTTCTAAAGGGGCTTTGCTCTGAAAATTGGATTGTATGTATCACTCAGAGGAAGTTTACTCTAGGGAAAGTGGGAGAACATTTAGGGAGGAGGGGGGGACTCAGTATATCCGGCTGGGATTCGATCCTTGATCTCTCAGTCAGCTGCAAACCAGGATGGACGAGAGTGAACTAAGTAGCGCCCTTATAGGCGAACACGCAGATAACATCACTCTCGTCTTTAAGGAACTTATTTTAAAAGTTATAAAAGCTATAATAGTTTTAATATAGCCTATTTATAATGACAAGGAGATTGGGGGTTCAAATCTCGGTCGGGTGTACCGAGGGTAGTTTTTCCAAAATGCTTCCCTGCTCTCCTTCCACGCAAATGCGGGAAGATTACCTCTAAAATGCTTCCTTCCTCATCCCTACTCCATTAGAGTAATTATCATATATGTGTTAGCCTATATGCATATAGCCTGAATAGGTAATAAGATACGCTGATAAATATATATATGTGGTTTTCCACTTTACCTTACTGCAAATGCGGGTGCATCTCCTCTCAAATCTACCTTTCTCATATGAGCCTCATTAGTGAAACTAAATGCTGACATCACGAACGAGTAGTATGGCGTGTTTCTGATATGAAAAAAAAAACCACTTCCCATACCTTTCCGTCCAACGAGAACCGTCAAGACATGTTCCATGAATATCTTGATTCTAGGGTCCAATAAATTTTTCAGGTTACAACTTCCTTTCAATATTCTGCCGGATGCTAACAAGTCATTTTACGACTCACCCCTTTTCCAATTAAAAAAAACCCTCTTTACAGATAGATAGACGCGAAGACTTGAATGTTAAAAGGGATTTGAGTAAACTTTCCCAAAACGTCTGAATGGAAATAATATCATACCACCCTCCCCCTCCTCAGTTAACTCTCCAATGACCCCTTTTTTGAACGAGTGACTCATCGGTCTCGTCACTGTGTCGGGGTCCTTGTTCGATGCCTGTGGAGGTCTAGAATAATATGTAGCTTCATCCTGTTTACTCGGGGATACAGTGTTGTTATCTTTAATTATCTTAGCACAAGTTAAGGGGTTCTAGCACCTTAAACTACACATTATAGTAAGCTCCAAATTACTGGAACCTTGCCCCGAATTTAATACAACGTTAGGATTAAGAAACTTCGACACTAGTGGAATTTTAAAAAGAAAAAAACAGGAAGGCGTGGGCAGAGCATGGAAAACCATTTAGGAAAAAAACACCCTGAAAATACCCTACACGGATTTGAATCCCGACCTTCCCGTCACTGAGAGTCCATTTTGTTGCGAGAGGGACGCGTTAGACCATTCAACCACCGATGCGGGTCAGTATCTGATTGATTATATTAATATAAATAGCTATAGGACATGAAGCTCGAATGGGATATTCTAGAACCGTGTTAAAGGTTTTGACTGGTAAACCCAATGGGAATAGACCTAGACGCAGATGGGAGGAAAACATTCGAATGGACCTGAAAGAGATAGGGTTTAATGGGGTGGACTTGATAGAACTAGCCCAAGATAAGGATATGGTGTAATGAGGTGGACTGAATAGAACTAGCCCAAGATAGGGATAATGTAATGAGGTGGACTGAATAGAACTAGCCCAAGATAGGGATAATGTAATGAGGTGGATTGAATAGAACTAGCCCAAGATAGGGATAATGTAATGAGGTGGACTGAATAGAACTAGCCCAAGATAGGGATAATGTAATGAGGTGGACTGAATAGAACTAGCCCAAGAAAGGGATAATGTAATGAGGTGGATTGAATAGAGCTAGCCCAAGATAGGGATAATGTAATGAGGTGGACTGAATAGAACTAGCCCAAGATAGGGATAATGTAATGAGGTGTACTGAATAGAACTAGCCCAAGATAGGGATAATGTAATGAGGTGGATTGAATAGAACTAGCCCAAGATAGGGATAATGTAATGAGGTGGACTGAATAGAACTAGCCCAAGATAGGGATAATGTAATGAGGTGGACTGAATAGAACTAGCCCAAGATAGGGATAATGTAATGAGGTGGACTAAATATAACTAGCCCAAAATAGGGATATGGTGTAATGAGGTGGACTTGATAGAACTAGCCCAAGGTGATAGGGTGTAATGAGGTGGGCTGGATAAAACTAGCTCAAGATAGGGGTAAGGTGTAATTAAGTGGACTGGATGGAACTAGCTCATAATAGGGATAGGGTGTAATGATGTGGACTGGATAGAACTAGCTCAAGATAAGGATGAGGTGTAATGGGTTGGACTGGAAAGAACTAGCTAAGGGGATTGGTGGCGTACTTATGTAAGTGCGGCAATGATCTTTCGAGTTCCCAATGCCATAAACAGTAAGTATAAATAGCTACACTGATAGAAAAACTCACAAAGGAAAAACTAAATAAAAAAACCTTATCAAGAGATTGACGAGTTAAATATAAACAGTTGAAGTAGACATTTTGACTCACGCAGTGTCCATCCCGATCTCGTAATAAATAAACAGTGGCGAGTTTACCTCTTGCTGCCGAAACTTAATTGAAAACACATGTCTGAATGGAAGGAAGGGTTCCCCTCCCTCCCTCTTTCGGTTTGCCCACACGCCAACAGGACGTGTTTCAGCGAGCGGCAAATAAACCAAAACAAGTGGAGCCACGTGTAAACAATGAACCCAGACGAAAGATTCCTTGTACAAATGTTGAATTATCTCACTGAGCAAGGCGAACAGGAATACGAGAAATCAGGCAACAAAGAGAGAGAGAGGTATATAAGAATTACTTATATACCTTCCTCGTCGAGATACTTGCGGGAACTAAATGTTATATCCCCTCCTAACTCGCTTTTGACCCGCTCCATGGGTCAGTGGGCAAAGGGCACGCGGTTAAGATGTCAGTTTCATATGGTCTGGTTTGCCCATGACGTGGAAGCCGGAGCTCTAATCCCCTGTCCAGATGTCTCGAGGTAAGTTTTATTTTAAAGTTAATTCCGATCTACCTCCTCTCAAATACGGATCTACCATACTCAAGGCCGTAGTCAGGGGAGGGTTCTCGGGGTTCAACAACCCCCTCCCCTCCCCGAAATTTTATGAACAAAATATATAAGGCTTTATTTATGGTTCAAACAATATCAAAATTAAGGTACAAGTACAAATTAGGAGGCTGTGTTACGATAAAAAGCACTTCAGAGAGCTTCCAGAGGTGTTTATTATTTAGAATTTTTTCTAGCCTTCTGCAGTTTATGGGTTATGTTACCATAAAAAACACTTTAGAGAGCTTCTAGAGCCGTTTAATAACTAGAATTTGTCCTAGCCTCCGATAGTTAGGGGGTTATGTTGCCATAAAAAACACTTCAGATAGCTTCTAGAACAGTTTTTTATTTAGAATTTTTTCTAGCCTCCGTCAATTGGGGGATGGGCCCACCAAACCCCCCTGAAATTATTGGCTGGCTACGGCCTTGACCAAACTCGTCCCTACACCATTAGTGTAAGTATGTGGATAGCCCAAACGTGATCTAGCCCTTTTTTTTACAGGAAGGGCTTTTTTTTATAAATACAATTATATTTTCTTGCCGCCAAAATTGATCAAATGTTACAATATTATTCGTGTTACTTTACAGGTATTGATAATCTTTAGCTAAAATGACAGCTGCAGATCACATGAACTGACGTATGAATACGTTTAAGTAAATCTAGAAACTTATCTAGCCGTCAGTAAAGGTCCTTCCTATGAAAATTAGTCTATAGTAAGAAAGGGAGAGGGGGGAGCTGTGAATTTCTATAATGATCGCACTTCTTGTTACTCTAGAGTTACACCGACGAGAACACAAGTGAACCGAACGCGGAACGTACATGTGTGTTCGGTAACATTAACATATGTTCGTGATCGGCACTGAACAGGGGTGGCTTACACTCGAAAGAACAAGGGAGAACATCACCGAATCGGTTGCCGTTCATTATTATTATTATTATTATTATTATTATTATTATTAGTACCGCGTCTTACTACCCGTTCGGGTTATACGTACTTACGCTAATGTGCAATGGTAGGGTGATTGTGAGATGAAATGGAGGACCTACAAGTTTAACGTGGGATCCGAACCACGGTGGAGGCATGGCATCCGTTCGTTATTGACCTGTGAGTTCGCAAGGCGGATGTGATTAGTTTTACGCCAGTGTGGTTAAAAGATTTTGGAACATGGCAGAAAGGAGTAGGGGAAGATGAAAAAGTTGAGTTGGCGTTGCTTAGTCTGGCTGGCGTAGGATATGGTATCGAAAGAAAAGTATCGATACCTGTACTCATTAAACGTATCGGAAGAAAAATATCGATAACAGTAAGAATCGGTATCGAAATTCTAATCGGGAAAAATATTTTTTTCTTATCTAGTAATAATAATTTCAACTTTTGCATCATAATTTGTATTTTCATATTTATTTAAACACGGAAAACTATCATGGTTTTTAATAATTTAAAACAAGTTTTACAAGATGCTTTTCTGCTATCCAATTTTTTTTAAAAAAAACTTCCATAGCTCACTCCTGGGAGGTGGCATTTTTTTAAAACCACATTCGTTGTTCATATACTATATCAAGGTATATTATTACTATTGACAAACAATATAAGAATGAACGCCTTACTCTGCTTCATCTGCTTAAACAAAACAACGCACATAAACTTTTCTGCTTCGTCTGCTTGGGGCACCCATTGTTTGACTGAGTTAATTGCGTTCTACAAAAGCTTCTTTTGTTTAGTTTGTGATGAGTGATGACCGTTCTCATTGATAAAGGAGAAATAAAGTATAGAGTAAAAAAATACTAGTATTGAAAGGAAAATATCGATATTAGTAAAGTATCGATACTTTTTTCACATCCTTAGGCTGGCCATTTTGAATGTTAAGGAGGAGGATTATATCTCGTCAAATTGGGTGAGTGAATTTTTGGGGGTGCAAGAAACACATGGGGGGAATACGTCACCACAACAGTTACAACTTGATCGTGGACTAGGACAATTTCATAACTTCTGTCCATGGGCGTCCATAAATAGGTGATAAGGGGGGCTTAAGCCCACATTATTCTGCAATATTTACTTCTTTTTTGTTAATTTTTAAGAAAAAAATAAAATGGTGTATTTGGGATTTGACTGCAATTTGCTACTAACAACTTTGAATCATCAATATCCAAGATAACAGATAAAAATGATGAAATATAGATTTCCTCCCATTCCATCTTCATCAGCTTTCTTTTCATTTCGTTCTGTTCGATAAACTTACGAAAACTTTAACGTTTTCAATGGGTTCAGCTACAACTAAATTTTAGTTTTAATTTTTCAGAAACTGATTTTTTTTACTAAAACTGTTTCTTGGAACTCTTATAATTAGTGCAAAATTATGTTCATATGCTTTTAAATTCCCTCACACAAGGTTAAATTCCTGAAAATTTATCTCAATAAGGGGGGTGGAGGGGGACTTGCCATACCCCTGGGATCTAGGACTAAAAATCCAACCCCCCCTTTCCCCCCTCCATTTGAAAAGCTCACATGTTGCGTCCTTGCTTCTGTCGTAATGCCTTTTCATCAGTTCACTCCGTTTTAAACCGAATTAAAACGCGCCAGAAGGAAGCTCCAATACACTGCACTCAACCAATTGATAGTTCTACCCGGTTACACAGAAAGAAAACGGAGCAGGTGCGAGGACGAATATCCTTGGATGATTCGCTTAAAAAGCAACCATAATCGGAACACAGGTGATCGCGAGTTTGTCTCTAGTGAACACGTGCGAAGCCCATTGAAGGCTGTTACGTGGTGTTCTATGTGACGGTCACAGTGAGATGACTTTTTATGTTCACTACTGTTTGTTCTCTTTTGTTTTCTCCGGTGTAGCACTAGCTTTATAGTTCCTTCAAACAAAGTTCACAAAGGTTTAAGTTTTGTTTCAAAAAGTTGTAGAATACCTTACCAGGTGGAGGCACGAGAACAAAGGCATCATTCTCATACTGTCTGGTTTCCCGTGACTGGTAACGTCAGTGTTCGATTCCCATCAGGATATACTGAGGTGTTCCCCCCCTCCCCCAAAAAAAATGTGTTTCCAATTTCTCTATGTAGGCCTACGCACATTAGTGTATACCTCCTTTCAATTTTATCTTTCTCTGATTTCCTTGCTTCTAAGACATTTTTAATAAGAATAATAAGAATATATACCTGCTTTTGTGGTCGCATGGTCTAAGGCGTTACTGTCGTGTTGGACTAGACTACCAATGACAGGGAGATTGAAATTTGAATCCCGGTTGGGTGTATTGAGGGAGTTTTTTCCTAAATGGTTTTTTCACTTTCCCTCCACGCAAATGAGAGTACACTTCCTTTAAATTCAACCTTCCTCATCCCTAGCTCATTAGCGTAATTAGTACATATGCGTATAATCTGAATATGTGGTAGTAAGACGCGGTGCTAAAAAAAATAGTAATAAGGGTGATGGTGCTCAAATTGAGTTATAAATAAAATTTTGTTTTACGTAAATCTTGTTCACTTTCTCGTTCTTTTTACTGACGACATTTAGTTTTAATTTTGACTAAGGTCAAAAGAAGGCAACTAAACGGAGTTATAGTCATTATCTTTACAGTTTTTATAATAAAAAAAAGTTAGTCAAAATAGATATACAAGTATTTTTTCATTAGAAACATTTAGTTTTATTTCCTACACTAGTTATTTCAATATTTCTTGAAAATTTTATTGTGAATATTGTGGTGTTTGACCAAAAACTTTTTAAATCAAAATAATTTTTAATATTGCTCAGATCACAATTTGAAGAAAAAAAAGTCTACTGAAGCAATAGTATATTTATTTTGGCAAAAAAAGATTGTTTCGAAATAAAATCTGTAAAGAAACCTACCTTAAATCATGCCCCCCTCCCCCCCACTCCCCTCTCTCACCAAGTTTTACAATTTTTCCGTCAACAACGAGTTATATCTAATAACATTTTGTCACCGCGTCTAACTAACCGTTCGGGCTATACGCGTTGATTAAGCTAATGTGTTGAGAGATAAGGAAGGTTGAATTTATAGATAATGTACCCGCATTTGTGTAAAGGGAGAGAGTAGAAACGTTTTATATAAAAAATCAAGCCTATGTACACCCAGCCCGGGACTTAAATCCTAAACTTAGTGTCACCGGATAAAGAGTCCAAACTAGCTTGACGTTTGTTTATAAGTCCACGTTCTAGCCCATCCATGTCACATTATAAATTTGAGTTAAAATTTTTTGAAAGAATATCACATTTGATTAAACACGAAGGTGGGAGATTAAAAATAACTCGTGTCAGTTCTTTTGTAGGTTCATGAAAACACACATACCCCTAGAGATACATTATTAACATCCCGAGAATGTGAAACAAGAATGTGAAATGTAATAATAGTGGCGAGAAAAAAACCCGCACGTATTCCCAACGCAGTATATGTCATCCATCTTTCTTTATTTTTCCCTTCTCTCTCTGTTTTTCCATTATACAACCCAAATGAAACAAAAGAATTATATTTTTAAATTTTATTCAAGAAAAGGTAAAATTTAAATGTTTTATCTAATTACCCGCCTCGGTGGCGTAGTTAGTTAACGCGACAGTCGTGTTGAGCTAGACCAACGAGGACGGGGAGATCCGAGGTTCGAATCTCGGTCGGGCGAACTGAGGGTGGTTTTTCCTAGATGGTTTTACACTCTTCCTCCACGAAAATGTGGGTTCACTTCCTCTAAATTCAACCTTCCCTATTCCTGATCCATTAGTGTAATTAGTACTTAAGCGTATAACCCGAACGGGTAGTAAGACGCTAAGTATTTTATCTAATTAAAGTAGAACTAAAATAATGTGAACTGTGCAGGATTGTTTTGTGTATTTTTATTAATTTTTTCTGTGTGCCACGTTTTACTACCTAACTGGTTCATTTATTTTGGTCGCAATCAAATAGTGTTTTGAAGTACTCGATATGACTTTACTTGCGAGTTTATAAAACCCAAAGATACACTTTTAGCTACGATGTAGTTTTCTTACTCGATCGACTGAAAATGTCCTTGTAATCGACCGATGGAACGCTGTCGACTGGTTTGTGTTGGTTTGTGTTTTTTCTTTTTAGCACGGCGTCTTACTACACATTAAGATTATACACATATATGATAATTACTCTGGCAGGGCATGGATGAAGAAGAACGCATCTTAAAAGTAGTCTACCCGCATTTGCGTGGAAGGAGAGTATGGAAAACAATTTAGGAAAAAACCTCCCTCAATAGACCCGACCGGTATTCGAACTCCAATCTCTCAGTCATCAGCAAGTCAGTCTAACACGAGAGTCACACCTTAAGACAATTCGGCCACCGAAGCGGGTATTGACGAGTTGTCGACACTTTTTCTAAACCAATGAAATGGGGATGAGGAAGGTAGGATGTAGAGAAAGAATATCGGCATTTTTGTGGTGGAAGATTGGTAAACCATTAATAAAAAACTACCCTCAGAACAAACCACCATCAGCAATCCAGTCAGAGCCCAAAGAGGGCAGATTGGCAGAAGTTTACAATTTCCCAAACATCTCCCTTTAACAATAGCAGAATCTTGCTGCAACCCTAAAACCCTCGCAACGTGTCGTTTATTCGACTGATTTGGCATAAGTATTTACGACTTGCGTTGCGCCTTTGACGGGATAGTCGGGTGTTTGAATCCTGGCCGGGCACCTTGGAAATGTTTTTTTACCATCCTCACTCCCCACTGTTAATTAATTTAGCACCGCGTCTTACTACCTGTTCGGGTTATACGCTTAAGTACTAATTACACTAATGGGTTAGGAATTGGGAAGGTTGAATATAGAGGAAGTGAACCCGCATTTTCGTGGAGGGAGAGTGGAAAACAATTTAGGAAAAACCACCCCCAGTTCACCCGACCGAGATTCGAACCTCGATCTTACTGCCCTCGGCAGTCAAGCTCAACACGACTAGCGCGTTAGCTAACTACGCCACCGAGGCGGGTCTCCCCACTGTTGTTGGTCAGGGTGACCACAGAATATCAGAAGGAAACTTCCCTAAATTTTACCTAATCCAAATATACAAATTTTTTTGCCTAAAACCCATATTTAAATTTATAAAGATGTTTTAAAAAAATCAAAACATTTGATTTGATAATTAATAGTAAAATATACAAAACAAAATTGATTAACATCGTGTTTGAATGGGATGCACCTAGGGCATTTCTCGTTTCCAGACAGCCAAATGTGCAATTTTTCCTGGTCGCCTACCAAATTCCCTGATATTTCCAAGTTTTTTTAAAATTTTAATTTCCCTGACTTTTGAAAGTTTCCCCTCTATTGTGGCCGCCCTGTTGGTGCACTTCTTCTAAATTACTCCCCTCACCCATTACATTTGGGATTAATTCATCAATGCTCTTTCGTTGAATGTAAGCCCTAAAACTTTTTTTTTTTAGCACTTTGTCTGCTGGTCGAAAGAAACCTTCAGAAAATACAAACATTTAATTACTATTGTTATTTTATAGGTATTGATAATATCTATCAAATGTGATACGACGTGACGCATGAAAATATGAAAGTAATTTTAGTAACTTTCGTAACTGTAAGATACGGTCCTTTCTACCAGAATTCTATTTTACACCAGTGTTTGAACCACTCGAGAGCAAAAATAAATTTTCAAACAATTTCGTTTTCTCCTTCAATCAAATAAGAATATTATATTCCTCTAAGATTTAGTACCTTAACAGTTCAGTTTATGTTAAAAGAGAATGTAGAAGCGGTTCTATCAAAGGAACTCATTTATCATCAAAAGTCAACAAACAAACCGATTTATCGGTCCAATGTATCTACTGTGAGAATGAATTCAACGCTCATTCACCAAACCCGCATCGATGGGTGCGAAGACTTGAATGTTAGGCTCATCTAGTCTGGCTGGCCGATAACCTAGATTTCGGAGTTTAAAAAAATTCAGCCAGAGTGGATTTTTTAACAAAATTGTTTCCCACTCTCTCTCCAGGCAAATGCAGGTTTCACCCCCTTTAAACGCTACTCTGTTCTTTCGTGTCACACTATCGTAATTAAAATGCATATATCCCGGACGGGTAAGAAAATGCTGTGGAAAAAATTAATAAAAACACCAGCTAAGAGCTATTTACTCCACCGGACACACTTGTCCTGTTTCATAGTAGTACTTTTTTTTATCATCGCGTCTTATTAACTGAAGTTAAACGAATATGTACTCATTACGCTAGTAAGTTAGGGCTGATGAAGGTTGAATTTGAAGGAAATGTACCCGCAATTGCGTGGAGGGACGATAGTGTAAAACACTTTTGTAAAAACTACCCTCAGTACACTAGATTCAAACCTCGATATTCCCGTCATTTGGCAGTCTAGTCTACCGTGAGAATAGCGCGTTAGACCACGCGGCCACCGAAGCGGGTGACGCCGCAATTACGCGGAGATTGAAACCATCCGAGAGTAAGGGGGAAAAAAAATGTCAAGACGGGATTCGACATCCCACCTCTTCGTCACCAGCTAACCAGACTTAAGAAGAGCTTGAAATTTAGTCCGTGTGGCTTAACACCCTAACCGTTTCTTGAAAGGACGGAAGAAGTTGATCTTTGAATCACATAACGCCTCGGCAGTTCGTAAAACAAGAACCAGATTGTAACACATACATATTATGTGTGTTGGCATTGACTCAAGTAGGATTGCAAATCCACAGGGAAAGGGGGAGGGGGGGAGTACATGATGATGTAGGGTGGGACGGAAACAATTAGCCGATCCATTGCTGAGGAAAGTGATGATCAACGTTCTGAGGTTTGTCTGAGGTCAGGGGGAGCTCACGTGAGTGACATTATCTTCAAAAAGTGAAAATTTTGGTATGTAGTTTGCTTTTATTTAGCTAGTAAATATTTACTTTTCAATTAAAGTGTTAGTTTTCAAGTTACTAATCGTCTAATTGTTTCGGCCCCATCCTGTATAAAAGCGGGTTTAGTGGCGGCACGTTTGAAGGGCTGTAAAACTAGTTTCACAATAATGTAAAGCTACAATATATTAACTTTTATAGCTAGATATTTGAGTTTCATCTAAGGGTATTTATCCAACTGTCTGTGTATAAAAGTGGTAAAATAAATAGAATGTTTTAGTTTGGTTTCAAATAGGGGTTTGCGAAAAGCACTTTTTAGATTAGATGTGAAGCGAAGCAGAAGATAAAGTTTATGTTGTCATATAACACTAGATTTAATTCTTAAATCATTCATTAGGTACATCTAGGTAAAGAGGAACGTTTAGAAAGAAAAAACAAAGCACATATTATTTAAAGCCGACATATCTGATTTTATCAATGCTTCTGGCTACAGATCCAGAGGTCCCGGGTTCGATCCCCAGTGTTTCCAGGTTTTTTGTAATACAGTGGGTCTACAACGGGGTCAACTAAGCCTCGTGAGGACAAATGAGGAGCTACCTGAATGAAAATAATAGCGGATGCGGTCTAGAAAACTGAGATTTTTGGCCGGAGGGTTCATTATGCTGATCACATGACACTCTCTATCCGCAGAAGTTGGCACTATCTTCGTCAAAAGACTTCTGCTCGATTGCGGGCTGATGACATGGAATGGTTTTTTACCTCATAAATGTTATTATATTGATTTTATAGTCCGTGTTAAAATACTGTTTTAGTATCAGTTTCTAAAAAATTATCATAATTGAAGTATGCAATATTAAATGAGGTATTTCAAATCTTATCGAAGTTTATTCTTCCCTTGAAATGTTTCTATGATGCAATGCAAAAGTTATTGTTGGTTTCTAAGTCGAAAAGAAAGAGATTTTGGTTTCTACTTTTGACATTTTGAAGCTTAGAACTAGAGATGTGAAAAAAAAGTATCGATAATATTACTAATATCGATATTTTTCTTTCGATAATGGTATATTTTATTCGATACATTTTTTCCCGATACTTTTACTGATATTAGTATTCACACTATGGGGAAACTCACGCTCAACTCACACAAAGCTCAGGCTACGCTCAACTATCGTACAGTGCGAATCAAATGGGAGTGTTTACACTATAAGGAATGTCACGCTCACGCGCACTCAAAATGACCACCGAGATCCTTGTCGAGAATATTTTGAGCACCGTATTTTGATCGTAGCCCGAATGGAGCGCTACTGTAAACATGACATGCACAGTCTAGTCCCAAGCTCCAGTTTGTTTTCAACCCGTCGAACAAACATGGACCCCATGGACATGACAAATTGATTGAACTTGTGCGTACCAAACATGAACAATTACAACATGGCAAACAAATTTTATAGTGATGATGTTTAAAAAAAATAAAGGTATGGAAGGAAATAAGACAGACTTTAAACAAAAGGGGTAAGTTTCAACGTTTATTTTATTATCTTTAAAAAAAATACAATAGTTTTAAACCTACAAATTTAAATCATATTTGTTGCCAGGGAACTGAGCCTACTTCTGATATTAAGAGTCTTGAAAATATTTCTCTTGCGTGGACGTCACAGTGTGAATACCTCTGTGCATCCCACGAGCGTGAGCATGACGAGAGTGTGAGCGTGAGTGTCCCGAGAGTGTTAGCGTGAATGTCCTTATAGTGTGAAACATGTTTTAATGTTTACTTTGGTTAAATAAGGGTACAAAACAGATTGAAAAATATATATTACTAATCCTATTAAGCTATTAAATAACTTCACATCAGCTAAATTTCCATAGACATTTTGAAAGCTGGTATGGAAAAACCTTTTATAATATCCATCATACAATACCATCTATCATAATATTTTCAAAAGGTCTTAGACCCGCATTGCACCCGGTTGTTATTGAAGAGAGGTCAAGGTTCATATCCCGACAGGTTGCACTGTAGGTATATTTCAGCGTGTGATTTATTACTGTATTTTTTTCTACTCGCTTTTCATGCTAATACACCAGCATGGAGTGGTAATGTAGTCTAGGGCGTAATGCTCACTATCTACTAGATTACCAGTGTTTGAGAGGTTCAAATCTCGGCCGGGTGCATTTGGTTGTGTTTTATCCGGATGTAATTTATCACTGTTGTTTTGCTATTCTCTTTCTAAGCTAATGCGGGTGCATTTACTCTAAAAATCATAGTTTGACTGGAGTATTGAGAATTTACAGTTCAATTTTCAAAGTAAGAAGCTTATCTGACAAGTATAAAATATACTAGATCTACTTTAATACATTCATACGTCAAGTCATGTGATCTTTAAGTCTAACTTTTGATAGATCATATCAATACCTATAAAATAACACCAGTTTTTTTAGCACCACATCTTACTACCTGTTCAAATTATACGCCTATGTACTGATTACGCTAATGAGTTATGGTTAAGGAAGGTTAAGTTTAGATGAAGTGTACCCAAATTTGCGTGGAAGGAGGGTGGAAAACAATTTTGGAAAACCACCCTCAGTAAACCCAACCGGGATTCGAATCTCAATCTACCTGTCATCGACAGTCTAATCTAACAAGAGAGTGACGCCTTAGACCATGCGGCCACCGAAGCAGGTGAATAACACTAAAATGTGGTAAAATTTTATCAATGTTGACAGCAGAAAATATGTTTGTACTTTCTAAAACTTGGTCCCTACCCAAATCGTACTGTACAACCGGGGAAATAGAATTTCGTCCAGGGAATTGTATTTGGGATTATTAGGAGTGTAAGGTAGGTACCAAGTTGCGTCCAGTCGCGTTTCACCTATCTAACTCTTACAAGGATGTCAGTCACGTCTCACCTATCTAACTCTTACAAGGATGTCAGTCACGTCTCACCTATCTAACTCTTACAAGGATGTCAGTCAGTCACGTCTCACCTATCTAACTCTTACAAGGATGTCAGTCACGTCTCACCTATCTCTTACAAGGATGTCAGTCACGTCTCACCTATCTAACTCTATTACTAGAGCCATAAAGTCAGTCAGTTGTTAACAATAACGTTATGACAAAATATTCCATCTTTATTTGAAATCTGTCTTGTTTGCTTGCTAGATTAGGTTAGGTTGCTTGATGTAACATTTGACTGTATTATTCTTTTATGTATCATTCTGAAATAAAACTTTTGTTCATGCTCACAATATCTTATTTCTTTAGACTTCACTCTTTCGGGCGAAACTTAGGTGGAAGTAAAATGTATCTGTTCATTTCTTTGGATACAACTCAGGTGGTATAAAATCAGGGGCGCACACAGGATTTTGAGCTGGAGGGGAGGAGGTGGGATTTTTACGTAATAATTTTCATAACTGTCCATTATATATTCCAATTACTGTAATATTTGGAAATTTGACTCGAAGTAGGGGGATAAGAAACATAGAAAATCAACGATGCTCCCTAAATATAGGTGGAAATTTTTTCATTTCAAAGGATGCAAATGGTAATATTTAAGCTGATTTGTAACAAAATCGGATCCTCGGCCTACCCTCTGTCACTGTGTACACCACTGGGAACAGGTCTGTGTTTACACATTCTTCTTCACACCGAAGATTTGCAGTTGGTGGGGGTGGGGGTACATGATAATATCAACTGGTCCCTTCTCCTATTCCTGATACAGTAGTGTTTACATAATTGCTCTAAAATAAAAATTTAAATTACTGTACCCACTTTAAAACTTTATCTACAAAGAGTAAAGACTTTGACCATTTCTAGAAAATATTACGGTATCACAGGTCCAGTTTTCATTTAAGTAAAAATGTACAGCTATATTAAAAATTAACAGAAAAAAGTATTCCTTTGAAAAGCCCTAATTACTGTACAAAACTATTTGTTTTTTATTAAATGTAATTAAACAAAATATAATTACTTAATTGACACTACATAGTGGTAACAAGAACTGCCCATCTCCGACTTGCACACTTTACAAATATTTACAATTTACAGCACAAGGTCTAAACTTCTTGGTCTTTCCTTTAATATTGAAATAATCTCTTTGCTGTATGCAGGAATTTCACAATTTTCATTGAAAATAATTATAATAATTTTTTGTAATATTCTAATTTTCTGGGGGAGGCCCTTCAGCTGGGGGAATTCAGCCCTCAAAGCACCCTGGGTACAATAGTAAAAATGGTATCTGTCCCTTCTTCGGTACGCAGCTCGATACAGGCCTGGACAACGTATAGGTAAGGTAGATGACCCATTAATTAACTGGTTGAGATATATCATTACAATAAAGGTCTGGGATTGTTGTTACAAATGACAGAAAGAAAGCCCAGTGAACATACAAATGATAGTGTTACACATCAAAAAATATATATCTAAATGACAGATAAGAGAGAACATAGATAGAATCTTAATCCAAGTTAATATCAATTTTATTGAAGCGTGTTTAATCCACTAGGCGCCAGTGGTTCCCAAATTGTGGTTCTAGAGAACATTTTAGATGGACCAAAAAATTATTGAAACAATATATATATGATTTGTGTTTATTTTATTTTTTTACAAATATTGCTACTACACATTTCTACTTGTTAAAATATTTTTTAAATTAAATATTACGTTACGATATTTAAATCTAGATTTTTTATTTTGTCTAAAACTCTTATGAGTATTATTATTATATTGGTACAAACTTTTAGGGGTGATTAGATCGCAAACTTTTTGTGAAATGTAAGTATGGGAACCACTAATTGAATGGTTATTGTGTATATATATACATATATATACACATACATAAATACACACCAAATTACGCCGTTCCCTTACGAGGTAGGCAAGAAACTGTGAATATAGCTAAAAAACCACTTTCGTACTTAATCCATCCTCACTAACTTTCTCCAAAATTCCCTATCCTAGCATTTTATGATAAGAAGAATATGATAATTTGACTTTGAATGTTGGTTGTATTTTTAGGGACCTAATTATGTTAGGGCCTACATATTAATTGCGGTACTTTTAATAACTATTTGTGGTGAATGTTGTTTGAGAAGTAATCAATATACTTGCCAAAATACAAATACACTTTTAATATAAAAAATTAAGGATCTTATTCACTATGACAAACCACTAGTTGTATATTGTTATTTAGCGATTTTTTTAAAAATTTCTTTCAGAAATACAGAAAAACTGTAGGCTATAGGAAAGCTTAAACATGCCAATAAATATTATTATTTGTAAAATCTAAATGCAAATCAGGTTGTTTATTTAAAAATAGTTTATATAGCTTGTTATTTAACTACACATATAATATCACTTTAGTACTAAATATTTTATTCCGATTTTGATAGTCTTTATTTTCTCGTTCATTTTTACCTATCATTGTGTACATGCATTTTATTTTCAGTTTTTTTACTCTCCAAACTTTACGTACCTAGCTATAAAAATGAGTATATCCTTATTTTATTAATATGTATATAATTAATATTATAAAAATGACTATTTTAATCCTACTGAAAGCATAATATATACAATTAAATACGTATAAAATTGAATTAACATGCGGGTATTGTTTTCATATTTTAAATGTTTTTACTAATTTTTCTAAAGTAGGTACAAAAAGAAAAGTCCACTTACCAAAAGTTTGTTAATAATGTTCAGCTTGTTTGTTGTATACCTACTTAACTGTAAAGATAAATCTATTATTAAACTCGAAAAAACGAAAATAAGAAAATCACGTTGAAATAAAATCACATTCACTGATTATTTTGGAAAAAAAAATGTTCTCTATTTGACAATGAGTTTTGAAAGTGCCGGCTAAAATCGCGTGGGGTTCGATAGAATCGCACCCTCCTTCGGTAACAGACGACGCGCGACTGACAAGAACCCGAAAGCAACAGGTGACTACCAAGTATCTATCTCTGTTAATAGATAGCAGCACATGCGTACAGGCCTTAAAATTAGATCTTCGCGGATTTAATCGATAGTAATGTTTTATACTGCCGCTGTATGGATTATAGGTCATTCATTTGGAATTAGATAGGACCAATCTTGCAATATATCTCAAGGACTCAACAGATGTCATTCAAACACTCTATAGTCTGAATTTTTTAGTAAGCCCGTTATTTGAAACTGGAAACTTATGTTGCTACAATGGTGGGAGAAAATTATTTCGATTGTATTAACAATTTTAGCCCATTTATTAATAGTCTTCAAATAAATTATACAGTAACCCATAAGAAGGTATTTATAGGAGGTTTAGATAACATTTTAGAATAACTTTATAATTAATAAATCAAATAAGATATATTTATAGAATATCGTATTTTAGTAACTTTCAATCAAAGTTGGTGGTCAAAAGTGGACTTACTATCAAAATCATGATCTAAATATTCAAAACCGATTAATAGTAGTTATATGATAGAAGGCGTCGTTATCGCAATAGAGATATAAGATTGCGGAGACGGTGAAGCTATAGTTCATATCCCGATCGGGTGCGCTGAGGATGCTGCTTTCTAAATTGTTTCTCACTTTACCTTAACGCAAATGCGGGTTCATTTACTTTATTTTCTAACTTTACTCATATATTAGTGTAAACATGCAGTTATCTTGAAGGGGTACTAAGACACGGTGCACAAAAAAAAGAATAAATGTTACTACACAAGCAAATATAGAATAGTTTATAGTAATTATTTGGTATTTATTTATTTTAACTATATTTTTTTGGTTCTTAATTGGGTTAGTCGTAATCATCATTAATATAAGACCTGATTGATAAGAACTGTTTGAGAAAATATATTCTGGTTTTGGATCATTTTTATATAATTTGGTCTGAGCGCAGCTTAATTGTGTGTTTAATACAGCAAATAAGTTAGCAATAAGGAGCCCACAACAGTGTGCATGTGGTCTAAGACGTAACGCTCACAATGGACAGAGTTGCCTGTGACTAGGAGGTTCTACTCTTGACCGGGTGCTCTAGGGATGCATGATCTTCCACACGATGTATATATAAAGTGTATAAGTTGCATATATATATATATATATATATATAAATTGATCGGCCTACACTTTTTATTTATATATAGGAGGTATGGTCTTCTACTTTTTATAAATACATATATAGGCCTATAATGTGGAAGACCATCCATTCTATGTAAATAAATATATGTCTATATACATCATATATATACAATATGTATATATAATATACAGGGTGCTCGGAAAATCAGCGCCCAAACTTCACATATAGCTTGTTTGAACCAAAAGTAATACAAAATCCCTATACACTTACATCCAGCAAACTATGCTGATACCACTAAATTGTGTTCAACGTTTCGCCGTACGACGCCGGAAGGGCAAAGCTGTGCAATCATGCGTGTACAACAAGTTGCATAGGAATTAGGCGAGCAGCACTGCACATGTAATAATGGCAAGCACTTTCTGTGCTGTAGGACCATCACTGAATACCCTCAGAACGCATTCCCATTTCTAGATGGACTGGTGTGTTGTTTACTATTTACTGTGGTATGTTCTCCTACCGTCCTCCAAGATGTCGAGGTGTGTAGTCCCACGCGCCTAGCTCCTATGTAACCTTTTGTACACGCATGCTTGAACAGCTTTGCTCTCCCGGTGCTGTACGCAAAAAACTTTGAACACAATTTAATGATATTAGCATAGTTTGCCAAATGTAATTGTATGGGTATTTTGTATTACTTTTGGTTCAAACAAACTATGTGTGCAATTTGGGTGCTGATTTTCCGAAAATTCTTTATATGTGATAATAGTGAATACGAATGCACTTTATTTTTCAAACGAAGAGGGTAGCTTATAATAGGCCTAACACCCCCTTTAAAGTTTAAAAAAAAGGGAAAATCATGGTGATTCGCTTGTTGAAAGCTACGGCAAGGACATCCGGCTGAGATTTAAGCCAGTGGCATATCGTGATCGGCCGCCGGAGTAAGCAGAACTTTTTTAAACCTTTCCCGTGAATTTTTTTTAGCACCGTGTCTTACTATTCGTAGGGGCCTCCTGTGAATTCTCCTTAAAATTCAAGCGAATATTTATTGGCCATATATAGAATAAAAATAGATGTGGGGTTTGAAAAGCAAAACATTATGTTTGGTCGAATGGGGAACTGGATGGGAAGAACACTTCAGAAGTATAGTTTTAACAAGTTATGCCTACCCGGGAAACACCACCACGCCATTAAGGCCCAGTTTCATAATTAGATTGAGTACGCCTTAAGTGCAGCGCTACACTAAATACAAAACGACACCTGCCTAAACTCGAGTGGAATGGGACAGTTTCATATGCGAAAATGGTCCATTCCATTCTGGTAATAGGTAGGTGTCATCTTGAGTTTGGTTTATAGCCGCACTTGAGGCACACTAATTCTAAATTTAGACAGATTAATGGTTAAACTATGTGTAAAAACCACTTTACTACCACGTATTTGTGTCTATTATATTTTTGTAATTAACTAGCTGATCCGTCCACTCAATTTTGCATTGAAAACTTTCAGTTATATCCTTTAAATATTAGAGATTTAAATTGGAAATGTAATTTACCTAGATAGTTTTTTGTATTCTAATTCCAATTCATCCCTTTGAGTATTTTTAAAACTATTTCAGCACATTCTCGGTGTATAATCTTAAGTTTTTTTTTTAAACTAAAATCGGTTGGGTAAAATCTGGGGAATCATTTGCAAAAGGAATCGTATCACGGTATAAATATTAAGATTTTAGTTTCAGGGTTTCTGATCCTGTAGGCAATAGTTTTAAATATCACTTTATTTTCCTATAATTTATTAGAGTATATAAGAAACTTATTCGAATTCAAATTCTTCATTTCACTATGTGAATGAATATTCTATACCAAAAAGAATGCATAACTAACTTAATTAAATTATTATTATAACATGAATTAGGGGTTTAAGTCTTTCACACACACACACACACATATATATATATATATATATATATATATATATATATATATATATATATATATATATATATATAATGGATTAAATAGCAAAGCTATTATATTTGCTAGTTACTGTTATAACTGCATCTAAATCTCATATTCTTTAAATTGAAAAAATGACACCCAGACACGGGAATCAAACCCAAGACCTTTGACTTAATCACGATCTAGATCACGATCTTGACTAGATCACGAGCTGTCAGATAACGTAGCCACCTTCGACTTGGGAGGGCTTTATGCTGACAATATTCTAAAAAAAGGTGTTCTCTTTGTAGTTGATGATGGTAATCGATATGACAAACAAAATATTATTTGTCAAAGGCACCGCACCAAGTTTTGATAATTTTTTAAAAATATTTTCACTTCAATCAAAATTTTATATTTTTAAAGATTCGAAAGAAAATCTAAGATTTGGTTTCGACTCAGCTCTGATATAATTATAATATATAAGTGTAGGTATGTAACGTACACTTTCCGAATTAACTGATTAAATCATCACAACTTATATGTAAAACGGACATACCACCCAATCCCCCGACCATCAATTCATTACTGTGAAAGGTGAAACCCCAATTTTACTAATTATACATCCATAGTAGGCCTACCATGTGATACATTTTTCAACCATGTCAGAAATCGAACCCGGGACCCTAAGGTCAGTAGGCAGCCACATTACCAACTAAGCTAAGGTGTCCAAATTTTCAAAAATAAAGTAACTATTTGTTTAGTTTGGTTAAAAGTGGGGGGCAGAGGGGATGGAAGCATCCCAATGATATCGTGCCAAGTAGTAAATAATTACACCAATTTATGTGTTTTATCCGTGTTTATTAACATTATAGGTTTATTTAAACTGTATACGTGGAATAAAGATAAAGGTTTCTTTACAAAGCTGTGTTACTCTTTATCTTTACCATGATTAACGCTTTTAAAAAGAACAGGGGTTGGAAAACCGTTGAAAGGAAACACATCGTCATAAACAGTTGTAAGCGACCCCATTATGTAGTGGTCATTGCATCTGACTACGAGCCGAGGGGTCCCGGGTTCGATTCCCGACTTGTACCTTGGGTGTTTTCCCGAAAAGGGAAACTACCCCTACGGTCATTAGGGTTGGGTTAGTTAGGCTTAAGTTAGGCTTAAGTTTGGATCAAGTGTTTCCACTGGTTTCACACCCTCATACTCATTATCGCCTTCATCTCATCTCATCGGACATGGAAAGAGCCTCTACGGAAAGGATGTAAGATTATTAGTACATTCTGGCGTCCCTTTCCACAAACAGGGCTACGATTGATGTAGCCCAGACACGCAATATTATAACATTATCATCAACTGTTTCTAGCCTGTGGCCGGGTCAGGTTAGTAAAATTCCTATAGCCTTCCACCATTCTTCCGTGTTTAATTACTTACATTCTTCTCCTCTCACTTGCACAGTTTCTGTTATCTGCTCCTCCCATCTCTTTCTTGGCCTCCCTTGCGGGTTTTTTCCCAACACACTTGATTTCCATAATTTTCTTTGTCATCCTCTCCTTCTCCATCCTCATTACAAGCCCATACCATCTCAGTCTTGCTTCCTCTACCAGCTCATGGAAACACGTTGGAATTTTTAAATTTATACACGCGTGTGCAGGGCCGCCCAGTGGAAGGAACAAAGGGGGCAGTTTTCCTCCAAATATATCTCATACTGCATTCACAATACACGTGCAAAAAGGGCCTTTTCTACCAGATGTCACATTCTAATACAGCAGGGTATCCGCACATTTTTATCGGACGGAGGGGGAACTAACTAAGATTAAGCCAATAGCAAGGAACGATAGCCTCTGGTGATGGGTATGTGAGCTATTGGGGGTAGAGTGTAGGTGGTCTGTTAACGTTTTAAATGACTCAACATTAGCTAGTTCTACTAATTAAGAAACATACAAATTAGCTTTAATATATTTCTATTGAAAATTTATCTTACAGTAATTTTATCAACGATATTTTTCACTACTTTTCTCCATCCTCAGATAAATAACCGGTATTTATCTAGCAAACTCTTGAGTGTTTGAGAATTTGTCATAATCAGAAGGGATTGTAAAATATACATTTTTTTAACGACGTAATTCTCTTCAATTTATATTACACTGCAGGTATATCATTTAAAGTTAAAGTGTTTTTTTTTATCGCCACGTCTTACTACCATTACGGGTTATACGATCATGTACTAACTACTCTAATAGTTTTAGGGATTGGGAAGATTATATTTAGTGTAAGTGTACCCGAATTTACGTGTAGGGAGAGTGGAAAACCATTTTATAAAATAAGCCTCAGTACACCTGACCGAGATTTGAACCTCAATCGACCTGTCATATGCAGTCTAGTCTACTACGAGAGTAGCGCCTTGGACCATGCAGCCATTGAAACGGGTAAGTTGAAGTTCACTCGTTGGGTTGTGTGGAATGGAAACTGTAGGGCCTATATATACTTCCATAAGAATATTATTAACTCTGGTATTTTAATCACTAATTTTCGTTTTTGTAAATCGATAGCTGTAGCTGTGAGGGCAATATAGTTTCGTATAAAAATACGTATGTGCCACATGTGGCCTGCGGGCCGTAATTTGCCCAGGGATGATATAGAACGAATCATACCCAGGTGAAAAATCGCTTAAGTTAACTTTCTTGTTTGTCCAACAAGACACAGGGTTTAAGTAAAGCGCAGCTTAAGTTCAGATATTTAATGATTTTTATACAGATAACGGGCTTTTTTGTTGTTGTTTTATGTAAGTTGGTAATTTATCTAATATAAAGTTATCTAATCGGTAACTTGCTTCGGTGGCCACATGGTTCACGGCATCACTCTCGTGTTAGACTAGACTACCGTTGACAGGGAAATCTGAGTTCGAATCCCAGTCGGGTGTACTGATGGTATTTTTTCCAAAATAGTTTTCTACTCTCTCTCCTCGCAAATGAGGGTACATTTCCTCTAAAAATAAACCTTCCTCATCCCAAACTCACTAATGTGGAACATGCGTATAATCTGAACCGGAAGTAAGACGCGGTGTTAAAATAAAAAAAAAATTGGTAGGAATGGAAACCTGGCACACGAAACTGCATTTACTTAAATATATGTTATTTTATGACTTAAAATGTATAAACCGTTAAATGTAATATTTATAGTATGCGCTTATTATTAACATAATTAACTTAAAGATATTTTAAAATATAGATTTAGAATAAACTCAAGCAATATTGTTAGCAGTAATTAGTCGGTGTTTAGTAAGTAAGTTATCAATTTATAATTAGTACGTTTAGCACAGGAACTATTCAAGGCTTGGTCCAAAAATTAGGGATGAGGAGGCTTGCTTAAAAGGACGTGCACCGGCATTCCCAATGCCAGGACTCGAACCTCGATTTAAGCCCTCCCATTCATTGGTAATCCAGTCTATCATGAGCAGGATTCCTTAGATCGCGTAGCCACCGGTGCAGATATATAAAATATGATTTTTTTGTACACATATTGTAAATTAGTTTATTTATTATGACATTAATAGTCTATAAGTATGAACATGCTTTATTAGGGGTTAAGTGTAAGTGCTTTATCTTCTCCCAAATAAAAACAGTATTATTATTTTATTTTATTTAAAGAACTTTGGTAACATTAATTTACTCAGAGGCGACCTGGCGATCTAGGGGTAAGGTGTCAGACCTTTGTGCTGAGGTTCCGGGGTTCAATCCTCGGTCCCGGCACGGATTTATCTGATTGCCAAACCCTTCCTTCACCTCTGATAAGACGTATATTAATCACAACTTGTGAATGTGTGGAATGCCTGGCCTCCACCGTGGTTCGGATCCCACGTTAAACTGTAGGTCCTCCATTTCATCTCACTTACCATTACACATTAGCGTAAGTGCGTACAACCCGAACGGGTAGTAAGACGCGGTGATAATAATAATAATAATAATAATAATAATAATAATAATAATAATATACTCAGTTCATGTTCTATCTAAAATATTTAAACTTAAATTACTCTGCTGGATTAAATAACCAATCTGTTATCTGTTAGTTACAGTTATGTTGTTATTATTATTTTATTATTATTAGCACCGCGTCTTACTATCCGTTCGGGTTATATGCACTTACGCTAATTTGCAATGGTAGGGTAATTGTGAAATGAAATGGAGGACCTACAGTTCAACGTGGGATCCAAACCACGGTGGAGGCCTGGCATTCCTCACATACACAAGTTGTGATTAATACACGTCTTGTCAGAGGTGAAGGGTTTGTCAATAAGATACAACTTTGACGGGACTGAGGATTGAACCTCGGAACCCCAGTAGAGAAGTTTGACACCTTACCCCTAGACCACCAGGTCACCGTTAGTTACAGTTATAGCCGCAATTAAAGAATATTACATTACTGTGCTTACTGTTTATTTTAAATTATATCAATGCTTACTGATTTTTACTACTAGCATTTATTAATGTATTTTAAAATATTGTTTATAAGTAACTATTTATTTGTATAAAACATTACTTTGGTATGATTGTTTATTTCATTGTATATTGGGTCTACGTGCTTACATGTCAGGTACTTGTGTATTTTCAGTGATGCACTGTTATAGGTCTTGTGATTTTTTACCAGCACTATTATAAAGGAAATTGAAATTATTATTAATATTATCATTAAACCTATAACCTATGCGGGATTTTATTAAATTCACGTCTAAATAATTATAATAATTGAATAGGCCTAAACTATCCTTACATTTACCAATTTTTTATGTGTGTACAGTATAGGTGTGCATTATCAAAACTTCGTCCATTAATTAGGCGTAACCTACACAGCGTGGATCTAAAGCTTTAACGACCCCACGGCTACGTATTCTACTAAAAGCGCACTGACCGAATTTGTGTACCTGCTTTAGAGTATTATCAGAAAAGCACAAGGTAAGTGAATTTAAAACGCACCATTGTTTATAGTCTCTGAGGCACACATGGCAACACAACCTAACTTAACCAAACCTAACTTAATTTTTGTGTTCTAAGCACCGCGTTTTACTAACCGTTCGGGTTTATAAGCTTATGTACTAATTACACTAATGGGTTAGGGATTAGGAAGGCTTAATTCAAATGGAATATGGGTGGAGGGAGAGTGGGGGAACCATTTAGGAAAACCACCCTCAGTACACTCGACCGGGATCAAACCCCAATCTCCCCGTCTTCGGCAGTCTAGTCCAACATGAGAGTAACGCGTTAGACCACGCGGCCACCGAAGCGGGTCTAACTTAATTAATGTAAAAAATACTTGGGGGTTGTTCCTTGTAATTTTATTATTTTATTGTAATTATTGTAAAGATAAGGTGGTAGGCCTATACAATACATGTTTGCCATGTTGCCACGTTATGGAGTAATTTTTTTTAATTCTTTGTGCGCTTTTAACACAAGTTCTAAGTGCACTTTGGATACGTTTCTCACTCTCCTGCCTTTTTGATGTTCGCGACCACACACATAATATCTTGCAATACTATGCTTTTTGAAAATTAGATTTCTGCATGTATATATTTTCAATCATGATTGTATCTGCTTCTTCTTTTCAATCGAGACCGGCAGATTGTTATGTATCGATTCTATCCTAAGGTATGGAAACCAGTGAACCGATGAGTGAAAACTCAATCACCCTCAAGACATAAAAAAATAACGTATGCAGATTAAAATACGTAATGTTTTTTGTCAGAAGCTGCTTGAAGCAAATACACGAGACATTTTTTTATTGATGGATCCTTTTAGAAAATACAAATATATATTTTTTATGTCAACAATGATAGAATTCTACGATATTATTTAATTGTTTTTATAGGTATTGATAACATATTATATAAGTTATCAAAAAATACACTATCAGATAACAGCGATTGACGTATGAATACGTGAAAGTAGATCTAGTAGCTTCCTAGCTGTCAAATAAAACTCCATCTATGAAAATTGGACTGTGTGTTGGACACACAGATTTAAAACTTAAATAGAATTATTGTAGGAAAGAACTTAAAGAAAGTACAAACATGATTTTTGTGGTCAGCATTGTTACCCTTTTAATATCTTATTAGTGATATTTTATAGGTATTATCTATCTAAAATGACAATTACAAGTCACATGATTTGACGTATTAACTTAGGAAAACTGTTTTAGTAACTTTTGTAACTGTCCAAAAAGTACCTTCCTGTATAAATCTGATTGTTCACCACCACCAATATAACATTGTTCTAATTACTGCATTTGAATTTTGATTACGTCCCAAACCTGAATATAACTAGCTATGAAATGAAATAAAAGCAATCAGTTGCACATTTCATTTTTAATGAACTAATTTTAAATTAAATTCCTACTCACCAAAACGAAGTAGAGTAAGTCTAATCCGGCAGCAGCCCCGAAGATAAGACAAGCGGAACCAACAATGTAAGATTAACGCGGCAAGTCACAACACTCAACACTTTCAGAGTCAAATCAAGAAACACCGGCATTGTTGGAGAGTGAATAACCGTACTTCAGTTTGTACTAGCTTTTGGTTTTAGTTCACTCATTTGTCTTAACATTTGATTGCTAGGAAATCTATTAACACAACACCACCGACTATACTGTGTCAAATGACATGTTCTTTGTTAACTGAAAACGATGAGTTCCAATAAAATGTTCTATAGCTTGGGTCTGTTTACTTTGCAGCCCGTAGCGAGACGCTGCAGTCGACGAGCTGTCATACGTGAGCGATCAAATGCGGGCGGCGCGCTCGAAGCTTCGCGAAAACATTAAGTGTACTGTTGGCATGAATATTGGTAGGATATAATTATTCATGTTTACATTGGTTATAAACATATTATTATAAATTTAATTAGTAATTGGCGAAATAAAGCAATACAATTCTACTTTGGGCTTTTTTTTACATTTAATAGAGTTATTTAACACGCTCTTTCTGAACCGAATGATTATATCAGCACATGATAATTTCTATGAGTGAGAGCGAAAGGGCCTACCAATTATGCCAGGAATGGTATTTTCACATACTTTCTAGGGTTCTTTAACATGCCGCAATCGAAATGGGATCGACGACTTTACTTCCCCTCCGAAAGGAAATTATGCTACGGATTTTATCGCTTAAGAAAAATCCGTCGATCACGGCTGGGTTTGAAGCCATCACCATTGGGTCCTTAGACGAGCACTTTACCCCAAGACCATCGAGGTCGATGAAAATTATAATGCTGTAGCCTATATGCTTCTATGAGCCANAAGAACTACCAAAATTCTCAATTAATTAAAAAATAGACAGAGAAATTCCCCTTCAAGTTCCTTCTATGATTAAATATTATTTTTGAGATACCATCCTTTGAGACCCACTTCAGTGGTAGAAGAGTCTAACCACTAAGGCGTCACATTTTCTGGACTGAAAATGACAGGGATTTCGTGGTTCAAATCAAGGTTGGCTGTACTGAGGGTGGCTTTTTCTGAAAAAATTTCCCCACTCTTCTTTCACGAAAATGTGGATACACTTCCTCTACATTGTACCTTCCTCCTTCCTATTCCATTAGCGTGATTAATAGATGATTACAACCCAAATGGGTAGTATTATTTTTATCCTTTGAGCTTCTTTAAGTTCTTTAACAAATAAACTCTCCATATAATTACATATTCTCTCCGACAGCTAAAATTAATTTTTCTAAGCAATAACATAAGCAATAACGCCAAAGGACCCGATGTTTATGGGTTCAAACCCAACCGAGGTCAACGGTTTTTTGTTGTGCGATGAAAATACGTAGCACAACTTCTTTAGGAGGGGAAGTAAAGCTGTCCCATGTCGATTGTGGCATGTAAAAATACCTTTGACAGAAAAACTGGTAGGCATCTTTCTCCCTCGCTCGTAGAAATCAAGTGCGGAAATCAACGGGAAGCTACCGCACTTTCAGGGGTTCCTTAAGACACCCGTTTTTTCCTTCCAGATGGTGCGGGCAGCACTAACCGTCTGAAGGGCTGAGTGCATGACCAGCTTCCAATTGAATGGAGGCAATTCACTACCAACCCTCTGGTTGAAGGATTCATTATTATTATTATTATTATTATAATTTAGTAGGATTTCTGGGGCATATCACCCCCTATTTGAATAAGTCTATTCAAGACCAGGTTGATATTTATTTTGACCAAAGTAAGGTTTTTGACATAATGTCACCGTAGTATTATTTTCTCGAAACTTTGTAATTTTGGCCTATCTCACTCATATGTAAATTAATTTAGCAGCTATTTGAAACCCAATTCAGTAGCCGCATGTCTAACGCGCTACTCTTGCTATAGACTAGATTGCCGATGATGGGGAGATCGAGGCTCGAATCTCGGTCGGGTGTACTGAGGGGTGTATTTTCCAACATGGTTTTCCACTCTCCCTCCACGCAAATGTTGGTACATTTCCTATAAATATAACATTCATCATTCCTAAAACCATTAGCGTAATTAGTACAAAAGCGTATAACCCAAATTGGGTAGTAAGACGCTGTGTTGAAAAAAAGCTATTTGAATAGTAGATAATTTGTTATTAAAATAGACTCGCACAACTCTAACACATTTTTAGGCGCTTGTGGAATACCCCAGGGTTTTATTTAAGCGCTATTCTCTTTAATGTATTTAGTGATAAACTCATCTAGTTATTTACTCTTTGCAAATGATATGAAATTATTTTAAATGATCAAATCAATAATTATTGCACATTGTATAGATTTACAATATTTTCAAGAGGGGCAAAGGGGAGGAGTTGAAGCATTTGATTATTTTTGCATACAAATAGGGGGAGGGGGGAAGAGAGAGGGGTTTCTAAATTGTCAAAAAATATGCTTACATAATACTTGAACGCCCTCTTATAAATATTTCATTGTGTACAATATTAATTTGTTATATAATTATTATTATTGTATATTATTTTGGCATTAATTAATTAACAATAAATTTAAAGGTCGTTGAAGTTAGTACTCCATTTTGGAATATTTCTCTGTTAATATAATTGTTTATTCTATTAAAACTATTTCTCAAATACTTATAAATAATAACATATTTTAAAACAAAAAACCATCCCTATTTAATGACAGAACTTCAGCAAAGAGGATGAAAAGTTTCCTAAACTTAATATTATTAACCAATGTTGCTTTACAATTTGAATTCCAGGGTTTATTGATCTTAATTTAACTTCTATATTTACTGGACACCTGCAAGTTGATTATTTTTTCTAACCAAATTTATCATAAAAAAAACTGCTTGCCTACACTGACATTCTGTCATTTTATGTTTTTTCTTGTACCACCTGTATGGTCCTAAGCTGTACTTTTGTACAATTATATCAAAAAGGGCTACATATTATTATTATTATAAATATTTTATTTTGTACTAATCGTATGAATGTCTAGTTATACTAAATTCCAGCCCCATATATTAATTTTACTTTACTTACATCTATTACCGTTTCCAGCCTATGACCTGGGTCAGTTTTTTATTCAAGCCATATTATATTTTCCAATGCCTGCTGGCTAGGCCTGTTGTAGCTTCTTATGCTTTATAATCTAACATAATATTAGGACAGGCACGACATTCAGTCCCCGGCCATTAATTCATCATTGTGAAAAAGTAAACCTACATTTCACCAACAATAAAAATGTTTGGGCCATGCCGAGAATTGAACCTGTAATCCTTAGCTCAGTAGACAAACACACTACGGATTGAACTAAGGTGTCAAATCTATCCATTAATGAATTTACTTGAATAATGGTACACAAAAAGCATAAAGTTTAAGACTGTAATGATTTGAAATCATTAAATCCCTATTTTTTAAATATATATATGGTTGGCCAAAGAATGACTCAAAATGAGCTGTTCCTCTAGTTGAACTAGTCGAACTAGTTCATCTCTACGTGAACTAGTTCATCTCAACGTAAACTAGTTATAATTGATGACACGACACAAGACCATTAATTTTTGTTTGCTATTCATTTATCTCCATTTGTTTCTAACTCAAAACAAAAAGAATCATTGTCCTTACTGGAGCTGGTCATATACTGTTAATCACTAGATAATTTTCTAGATTTACGCTAGAGAAATGGGTTAAATTTTCAGATAGAATGGTTTTTTTATATTCTAAAAAGCCAAGTTCTACGGGACAAAATTACAAATTTGCCGTTTCCGAGGAAGTTGAATTTTTCGCTTGCAACGTTGTACCGTTTCCTCTCAAGATATCCGCCAGTGCTCCCATTGTCCTCCAAACAATTTGTGCCCATCAGTAGCTAGTAAACAAGTGTCGATCCTCAAACCTACTCTTAACAAGTCATAACTTATAATTTCTAAGAAACTGGACTCTCTTTCAGCAGAAAATCCATAACATATAAAAAAAGAGAGAAGCCGAAGATGAAATAAGCTTGATCAGGCAATTATTCATAAAATAGGCAAAAATCAATAGAATAGGCAATTATAGACTAAATAATTAATATATTGTACTTGTAATAACATGAAATTACATTAAATATATAACTACCTATGTTTTACGATCAAGGAAAAGAAAAGGCAAATAGGTTAAATCTGGTCTCTAGTTATAACCGATGTTATAACACACCTTCTATAAATGAATTAAGAAAAAAAGTTTAAATTAACACCACCAATATTGGTTAAGTTGCTTTAAATAACAATTTAGTTAAAATTTTAAGGTCATCATCATCAATATCATCATGAACTGTTTCCAACTTGTGGCCAGGTCTGTTCAGTAAAATTCCTCCATTCTACCTCCTCTCATTTGCTGCTATCTGTTCCTCCCATCTCTTCCTTGGTCTCCCTTGCAGTCTCTTCCCTACATACGTCATATCCATTAATATTTTTGTAATCCTCTCCCCTTCCATCCTCATTATGTGTCCATGCCATCTCATCCTATATTCAACTACCTGTACCCCAACTCTAGACCTTACATCTTCATTCCTAATCCTATCCCTTCTAGTGACAGTTAGCATGCTTAAAAAAAAGGTAGCAACTTTTAATTTAATTTTTTATCCTTAAATATAAATTGGATAAATAAAGGGTTTATATTTATATTTACAAAGGCAGTTTCCTATTTCCGGTTCTTGTCATAGTAACTATACTCCATTCACGGTAGGAATTACTCTCTGAAAGGTCTTTTTTCCCTACCAATATCCTATTATATAATAGCTTTCTGGTAGGGAAAAAGAACTTTTAGAAAACAATTCCTAAGCTGAACAGACTTTAGTACAGCTTCTGTAGTAAACTTTACAGGTTATTAGATCGACATCAATTTAGCCAGTTAGCCACATGTACATTTTCCATAAATTTCACAGGGCTGCCACTATTTCTTACTTCCAAATTCTGTTGTTTTTTTCAGGTTTTTCAGATGGAATTGCCATTTTTTCAGGCAGCTTGAATTGAAAAAATTTATGTTTTAAGTTGTGTAACTTATCTTTAAAACAGGATGATTTAATATCGATGGGGAAATACATCATCTTTCACTTCACAACCCTTGTTTAAGGGTTAATAAGACATGTTTAAAACAAACATTGTGCTTAATTCCTAAGTTCATTTTTTTATCTATCCAAAGACCTGCTATTTTAAGCGTTTAGTTAAATGTTCCAAATTAACATATTATATTTCAGTATTTTTACTAGATTCAGCTATTATATTAGTGTAAATATTATAAATAGGATAGATCAAACCAGTAGTGAGACATGGTGAACAAAATATATAAATAAAATAATATTTTAAATTCTAAACACATAGCAAGATTGACAAAATGCTAACAACAAAAAAACACATAAAGACTGTTATTTCAAAATCTGATTTATTTAAATTTAATTATAATGTCGGTATCCAAAAAAAAGGAGTTTTCTCAGAACCCAAAATTGCCAAGATTAAAAATAATATTCTCTCAACAAACATGATACAATTCAACATATAAACGAAATAAAATAATGTGACAGATTTTCCCAAAACTTGTAATGAGAAACACAAGAGTATTCAAAATGTTATCCTTCAAAGAACTTTGGTAGCTGGTCTCCTAGTACAACATGTCGCTCAACGCCCTTCTCTGTAATTGCAGCAAGACGAACGACACCACCACTGGAACCATCCCGTGACATTGCCAATGCCAAAGCTATAACATACAACAATCAAATTCAGATTAATAAAATAAAGTGTTTTAGGCCTGAGAATTATTCTTTTGGCGAAACCATAAGTTAACATTAGGAATGTGCAAAGCTTTGCCCTAGTTTTGAGAAAAATAGCAACTTCGGCTATGCTCCGAAAAAATCTGGCTTTGCCAAAAAAAATATTGACCACTAAAACATTCAATTTATGTTTAATTATTGACATTCGGAGCTGTTATATGAATCATAACTTAGTATGCATTTGAAAAAAAAATCTTAACATTAAAATTACAAAATAAAGATAAACGGTATGCCCTTATTATGGGTGTCTGAAGCTTTGAAAACTTCAACTTCACTTCAAATATTAGTTCGCCTCGATTTCGATTCAAAAAGCAAATCCCAGATTCGACAATAACAAAGGAAAATAAAGATATTTAGAGTTAAAATACATGTTTATGTTCAATTTATTGTCATTTTGTGTTATTTACATCAAAAATTAATCTTCACATGAATAAAATAAAAATGTTGTGATAGTTAATAAATTTATCAACTTAGGATGATATATGTTATACTTAATCATGTTTGCAATATAGTATTTTGTAAACCATATTTAATACCTAAAGCTATATAGCTATGCAACATAAAAAAAGTCAACTTTTTAAAAATTATTTGAGCTATGATTTACTTCGGGAAGACTTAATATCGTTCAATTCGACTTCACACACTCCTAGATAAAAGGTATGTACTTATAAACAAATTTTGCTCAACCTGTATACCTACAACAGATTAAAAGGTTTAATACTACATTCCTCTTTGCAAAATTTCATCAAATGGAAATAAAACTAATAGTTAACACGAAGATCTATTGGGGATTCTACACAATCAATCAGTATGTTAGTTTAAAAATATACTGACATTAATAATGGTCATGTAAGGGCAGTACTGATGGACTGAATAACAGACTGACGAAAATAATAAAGTGAATAGAATTTTCTGATCGCACCAGTATCAGTCTTGCAAGTGGTGGGAGAGACAGCACAAGTGATACTGACGGTGTGCGTGCGCTTGTCAGTTATTTCATTATCGAGTCCTCACCCAACGTCAAACATGGATGTAGTGGTGAAACAAGGTGAAATGAGTGCCCTGGTAGTTCAGGATTGCAGATAAAGTAGTGAAACTACCAGAGCATTAAAATGTATTATGAGA
>CABFWO010000131.1:356162-387413 GCA_902155825.1 Timema genevievae
CAGCGTCTTTGGAAGGAAACAATCTCATCCATACCTGTCCTCCCTTTCGCTTGTCCCAGCCTGCAACGATTATTCCAGCAGTCAGGGAGTCTCGGTAACTGTAGCACAGCTCCCTGAAGACGCTAGCCGCAGTCTCTACCAGAGGTGGTTCTCCCAGTTCGATCCTGAGAGAGAAAATGTAATTAATTATGAGAGAAAGAAGGCTGAAGGGGAATAGAACCTTAAATGGAGAGCATACAAAAAATATTTACTTTTTTCTTGTTAGAATATATGTCTATTTTCTTAATATTATTATCTACTTAATAAAAAGGCGAATCAAATAATACCAGGATTTATGATGTTTTGAATAATTATACAAGCATAGAGTATATATGATTTTTTCATTTTTTATTTCTAAAATATCAACATTTTATATATATTTATAAAAAAACTAATTCGCCTTAAAAACAGGATGTTGGTTGGCCATGTTTCTTATCAAAGCACCAATCTGGGTTTGAGAACATTTGGCAAACCTAAAACTATATCCCAAAGGATTATTGTTTAGGCAAACATGAAATAATAATTGTCTACACGGCCACGTTTCACCTTTCATAGCAAACTCAACTCTTGCAAATGTGACACAATTATTTTTTTTATCTTGTTTGAAGAAATCTTGTGCATCTACAAATGAAACTACATGGTACAACTTCGCGCAATAATCCATTCAAACTAAACTGATTACAAATGCCACATTTGTTAGATGAAAATTTTCTCAAAATTAGCTCTACCGATTTTGATTACATTTTGTATTTAGACACTGTTTTTAACATGTACAAAAAAATATTGAAATTTTCATTTTCTATGAAAATTACTTTAAAGGCACAAACAGAAATGTTCAATTTTGATTATAGATCTGCAACTATTTGAAATATGAAATAACTTATCAATGTAAAGTTGTAGTATTGTTAAAATTATAAATACTTTAATCTTGACTATATTTTTATAAAACAAATAGTTTCTGAGCTATAAGCAAACATATATTTTTGAGTACTTAGAAATATGAAATTGATAGTTATGATCTTTGCTAGACAGAGATGCTCCTTTTTTCTCAATGATTCTGCAAGATTAAATTTTTAATATTACTATGCTTTACAAATTTTACAAGATTTTAGTAAATGTCTCTATTTTAAGAGTAAAGAAGGGGAGAGAGTCTGTATAATGCACGGTACCATTTATTTTCTAACTTGTGATAATAATTATTTCAAAGATTTGGATTTAGATTTGAAAGTGAGGATTCGTAGGAAAAATAAATATTCAGATTTAAAAAAGTGTTTTGATAAAATGAATCTGCCATGGTGTCTACTCAACTTGACCAATGAAATTCCTGACTTTTTTCCTGATTTCCCCTGATTAGGTTTTAAAATTCCCGACTAATTCCAATTTTCCCTGATTTTCCAAGATGGTAGACACCCTGACCTGCTCTAAATTTTATTAATAAATATTTAAATATTTAAGGATTCAAAAAAACCTGAGCCATGGCTTGAGTAGAGATCAAGCTATATTGACCTAGCCACCGCCACAATTAGCAATGTTAGTGCTAACATTTGCAAATAAAAGTTGTCATGTGATCAGCACAACAAACCCTCAAGCTATTAATCTCAGTTTTTAGACTCAGAGCCGCTACTTCATTATTCAAGTAGCTCCTAATTTGTCCTAGAAGGTTACCAACATATTTTAATTCAAATAAGAGTGAACACACACTTTGGTGGTTGTGTGGGTACTACTTTCACAATACACTGGATTGCCGTTGATGGGGGGGGGGGTATCGGGATTTTAATCTTAAGATTTTAATCTTAGTTGGGTACACTGGGGATGGTTCTCAAACTCGCCTTCCATGCAAATGACGGTCTATTTCTTATAATTTTTACCTCCAGCATTCCTATCGCATTGGTCTAAGTATGCAGATAGCCAGAAAAGGCATTAAGATGCTATGCAAAAAAACAACACAAGGGAGCATTATTTTTAATAAAATACACAATAAAAGATAGTCAAAACCTCCTTACTGATGAAAATCCAAGTGGTAGGAGACAATGTCTGCTATGGCCTGTGTGTCAGCAGCTGACCCAGAGCGACAGCAGTAGATGCTGTCTGTAACTTTGGTCAACTTGTCTGTCACTCGGTTGGCTATATATGCTCCAGTTGTAGTACGGGAATCTGCACCAAGCACTACTCCCCCATCAAACTCCACAGCCATTATCGAGGTCTATAAGAGAGATAAAGTCATTTTATAACTTAGTATCTGTAGCTGTATCGGTAATATTTTTAACTAAATATATAGTAGAAACTCATATTTTGGGTGATACATTGTAGACTTGTCAATTTTACTTATAAATTCAGCTAGAAAATATAAGTTTCATGTGTATAGCTTTGTTTATTTAAAATTGCATGGTGTGCACATGCATATAAACCCTGATGCTGCTGCTACCGCTACAACCTGGCTAGTGGCTACAATACTCAACATTTTTTTTAAAATAATGGTGGCTAAACGAGTGTGAGGAAAAAGATGGTGTCATGTAGGCGCAGAAGCTAGGTTGTCTTGCAAGTAGGCTACCTACTAATTTCGATGTCTGCCAAAATGTGGTCAAAAGTTTGGTACAACGTTTACAAAATTTCATTTATTGTACTCACATTTAAATAATTTGTTCATATATATCTATAACTCTACAAATAGCTTGCCAATTTTTATAAAAGTGTGAATTAAATGTTCAAACTGTATCTGTAGTTAGAGCCTGGGACTGTGCCTACTAAACACGCGAACCAAGATTTTAACCTAAAAATAGATTCTGATAGGTGAAACCTCATGAAAAACGACTCGTCACTATGGCAACACCCATTTTAACTGTCAGAAAAAAGTTATCAGGTACTTAAACCTCACGATAAAAATGTGAAGGATAAATACATTTTATCTGGTAGATAAGTTAAATGCTATTTGGTAGTCATAAGACACAATTTTAACTAATCGACCGGATAAAAATATTTATTGACCCAATTAATATTCATACAGAAGTCTCAAGACCAGCCCTTAAACACGTGTTTTAGTAAATCATAATAACAAAACCTAGCCTTCCTATGGAGTTTTAGGAAGTTAGAATAGATATCTAATTTTTTTAGCACCATGTCTTACTATCCATTTGGGCTATATGCATAAGTACTAATTACACTTATGAGTTAAGGATGCATAAGGTTTAATTTAGAGCAATTGTATCCACAATTGTGTGGAGGGAGAGTGGAAAACCATTTAGAAAAACCACTCTAAGTACACCTGCCCAAGATTCAAACCCCAATCTCCCTTTCATCGGCAGTCTAACAGCTTAGGCCTACACAAGTTTTTATACAGCAAACACTCAATTTTACAAACTTCAGATTTAAAAAACAGCTTCTGTTATTTATGATTTTATGGACAGTGGTCGACAAGTCTGTAGTAAGGTCCAAGTATTTGTTGCCATGGAAGGTCATGATTCACCCTTCCAGTGTCACAGCCTATTGCACACCACTCAAATCCTGTTTCATCCGGTTTCAAAAATGTATGAGAGTTTTCTAAGCTTTATTTTTTATTTAAACTTTGATGAAAACTAAATTCAAAGACTGCACTGTTCTTTTAAATGTGTATAATCTTACTTTACTTACTTTGTTGTATAGTGAAAATTCAAAGGAAAAAAAACTGCAAAACACAACAACAAAAAATCAACCCACTGATTTTCAGACTTTCTGATTTTACAGACTAACTTTCTCCCACTTAGTCTGTAATATTGAGGGTTTGATGAATTTAAATCAGAGAATAGGAGGAAAAAGTACTAAAATTTGAGTATCTCACAGTATCTAAATAATCTAACTGGCTATTTATAAATGTTGGTAGGTTATCTCCGTAGCTAGTCAGCCTAATTTGTATTAAAGCAAAATACTGAGCTTAAGATTTAAAAAAAAGTTGAGATCTAATCCTATAAAAGCTGGGATATTAAAGATGGTACACACATTATCACTACCTAGTCAATACCAGTAGTTAAGTTTCTCTTGAGATTTTAATGAGATATATTTTAAGTTAAGTTATTAGTATAACTTAGTCAACTTCTATAAAACATCCAACTTGATATATATTGATATTATTCAATTTGACGTCTACTTGAGTGACTAATAATAATGAAATACCTATATTAATACAGATATTACAAAGAAAAATGTCATATAGTGATATTGACTGTACTCTCACCGGATTTAAGATATAAAGTTATGATTGAACCAAAAACTTAATCAAAATACAGTTTTTGATTTTCACTTAGATACATTTTTGAATTATGTTAATTTTTTTTAAATGTAGTAAAAGTGTTTCAATGATATTATTTCAAAATCTTCAAATGAAAACTCCATTGTCAAGTTACTGTACGCCTGGTTTGAGATGTAATAACAAGGACATAATGGTACCTAATATACGTAGGAAAAGATAGGGATTAATAAATGTAAGAAATTATAAATAGGGGTAAATAAAAGTAGGTCTACTTATTTTTTAGAATAAAGTAGTCTATTGATTTGATGAGAATACCAAATATGCATGTAATTTAAAACGACGGGCGAAGAGGATTTTTTTTAAGTTATAAGTTATTAAATAAAAGTCAATTCCCAACTATAAACATTATTAAATCAGCGTTAATCCCAAACTTTAATTTTATGAAGGGTGATTCAGCATTAAAAAAGCAGTAGGCCTTGTGTGGCCTATATGTAATTATACTTTAAAAAATAACCTAACCTTTATTTATACATGTTTCACATATTTCCTACTCACTCCAGTACTGTGTTCAGCTGTAAGCCAATCCGGATTCATAGTAGCACCATGAAAATTTTGAATTCTATAGTCTTCAATACCTAGAGAAGCCATTTTTTGTAATGTTGTATTTTTTCATTAACAGAGAAACCAACAAAACATTTCTAAAGGAAAATTAACTACAAAGGAAAAATTGTCTGATAATTATTTAAACGCATTTCATTGTACTGGATAAATGTTATAGTAGCGCTGTGGTATCATCTTTTATAACTACTAATTTAAATATTCAATATACAGACTTTGAAACCAGTGTTGGTCTAATAAGTGTGTAATGATTTTTATTTTATTGTCAAACAGATTATCTCAGTCAGTAGTATGTCTGTCTACTTTGTTAAAGATCCCAGGTTCGATTCCTGGCATGGCCTAAAAAGTGTAACACTGGTGAAACGTAGGTTTCCCCAATTCACTTACATAGTGATTAATTAACGGCTGGGCGTGATGAGTTTTAAGAGCAATAAATAAACATTACAATTAAAATTTTATTTAAAAGAGAAATTTTACCAGGAAGGTCGACATAACTGTTTTTAGTTTCTTGCAAAAATGATTTAAAAAAAAAACTAAATAACAAACTATTTCCAATTGTTTTCCTTCTTAATGTCTAAGGTAAAATAATTGAATGTGTGTCTGTTCTACATTTATGTTAGATTATATGTCATGTGCTGATATAATCAGTTGGATTAGAAAGTGCACGGTAAATACCTAAATTAAATAATAAAACTAATTATTTATTCCTACATAAAAAATAAACGTCTAACTCTAATTTAAATATCAAATTTACAACTTAAATCAAGATGAAAATATAGAGGCCCAAGAAAATTACTTAAAAGTACCCATATATTATTTCATAGTGCTACCTTTCAGGATAAGCGAGTTATAACTAGGCCTACTCATTTGTATAGAGTAAATTAATATATTATGGGAAAAATATAACAAATCAAATGTAGAATAATTGGAGATTTAAATTATTTTACCTAAAATACAATACACCTTCAAACACGATTTATATGGCTAGCAAAAAATGGCTGCTGCAATATTTTATATCTGAAAATTAGTGCACACTATACAGTTCAGAGATTATTTGATACAGTTGTACATTATCAAGGCAAGGTTTATATTCATATCATATATAACTAATACTAAATATCGTATAGTGCAGTATTCATAAAAAAAATATATCGGTTCAGAATTAAACGTTGTGCATGACGTCTTACTTAAATCGATTGTCTTTTGTTAATAAAAAATGGCCTAACCTCTTTTCACTCCTTCATAATGTTTCTTAAAACTCTTCAATAAAGGGTTCATTAGAAAAACAATGTTCCTTAAAATGAATCTTTTGAAACATGAATTTAACCAAACATAACCAAATTTGATTTTTATTTGGTTCCGATTTTAATATGAATATTATAATAGCTCTACTTCTCAATAACAGAATGAAAGAGGAAATATTTCTCATTTGTTTCAATCATAATATAGATTATCATAGTCATTGACGCTAGATCCAAAGAAATTCTTGAACAATAAACAAGTATGGCTACCACAAGTCATTTCAAACATAAACATGAATTCAGAAGCTAATTATTTTCGTGTGCTTGTATACTTGCGTTTAATCAGCTACATCTTCTCCTTGAATTATCATTGGTTGATATGTCTCAAGTTCAATGATTATTTGTACAGGGTGAGTCACTTGGTACTGGACGCTTATTTTGTATAATATAAGTTTGTAGAATATAATATGAGCATGAAACACGAACAGGATGGTTCTTTATCTCACTACGAAGCAGTCGACACGCATTACTTGAAATCTCCCCACTGGCCAGCTGGGCACCACAATGACGCGCCATCTCTCTAGACACTAGTGGGGAAGCGTGTCTAATCAGACAGTGTGAGTCAGCAGAAGAAAGATGGTGTACTCAATTAAAGAGCGTGTGTTAATTGTGTTTCAGTACTGGGTGATCGGTTCCTTCAAACAATTTCAGAGGGGGTATTTGAATAAATTTGGTGGGCGTACACCACCCACCAAAGCCACCATTTTGAACTTGGCGAAGAAGCTGGAGAGAACGAGAAACTTGGTTGATTCGCATATGGGCAAACGATGATGGATACAGGATGTGAAGCATTGGTTATTAGCATCCCCAAGAAAATTTCTTCGGAGGTTATCCCAAGAGACTGGACGATCGTATTCGACCTATCAAAGAGCAGCCAAACAGGCAAAGACTAAGCCGTACTATATCACGGCTGTGCACAAGCTACAGCCACCTGATTTGGCAAAGCGACTGGCTCATTGTCAATGGTTTTCCCAATTTTTCACCGAAAACCCCACCCTGTTGGACATAGCATGGTTTACTGATGAAGCATGGTTCCATTTGTCCGGTTATGTAAACTCGCAAAATACACGAGGTGGGGGCCACTGATAATCCTCCTCGCGTCATCCATGAAGAGCCATTGCATTCAACGGAAATTGGTGTCTGGTGTGCGGTGTCTCACCGCCGTATGATTGGGCCAATCTTTTTTGAAGATACAGAGAATAGTGACCAATATTTGGAGATCTTTAATGAATTTGTGAATTACTTAGATGATCAGGAACTTGCAGATGGCTACTTCCAACAGGACGGTGCAACTTGCTAATAGGAGCATGGCAGAAATCCGCAGTTTTTTCCAAGACAGGATTATCTCCAAAAAAATTGTGGTCCCTGACCCCCAAGATTTTTTTTATGGGGACTTTTAAAAGTCAATGTTTATGCCAACAAGCCAAGGTCGATTGAGGAATTGAAAGACAACATCAGACGTGAAATTGCTGCCATCAACGTCGCTACGCTACATCGCACATTTGCCAATATGGAGCGTTGGGTGAATGTGTGTCTGGACGCTGGTGGTGGGCACTTCCATCATCTTCTATGATACATTCTTATTTGTCATGGGCCAGGGTATGTTTTACAATCCACACTATTCAAATGTTACTTTCCAAACATGAGTTAATTTAAAAAAATGTTCAGTCCCGAGTGAATGACCCTGTACTACACTTTAGGGGTGAGTCAAACTTCGGTAACTTCGACTTCACTTTGAATATTTGTTCGCTTCGACTTCGATTTGAAAGTAAAATTTCGGCGTCGATAGTTACTAAGCTTCGCAAATAATAATAATACTTTTTTTTTTAATTTTCTGCTGTTGTTTCCATCACAAATTAGTGTTAGTGTAAACCAAATCTGAATTAACCTATCTTATTTCTTCTATCAATAACTTAATTTATTATTTTATGATAAAATATATTAATAATTATGTTTGGAATATAGCATTTTTTTAATATTATATTTAACTAAGACCTAAATTTACATAGTTGTGTAAATTATAGTATTTTTATCTATCATTGAACATAAAAAAAATCTAACTTCGATTCGGCTTCGGGAATGTCTAATAAAATTCGATTCAACTTCGATTCTAAATGAAAAAGTGAACTTCGCACATTCCTACTACACCATAGATAATAAAGGTATTACACTTCAACATAACAAAGAAGAAATGATATTTAAATTAACTTAATGCATTGTACACTATTCACTATGTGTGGAGTATAAACGCTTTCATTGAAAATAATATTTTTCAATCTCTTACGCACTATTTGCTATGCATTATTCGCTAGTGGTTGTGCGTTATGCATGAATACAAACTAGTGGCGGCTCGTCATATAGGGTTGCCGCAGCCCTTACTGAATTATCGGAACTATTTGTGAATAACAGTATAATCATGATAATCATGGTATTAGCTGCTTAAACATTACAATAAACGTCCCTCTTAATCACTTATGATCGCCACACACTACAGCCTTATTCTGCGCACCTGATTAGAAATGGGGTGTAAAGTAGAAACGCAACAATATATCACTGTGCCGGGCTGTAGCCTCGAGCAGTCCAGCTGGCTATCTAGCACATGCGCTCGTGGTGGTCATTGATTGGAGAGCGCCAGGGTGGGGTAAGGAGAGGGTCACGCTATATGGTGCTTGTACGGGCTGTTCTCTAATGCAGCCCCGACAGCCAGTTTCTGTGTCTAGCCAAGTGCTACGTGGAGCGCATTTTTTGTCTGGCTGTAATATATGTGTTCGCAAATCACGATTATTATAGCAGTGTAGTAGTAGTAGTGATCTCTACAGTTGCAAGTTTAAAATATGTATAATTTTGAGTGGTGGGGGAGGGAGATTTATTTATATCTTATTTTCAGAAGCTCAGGATGACCTTAAAAAGACACTTTTAGGGCTTAAATTTTAAAAATTCCATACTCCCCCTCCCCCCCAGATGCAGCCCTCCTAATGTTGAAATCCACGAGCCGCGATTGGTACAAGCCCAGCCTAATACACAACTAGCAATTAGCATTACCATAACCACAACAAAAGAACAGTAATGGACCTGGCGGTCTAGAGGTAAGGTATCAGACCTCTGTGCTGGGGGGTCCGGGGTTTAATCCTCGGTGCCGGCACAGATTTATCTGAATGCCAAACCCTTCCTTCACCTCTGACAAGATGTGTTATAATCATAACTTATGAATGCGTGGAGTGCCAGGCCTCCACCGTGGCTCGGATCCCACATTAAACTGTAGGTCCTCCATTTTCATATATCACCTTACCATTACACATTAGAATAAGTGCGTACAACCCGAATGGATAGTAAGACGTGGTGCTTATAATAATAAGTAATGAACTTACACAACACATGTTCCTTGTTATAATAATTATATTAAATATGTGTTGTAAAAAATTCTTAACAAAATCGCTGTTCACATTTACTTCCCTATTAAAATCTCGTAGCAGAAGTGTTCCACACAATATTTGTTTCTGCATGTTGCCACTTGCATACGAGTGTGTTTTGCTCGCATCTCTGTATGAAGTAGGTACGTTTACCTCATACATTCTAAAAGTTTTGATTTAAGATTAAGTCAAGTTTTTGATTAGAGGTGTGCAAACGGTGTTAGATATATTTTGTTTAGATAAAATAATTATGGTATCTAACTTTTAATAAGACTGGAGGAACCAACAAATTAGCAAACCGGATAGCATTTTTAAACTTGATTTGATTACCGAGTTCATATTTGATCACGTGAATAATGTCAAAGATAAAACAAGCGTGTGCCCCTGACATTGAAATAAATTCCTTCGGACTTAATTTTTTTTACCAATCTGAGCAATAATTTGAACTCAGCCATCTTTGTTGTCAAGTGGTAATAGTATCAGGCTACTAATCCAGAGGTCCCAGGTTCAATTTTTGGCGCTTCCAGATTTTATCTGTGAAGTTCTAGTCCCGGAACAGGGTCATCATAAGCTCACTATGACAGATTAGGAGCTATTCGAAAAAAAAAAGCGGTCTATAAAAACTGAGATTGCCGGCTGGAGTGTTGTACTGACCACATGACACTTTATCCGCGAAAGTTGGCACTCTCGTCAACTGACGACGGCCGCTCGGTTGGTATAGCTCGATTGCGGGCCAACTCCATAGAGTTAACTACAAACTTAAAACCAATTAAATCAATAAGCCACTTCATTGTGTATGTAGATTAAAGTGTCATCCGCATCTGATTAATCGTTCTTGGGAAGGTCAGGGCTCGAAAAATAGTATATAAAAAGGGTGGTTTATTCTATATGGCTATAAACTCCCCTACACAAATATGGTTACATTTCCTGTGAAATCCTGCTCTCTAGATCCCAAAACCAATTAGTGTGACTAAACAGATTGCCTGGCTGGGTTGCGAGATTTGGAGCATTACAAAGTCATTCACTAAATTTGCCATGTCCTAGGTTAGGTTATGGATTGAGACTAACAAATGTATTCTTTATGTCAATTCTTAAACTTGAGAATTAGTAAAATTAGTGATATCTTACAATTTCCAACTGAATATTAAAATTCTTATGGAGTTGTACATTTTGTATTTTTTTAGAATCGAATACAAATATTTCAAAAATTACTAGTTTGGAAATCTATTTTAATCTTCACACATTGCGCTCGCAATAAACTAGACTGCCGATGACGGAGTTTGAGGTACTAATTCGTAAGGTGTACTTAGAGTGATTTTTCCGTGATTGGTTTTCCACTCTCCCTTCTTGCAAATGCAGGTTCCGTTTCTTTAAATTCAACCAACACTAGCTTAACTATTACAAAGGCATATAGCCTGAATGGATAGTAAGAGGGGGTGCTAAAATTTTATTTTTTTTCTCACTCAGTAATCACACGAGAGAAGATTTAATGAATTCAGCCCCCAGTCTCAAGGTACACCTCCTAAGAAATGGCCGCCGCAAAGGACTGCTATAGATATTTAGCTATGGAATGATTTCCTTAGAGGCAGTAGCCGTATGCGTCTGTCATCGACGGCTCTGGCTGCAACGACCCTACTCCTATCGAAGCAGTCTAGCCACGGCTGCATGTGTGTTTGAAACGTTTCTATAGTGTTGTAGACATGAGTGATTCAAAAGTATGGTTCACAGCGATGGAAGATGAAAAGTTGGTGGAAATCGTTGCGAAACATCCTTCATTGTATGATTTAGAGAACCCTCTTTACAAGGATCAAGTCATTAAGGATAATGCGTGGAAAGAAGTAGCAGATCATTTAAGAAGATCAGGTATGGGAAGGCATAAAACATTTATTTATAATACATTTTTATATTGTTAAAAGTGTACAAAATAACTTTGTAAACATTCTTGAACTGAAGTCATTAAAATATCATAATTATGTTTATAATTGTTTATAATTATTTATATATATATATATATAATAATAATCACACTATCTGTGAGAATTTACTGGGAAAAGTCTGGTCTTGTGACATAATTAGTTTGCCATACAGTTTTAGCTTGAGGACTGTTAAAGTATTCCATAAATTAATTCTCACATAAAATCCATCGACGGTGGTGAAGCGGCCAACTCTGGTGAATGGCGTGAAATTATGAGATGGTGGTATGTTACATACGTATTGTTCATAGTATGGGGCTTATAGATATGCATCTATAAGAAGGTTGTGTAAACAGCATGACATATTGATCCGATCATCTATCGTTTTTGGGTTCAAAGCAATTGCAGTGTCAAAAAGCATAAATATTTGCTTTTCATTCGTCAGCACTTGTGACCAGTCAGGGAAAAGGTTGCATCACATGCTTTTGTAGTCTGAATACTTCTTCAGCAGTCAAAAAATAGGGCAGGACTTTGTCAGAGTTAGGCAGCTTACAAGGAAGGGGGAACATATACCCGGTTCTGACTTCTCTTCTGATGTTAGACTTTTCAAAAATGCCACTGTCTCCTTCCCATAAGAATCAATGTCAATAAAAATAAATTTGTAATTGTCATCGACGACAGTAAGATCATTGTAGAATAAATCCTTTTAGTTGAAGAATAGCGAACCAGCTAGCTTAAGACATTTAATTCGTACATGTTTGCCATCCATGGTTCAAAGACAATTGGGAAAATTTTATCTTTTTCGAAATTCCTCTGGTTTGATCTTTCTCTCATCTGATCATAGTGGTGAATATATTGATGTAGCTATACAATAATCTAAATGCAAATGCCAATGAGTTAAATATCACCCCGGTTACATTGAATCTGAAAATAAAATAACAAATTAATACAAAATTAAATAAATGCAGTCTTTCAAATTGTTTATATTAGTTACCATTGCAAAGGTAAAGGATTTCAAGTGTGTTCTAAAATTCCAAAATAAATGCATCACATTGTTTTATAAACTTACATTGGATTAAGTAACAGGGGTGGCCAAACTTTAGTTCTGGCGTGCCACTAATTACACCAAAATCTTGAGTGTGCCACTCCACTCTTAAAAGCACTGGCCTAACTTTATACTACTGCCCCCTCCCTTCCCTTATCAAAAAATTGCATTAAAAAGTTTTTGGCCTATTTATACTCAAGATGATTGAAAACTAATATTTTTATCACAGGTATATTGGACCATTCATTTTAAATTGTTGCGCATGTGACGCAGTAGAAAGACATGTTCAAAGCTTGACCAAACTAATTATGATATGCACATTCATACTACTGGCGGCATAAAGCTATATAGAGTCGAAGATGGCTGTTATCTTAATTGATCACTCATATGTAGCTGACGATTTCCGCTTGTCCATCACAGAGACTGCCTTAAAATATGAGTGAAGAATGACCTTGGGCACAGGACTCCTGGATAGCTCAGTGGTTAGAACAGGGGTGTCAAATTCAAACTGGTGTGAGGGCCGCATTATATTATTAAGGAGGCATTGCAGGCCACACATAGGATTTTTATTTATTATATTATACATTTAAATGTTTATACAAAATTAAAAAGCTTACATTTCCCCTCCTCGACCCTTATCATTCTTAAAGTAGCCTACACTGATTTTTATGAACATATTTTCTTTGAATACAGATACAAGAGGGATATAAAAAAATATTTTTAGTCGCCAATTTACAATATTTGAAAAATGGCTAAAAAAAATTCTTACAAGAGAGTAATAATACTCTAATTCAAAATTTAAATATTTTTAATTCAAAACAAAATGTCAGGATAGTATTATATGACATCTACTGCTTGTTGGAAATCTGGCATCGCTGCCCACTTACTAGATTATCCAAATCTGGATAAATATTTTGACTTGAAACAATACTCATTGTGTTTTGTAAATGTTCATTTGTAAGCTGACTTCTTAGCTTGGATTTATTCAATTTTAAAAGGGAGAAAAACTGTTCACAAATGTACATACTGTCGAACATTGATAGTATTTTAGCTGCATTCATTTTGACTGGGATATTTATCACCCAAATACTTCGAGCAAAACTCTGGTAGGGACACTTTCAGAACTTTATATTGAAGAAAAGAATTAAATTGAAAATCAATAAATTCAAGTTGGATTTCATCACTGAAACAACACAATTACAACTTAAACAAGTCGGCCTCCCACCGCTTTCAATTAAAAAATACCAAAGTTTCCACGTTTCGTTAACTACTCTACACTCCTCATCAATTTATCTTTTAGTACCACAATTACGTAAACTCATTGTGTTAACAATAAATAAACCAAATGGTTGTGAGAACAAAGGGCAGAGAGAGGCTGAAAGAACTTGTAGGGGAGAGTTTGAAAGAGAGGCGTCTTATGAAGGGGGGGGGGGGTTTGTTTAAGAGCTCCAAGAAACGAGGCAAAGTGGCAAATCCAATCCCAAACTCAAAATACCCCACGAGCAGAAACAAAGTCTAACTGCAGGCCACATTCCTCATTTCATATTTAGGTGCAGGCTGGTTTATATGCTCCCGCGGGTCGTATGGTTGACATTGGTATACTAAGCCAAAGGTCCTGGGTTTGATTCCCATGTCCAGGTATAATTTTTCAATATAAAGAATATAAACTAATTATGTCCAAACTACTGAAAACAAGTCCTTTATTAGTTTAGACAACACATAAAATAAAATGTTAGTCAATATATAACTAAATAATTTGTTTCCAACATTGATATTTTTTCAGCAAAAGACTGTAAAAAAAGATGGAGGAACATTAAAGATACATACAATAGACGAATAAAGAAGGGAAAGGGTACAGGCTCTTCCACGTCCAGCAAGCCAGAAAAATGGGCATTAGCAGAAATGCTATCCTTCCTCGATAAAGTGAAGCATAAGCGCCTGTAAGTACTTAGAAGATAGCTGCATCTGATTTAAGAACCGAGGTTTTAACTATATTAAAAATATCACTCTTTACATACAATATAACATTACATTTTAATGGTGCTTTATTTTGTAAACAATGAATTATATCGACCCTTTAAATGTATTGGCCATCTGATAATCTTATTAAGACTGATGTGTAAAAAAAACCACCTTTTTTAGTAGAATTAAATGCATGTTTTCCATAGGAAATTAGAGGCCTTATAGCATTGAAAGATTCAATAAAACCCAGGAAAATTTCCCAACTTAGATGTTTTGAATTTTAGAGAAATTAAGACCTAATTGTTTAGGAAAGTTGTGTAATTTTCACACATCAGTGGTTTCTAGTTATAATATACAAAATTTTGTATGGAAGCAAGTGGTTCATGTTCTAAACATTTTTGTTTTGATTTAATTTTCAGAAGTATATCAAACATAGGAATTAATTCAGTCAACAGTGATAGTGTCGAAGAGGGTGATTTTGAAGGTATTGATGTTGGAATAGAGGAATCGGGCGGGGTGATCCAGAACATTTCTGATCAAAGTGCTTCATCGTTTGCAGCGATTATTAATGAAGAATCGAGTACTGCTAACTGGAATTTGCCACGAAGCTCAGACTTCTCTCATCTCCCCACCAAGCGCCAGAAACTTAACGAGAGAATAACCAAATTGATTGAGGAAAGAAGCTGTGAGCGTAGTGAGATTTTGAAATTAATTAGTCAAAGACGAGAAGATTCCGTAGATTTGTTTTTTCGAAGTGTTGCTATGTCGGTCAAACAATTAAGACCGGAACTTATTAATGAGACAAAAATGAGAACATTACAACTTGTATTTGAAATGGAAAGCCGCAATTTGTCTCGTGCGTGCAGCTCATCACCTGATCATGTCTGACGATAACTCTGTCACTGACAACGTCATGATCATAATTCCTTTTGAAAATTTTGAAGTTAATGCAAATTTTTCAAATACTTATAAGTTGTAAATTTCATAACATACATTATTAAAGTTATTTTTAGTAAATCAACTTGTCATTTAAACTTACCTCAACATAATAGCTAAGTTTTTATCACAGATGATTCGGTACTTAACTCTATTGCAATTATCACTTTTGATATCTATTATCAAATCAAAATGTAGTTGAAATGTGAAATATTCATTCCGAAAAATTCTTTAAATTTCTTTTCATCTTGTAACAAATGACAATGTCTTACTTTAAAAATGAAATGCACATCAGCATTCCCGCGTTTATACACAATAATTGTTTTCGCTCATTGCGACAAAATATTACATTCAGAGAGAAATGATTGCATGTGACTGACAGCTTGGGTCGCATGCGGCAGCCGTCTCTAAGGAAATGTAACTTAAACTTAGTTGCATCGAACTTATGACGTCGATAACTCTGCCTGAGTTATTGAAAGTAAGGCAACAATTCAACACAGGACACATTAAAAATGTTTGTTTATTCCTAAAATTACACATAAATCATTTATAAAAAGGACAAACATTTACTAACACACTAATACACACAACAAAATATGCTACTATATTATTTATTTACATATATTATTAGCACAAAATTTTGAAACCAAAGATAATGTTGTACTTGTAAGATATGGTAAAATTATGTTATGCAATAAAAATGTTTGTCATTAGTCTGACTTCAAACAAGTAATACCAATATCTCTTCAAATACTAATTACTTTTGATATCACTAAACTTAATAACATTTTCAAAAACAAAAAACAAGTACAAGTGCCAGCCTCTGGAAACAAGCCAAATATGTCGTAAAAATATATTTGGATCAGGATGAGGAATTGTAAGTAGTTTTGTCATGTTTTAAGAACCTGAGAACATCTTAATTCACAATCTATTTAAAATTTCAGTTTGTTGACCTTTTATAGCAAACATTTTATAATTGTGAAGAAATACATTAAAAGAGTAGAACGAGTGTACAATATTGTAATGTGAGAGATAGGAATTCCATACACGCACACACATTCAAACGCACAGTTTTGGTTGGCACCCATCTCAACGCGACTCAACTGTTTCTCCTTCTCACGCGTTGTTTGGTGCACAAAAACCATAGGGTCCGTTCAGTTGATCGTCCAGTTTTATTGCAGACAATTGTTATAGATGGAGACCGAGTTGTTTATCGGTGAAATTCAGAAAGGCCGGGAATATAAGATTTAGAAACATTCTAAAATAGTTGAAAATGTTTTGTTCCTATTCTCTCAGTTTTGGGTTAAGGGTTATGATCATGCCGCGAGTTAGTTTATTCCTTAAAATAAGATTCACCCAGTTTTTCCTCTACCTTAGTTTATGCCGCAGATAATCCAAAGATATGTTACTTCATCTTCCATGGTAGATGAGCCCAGGATAGGAGCTAATACAAGATCAGCGCAGAGCTCAATACATAAACTAAATTACAGTAATTTTTAACTACCTTGCATACATTAGCCTAACTTATTTCTTTAATTAACATAATAAACACATTCTTATTTAAGGGCATAGAACTTTTTAAGGCACTTAATGTAATGTATATTAGGCCTATACTACCCAGCACAAAGGAAAATGGTGCCAAACAGCTATATTGAATTAAACATTGATAAAAGATAGAAGATCCACCAGACAACTGTAAGCTTCAGTGTTCACAATTAGGAACACAACCAAATACATAATTATTGTGAAATTTCTGTGGTACATCAGTCATCTTCTTCTTCAGAAGAGATTAAAACACAGACCAGACTCTGGTAGCGTGGCTAAATCTGATCTACCTCTAGCTATACTGTTGGTGCTTTACTCTCGTCTCCTAAAGGAAGAGACTGATGTACCCCGAAAATTTCATAATTATGTATTTTGTTGCTTTTTTGATTGTGAATATTGAGGGCACACAGTTTTTCGTTAAGTGTGTAGGCCTTTCCTCTTTATCTAGCATGAAAGTGTAATGTGGCTAGAAAGTCTAAGGAAAGAAATTGCCCAAAACTTGTTACACTTTGGGCATTATGGGTTAAGGTAGGGGTGTGCAAACCTTTGACTTGGCTTCGAAACAAATATCAGCTTTGACAAAATTCCCGTGTCGACAATAATAGTAACAGCTAAAATACTCAATTAGCATTCTCAGCTGTTAAAGGGTTTCTACACAAAATTATGAAAAATTTTCCAGGACATTTACAGGATTGTCTACAATTCCTCCAGGACAGTAATCATGGCAAAATACACATCATTACATATTTTCTTTTATTTAATGTAGGGTCCCAACTCCCCTACACCCTTCGACACAATTAAAAAAAAATGCATTCCATGATTTAACAAGATATTCAAATAATTAAAACAAAAAATAAACAAACTCACTTGCAAATAATCATTGGTGAAATGTGAGTTTAACCTAGGGATGTGGTATTGAAAGAAAAGTATAGATATACTCATTTAAAGTAGAGGAATAAAAATATTGATACCATACTATTATTAAAATAAAAATATCAATAACAGTATCGGTATTGAGATTAATCCGGAAAAATATGTTTTTAATAAAGAAATAATTTCAACATTTGTATGGTAATAGTAATAATAATAATAATAATAATATTTTCATATTTATTTAAACACTAAACATTATAATTAACCATATTATAGTATATTTAGGTCTATCGCGACTATGTTATGTGTTGGAACTTGGAAGGTTTGATAGATAGTAGTGTATGATGGATATTATAAAAGGTTTTACCATACTAACTTTCAAAATGTCTATGAAAATTTATCTGATGTGACGTTATTTAATAGCTTAATAGGATTAGTTATATATTTTTTCAATGTTTTGTAGCCTTCTTTAACCATAGTAAACATTTAATCCCTGCATTAGTGAAGATAACAAAAAAGTTGTTTCTTTCGATACCGGTGTCAGTACTAATATCAGTAAAAGTACCGAGTAAAAAAAATACTAGTATCAAGAGGAAAATATCAATATTAGTAAAGTATCAAAACTTTTCTCACAGCCCTTTCAAAGTGATGAATTAACGACCGGGGCTGGATGTTGTTAAGTTAAATAAGATTTATAAAAATGACAGTAATACAACATAGTTTTATATTTAATAAATGATTCAGTAGCTTGATAAAAAATTTAATGGGATTTAAAGGGATTCAGACACCTTAAGAATTTCCTCTGATATCTTTGAAATTTCATCTACTGACATATACTCCAGTTTCCTCCCGATTTGTTGACTTAAAAAAAGACAAAATTTCCAGGACAACCAAAAAAGTTCCAGGAAAAGATTGAAAAAATGAGAAATACCAAAACATTTCCAGGCTTTTAAGAAATATTTTAAAATTTCAGGTTTTACATGACCTGTGTTATTTACATTAAAAATTAATATTAATATAGAACAAATCTGGAGTAAATGAATTGTAAGTTTGTGATAGTGACTAAGGATATGCAAGTATTCAGATTTTTTTAGTACGTACTTGGGATGGACAGCTTTAAGTGCTTGTATTTCTAAGCTTAGAAAGGTTATGTATTTGCATTAAATTGTAAGGTGGTGAATAACTCATTACTTACTCTTCTTTATACTTGTTGGGGATGTGGTTTGTGGAATAATGCAGTTGGAAGAGATGGACCGGGCCGCCAGGATACCGGGAGAAATCCTGGCGGGCTGGTTTGATTTGGGCTGCCGCAAACACTTTACCCTAACATAAATATAATATTATTCATTCAATTCTTATTTTTATAATTAAATTTTATCCAAAAGTTCCAGCGAGTAAGTCTGAGGTGCCCAGTAATTCTAGTGTATAAAGTTAGGTAAATAAACAAAATATATTTTTTCAATCCTAAATCAACTTTGTCTAAAGAGCCACAGTAGAGAAGTGGAATTAAGACACAAAAATCACATAATGACCTTGAAAATTATTAAGATTAGTGTGCTCTGTGTTAAGAGATTTGTGGTGTGTATTAACTGGAAGAAAAAAAAGTGTATTTTGACTATTGTGAATAAAATTAGCACATTTTTTTATAGTGAATATGTGAAAATTATATAAATTTGATAAAATTCCTGGCCTTGTTCCCGTTTTCCAGGTCACTGGACATTCTTTAACAATATAAATACTGTGTTAAATTAAACCAACAAACTTATAACTTAAGAGACCACATATACCTGGCCTTTGCCCCTGCAACAGAAAGTACCAACATCTCTCAGGCAGGAGTTGAAATAACAGGCCCCTTCAATTACGTATACATTGTTACATCATCAAAAGTGTTGTGAATGGCATGTCTTAGTTCCCTTTGATAAAACAATAATCAGATATTTTAAATGCACATTTTTCTAAGACTCCTGTTGACCTTCATGGTGTTTACTCGACTTGACCAATGAAATTCCCAACTTTTTCCCTGATCATTTCTTAAAATTCCCTACTCAAAAGTATGTCCACACCCTTCTACCCCCTTCCCCTCTTTTCATTAATCTATTCATAATAAGTTTTAATATTTAAATAAACATGTTTTTTATTTATATTAATATATAGTACTAAGAATTAAAATATTATAAAATATATTACACACCTACAAAAAAAAATAGACAGTTTGAATTATAGTGTAATTTACTGATTATTATATTTCAAATTTTGATTAAAACATTTTCCCTGATTTTTGTTGTAAATGACCAAATTCCCAACCACTTCTTTCTTAGCACTAATTAGTTGGTTTCACCCCCTCAATTTTCCAAAAGGTATTTTTGGTCAAGTACAGTAGGCTCTAAAATTTGAAATATACAGAATGACATGGAAAATTAGCGCATAAGGGTAGATGTGATTTATAGAACACTTAAAGTCACTATAAATTACAATATTACTGTACAATAGAAACGTATTCAGTAAATAAAGCTATTCCAAGCTAAACAACTTTCACAAAACCTATATTGAAGGGTGGAAATGTCAAAAACATTCTAAGCGCCATTTTTTGACGAAGTCATGTTCTATGTGCCATAGTTTACGTTTGTTATGAGTGCGAATAGATTTTAGGAGTAGTTCAAATTAATGACAATAGAAAGAGCCAGTTGTATATGCCACTGCCTTTGTCTGCCAGCTTTTTCAAATTTCTTGAACTAAAATCAAATGGTAGCCCATAAGGCACTTAGGACTTAGGGTACACATATACAGCACTTAGAACATTCTTAGCTATTATATTTTATTATTTATCTAGGGTCCAGTAATTATTTTGAGTTAAGCTTTAATTGTATGATATAGTGTAATAAACAATAGTTTATCTTCCAGACAAAAATATATTCAACTTTTAATCAAAGAAAGTTTTTCCCCTCCTGTAGAATGTTATTTTTGGCACTTAGAATGACATTTTCACCCTTCAATTGTGTTATCTAATATTATATAGAAACTCAGGACTCTACTGTGAAACAATTGACATTAAGATTAAAACGCTATCTTCCTACAAGCTACACCAGAGACAGGGAACCTACGGCATTTTGAGGTGTTCGGTGCAGCCTTTTCAATTATTCTTTATCAATTATATATCGCCATTACTTAGAAATGATACTCTCCGCATCATAGTATATCTTAAATAATTAAAAACAAAAATCATTATTTTTAAGGCATAAGGTTAAAAAAAATAATCACAATTATTAATATATTTATCTATGATTGGTGCACTATGATAATAAAGAAAGCCTTCCAATGACAGAAGGTTCCCCACGCCCGAGCTACACCATAGTGAAATCAAGCCAGGGTAAGCTTGCTACCCTTTAGGATATACAAAGTTACCTCAACTGACTTAGATAACACAATAAAACAAACAAAATCAGGCCCCACCTAGATTTGAGCCATCAAAGTCTCTTGGTGGTAGCTGGAGAACACTTGAAAGCCTTAACAAACTTACCCACAATTATGTCGGCAAAACCTTAGTGATTAGATATTATTAGGAACTAAAAACATTTTCTCCTATAAAAGTTTACATACATAGACATTATATGAATATAGATTCTTTGATTGTTGTTAAGGATGTGCCGAGGAAGAATAAAGGAGTGATCTACAGGGCGTACTATTTACCAATATTGACAAGCCCAGCGGAAACATGGGTATGAAGGAGGAGGAAGTTTTAAGTTTACGAAATGATATTTTTGAGAAGTACTATAGGAGTAATATGAGTAGTTAAATATGAACAAAAAGAACAGCTTAGTGATTTTAGGTAGTTTCACTAATTTGAAAAAGTGTTAATGGAACCAATTCTTTCAAAGTTTCATAAATTTATAATAATTAGTTACCTACACTAGTAGACAGACAGATTCAATTTTAAGCTAATCCATTTTGATTTGCCGGTGATGAAAAATAAGGGTACCAAGTATGAGGGGCAATTTTCTAAACTGTGTATCACGCTTCATCCACATAAATGTAGCTACATCTTTTCCAAATTATTCTTTTCTTATTCTTATTCATAAAATTAAGTACACATAGCCCAGATGGGTAGTAAAACAATCAAATTGATATGATGATGAAAGTTGAAACTAAAATTTAACACAAACAAGCAATCTAAATACTTCAAAGATTGTCTTCAATATTATGACTTTAAAGCATCAATAATCAATCACCATAAAATTGGCATGCACTACACATCAAAACCTTATTTTAAAAATGACACAAAATTGGGCAAGATGGAGCATTACGAATTAACCTCTATGCTTACTTTATAATACAATATAATATAATAATATTCAAGGCAAATATCATTATTAAGAGTCCATTTCACTGCCGATTAACTAAAATATTGGGGTCGATACAAGATAACGCTTAAACCTAAAATATAAAAAGCGGGGGTTTCTGCATTATTCATCTAACATTGAAATTGAGATAGGTTTTTCATTTAAAAATAATCATTACTAAATCCCATTGTATTTTTTAAACAAAATGGTAAAACAGTTTCAACGGTCTCAGTTACACTGTTCTCTAAAGTACGACACAGAAATAATCATCCCAACAAGACGCCTGGTTCGAGCTGTTTTAGCTCCCTAAGTTAGGTTCTATCCGAGGGATGAAATGGGCCCTTAAGACAGTCTTTTTGTTTTGGCTTAAACATATGCATAAAATAGAAAAAATTCGGCCAAACTGCTATTAAACTAAACATTGAAAGGAGGATAGAAGAAAACATATAAAGGAGGATAGAAGGAGACATATAAAGGAGGATAGAAGGGCAAGCTCTACAAATCAGAAAAGTGTAGGCCTCAAAGTTCACAATTAAAAACACAACAAAGCATATAATTATGAATTTTTTTTGGGTACATCAATCATATCCTTTCAATGTTGAGGTCTGTTTTTTACTTTCTTCTGCTGAAGAAGGAGACTGATGTTCCCTGAAAATTTAATAATTATCTGTTTTAGTGTGTTTTAATTGTTAACTTTGAGGCCTACAATTTTCTGGAAAGTGTGTAGGCCTTGCCCTTTCGATATATATAACAAATTTATCATTCAATATTATAAAACCAAAGCAATCATTTGACATTATCAGCAGGAATATAAAATTTCATCTAAACTTAACAAAGATAAAAAGAAAGTAAAACAAATGTACATGTTGTTTAATCATGTGAACCAGAAGACTTGAGATCAAAAAAAAGATAAACCTACATACAACATAAAAAAAACCAACTAAATAGGCGTGAGCGAAGCTCCGAAAACAATTTCGGCTTGGACTGTTACGAAGCTTTGCCAATAAAAATATAAAGGATTAAAATACACATTTATAGTCAATTGATGTCATTCTGGATTCTTATGTAGATTATAAAAAGTGTGTTCATGACAAAAATTTATAGTGATTGAATTTCGTGTTTCAATAATAGCTTAGAATGAAATATGATAAACATTTTGTAGATTATGTTTAGTGTCTCTAAAGCTATTTAAATATGAACAATGTTTTTTCAACACAAAAAGATAATAAAAAATATCCAAACTTTGATTCAGCTTTGGGGATATTCATACATTCTATTAGGCTTTGTTTCAGTAAAAAAAAAGTGGACATTTCACAACAATAATATAAAATCTTTAAAATAAGGGATTATAAGATATACTGTTTTCATAGTTCTATTAGTTACTATTGAGCAAGGTCTATTATCTTAAGTCGGAGACTATTTGTTACAAGTTTTGGATTTTTGCATCTTTAAGTAGGCTGAGCCCCCGTGCATGAAACAAAATTCAGAGCCAGTGAGAGCATCGAGTAAACAGCGCTGTCCAGAACGATAGTGGGCACGGCATAATGGCATGGGAGTTTCTGGCCGTGGAGTGTCACTGTAACAAACACATGTGGATAGTCTGGATAGGAAGTAAGACAAAATGCACAAAATGTAAGCCTACTTTTGCCATACTTAGCTTAAGTAAGTACCTTACGATACAGTAGAAATTTGGGATGGGTCCGAAGAATATCTGAGTTTTCCTATTTATGTGTTAGCATTAATTTTAGAGATGTGATATGAAGAAAAGAAATGCCCTCTAAGTGTTAGGAAGTGCTCTATAGGGCATATTTTGTACCCAGTCACATATGCAGTAGAAACATGGACATTGAGTGTAAGAGAAACTTGGAATGTGGAGGCAATGGGGATGAAATGTGTGAGGAGCATGTTAGCTCTCATGAGAAGGAACAAGTTTAGAAATGAAGTTATCCGGGAAAGTATCAGATACAGGGAGTTTTATCTTCATTTTTTACAACTCTGGTAATTATTATAAATATCCAACCAAGCTTACCTGCGTGAAGAAGTTCTAGATGATGTGTGAGTGGAGGAAGGATGATAAACAGAGTTCCTCTCTCTTAAAAAACCTGCATGTTTGAATAATACTGCGGCACACTGAAATTACATTAAAACAATCATTAACACTTGTTTCAGCCAGTGGCTAGGTCAGTTTAGTATTTATTGATGCGAGATTGGCCTATTTAACATGTACTTTCTTAGCCGACTGATTATATAAACACGTGAGAACTTCTATGAGTGAGAGCGAAAGGGCCCATCAATTTTGCCAGGAAAGGTATTTTCAGATACCTTCCAGTGTTCTTTTACGTGCCACAATTGACATGGTACCGACGGCTTTACTTTTCCTACGAAGGAAGTTGTCCCTCAAGAGAAAATTGTCAACCCTGGAAGGGTTTGAAACAACGAAAATCGGGCCCTGGAGAAAGCATTCTACCCCAAGACCACCGATGTTGACCTCAGTTTATTAAAATACTTCCATTCTTCTTATCTCAACTGCACACTTTCTGTTATCTACTCCTCCCATCTCTTTCTTGGTCTCCCTTGCGGATCTTTTCCCTAAATGCTTCAGCTTCATCATTAACTTTTGGTATTCTCTTCTTTTCTCTCCTCATTGCATGACGATACAATCTCAGCCTTGCTTCTTCTACTATCTCATGTAGTCCCTGTACCCTACTCTCTTTCCCAACTAACGTAATTCCTATAACAATGTTCTAAAATAGTCCATCTCAACCACTTTTATTTACTTGCATATTGTTAGCAAACATTTTCAGCATTACATGTCTTTCTGTGTGTTCATAGTGTTTGAATTCTTTCAAATGTTTATTATACTTGCTAAATTTCATTGAAATTAAACTTAATAGGATTTTTCGATCTCATTACATATTATTTTAAAATGGTTTGAAAGGAATTTTAATTTATCATCTGCTCCATACTGTGATCGAAACCTCTAAAACACCAAGCAAGGGCAATGTTAGGTGGAGAGGCAGGGGGGGCACGCCTCCCCCCTTCCAATAATCTGCTCGTATGGGATACTCTTAGTAGTGTTAAATAAATGTGAATTGCTACATTTATGAATTGGAAAATTCACATTCGTAGCAATGCATAAATCATTTATTCAGTTACCATAGAGTATTTTTAGCACTGCTTTTAACTACCCGTTCGGGTTATACACTTTTGTAATAATTACGCTGATGGATTAAGGATGAGGAGGGTTGAATTTATAGGTGTACCCATATTTGCATGAAGAAACGAAAAAGCGGGAAAACACCCTCAGTACACCCGATCGAGATCATCGGCAGTCTAGTCTATTGCGAGAATAGCACCTTAGACCATGCAGCCACTGTATACTGTATTAATCGCTATTCATTTGGTACAATATATATATGAGATTCAACTCAAAACAAGTTCATTCTGCCCCTCCCCCAACAAACCTCATCCCATCCACCACCACCCAAGCCCCATGGCTTCTTTGGTGCTGACTGACAGTTCACAGCTGACTTCTGACAGCCAACATTTAGGTATATACCTAAATTTTGACTGTCAGAAGTGACAACTGCTAAACACATGTTTTTTGCAGATCATATGGTTCAGCGTAGGGATACATAATTTGGTCTGGTAGCTTTTCAAAGCCGTCAGAAGTCAGCTGTGAGCTGTCAGTCAGCACCACAGAAGCTAAAACTGAGGTATATATTCATAATACCATGACACACAACTAGACAATGAAAACAACAGTTTTGATTTTTTTTATAATTTATTTCTACCTTTTTTTCCAAGCCATGTTTATGTTTGAGAAGTGTAGGGAGTAGTTGATCCTGTATACCCCCCCACACACTTTAATATGGCCCCAAAGGCTTTATTCATAAAAAGAAAAAAGTATTGCCCTCTTACACTCAACAAAATTATGGTAAGGGAAATAAAGTTATCTCACCTCATCTGATAAAAATGATGAGAAATCCTTTTCAGTAGTTTCTTGTATCTGAGACAAATAGTTAGCAACATTTGTGCTTGGTGGGATATTCCTTTTGCCAGATTTACCGCTATTGATCCACACTGAAAATAAAATGTAGGATGAAATTTCAGAGAAGTGCTACAAGAGTTACAAGAATGGATAGGGTTAGAAATGAAAGGGTGAGTGGAGGAGGAGCCAGTGCAGGACAGGATAGAGAAGGCATGACTAATGCGGTACCGTATAGTCATATGTGGAGAATAGGAGAGGGGGAAGAGGGTGGCGGCACTGCAAGAGGCCAAGAAGTAGATTAAATGGACAGATGACTGAAGCGCGTGCAGAGAAGTATAAAGAGGAGGGGAGAAGATTGGAGAATTGTGGAGGAAGAGAGGTGGTGGGAAGAAAGGATACTTTGAAGAGGCTTATGTTCCAAATATATCCGGCCAGTGGCTGGAAACTCTTTGTGATAGGAAGCATAAGAACAGTAAATGTTGGTTTCTAGAGTTACTAAAACAATTTTAATATATTAATACATTAATGATTAAGTCATGTGATCTGCAGCTGTCACTTTTGATAAACATTATCAATACCTATAAAATAACACAAATAATATAGTAACATGCTATCAATGTTGACCAAAAAGAAATACGTTTTAATTAGGAGGGATAGCCAGCACACTTACCTTGATGATACTGGAGTAGAAATTATTTAAATAGAACACTAAAAAAAATAATAGATTTTTAAGGACAAGCTATCATTGTCACAGACAGCTTCATCAGGTCAAGAGAGTAGACAGTCTAGTACTCTATTCCAAATAAAGAAATATGTTTGGATTTTCTTTACTGTTCTTCCAACCAAAATCAGGGTATAACTTTCAAATCCCAATAAATGAAGGTGTTGATATTTTAACAAAATGGCAATTCAGAGAACAAATCTTCATTTTACATACAAATTCTTAATAATAATAAAAAAACTTGAATTAGTTCTTAAGTTGTTATAGAAAATATATATTATCTAAATGTATTTTATTTTCCATTCACACCATTTAAAATAAATTCCAATTCATAGCTTGAATTTTTTTTCCCGAATCTTGAATCTTATATTTTCTCAGATCCTTTCACATCCTAATGGATTTGAGGCTTCAAAAGTCATTGCTCGTTAAAACTTAATTTAACTTAATTTATCTATTTAACAAAAACAAACTCTACACTCACGCTGGTCTTTAAAAGAGTTCACTAGAGTATGAGTCTGGATTTGAGTGCCACCGCCAGTTGAAGAATGAGAGTTGGTTGATTCAGCTCTACTGTTATGACGAATATAAGCCTGGATAGCTGAGAGAATCAATTGCTCTGGAACATATTTAAAAGTGATAAAAAAAGTTAGTAAAAATAAAGAAAACATTAAAGGTTTTTAAAGTTCACTTTTTTTTAAAATTCAGAGCATACTCAAATCCAATATATATTAATTATTCTTGAAGCCAAATCGAAGCTTTAATATTTTTTGTTGGGTTTTTATAAGGCTGAAAAAATATTATTTTGTGCCTTTTATGCACTTGAATTATTTGGAAAATATTTTACTGCACAATTGTTTGTTTTAATCTGATAAATTACTATAATAACTTACAGTTCGATTACTTCAGATTTTTTCTATAGGATTATTGATTTGTAGTGTGTGTGTGTTTATATATACCTGACCATAAATTGAGTATTTAAGCTGCCAATATTGTTATTATTGAAACTTTGAAATGGTCAAAGCTGGAATTTTTCCAAAGTGAAGTCAAAGCTGATATTTGTTTCAAAGCAGAGTCAAAGTTTTGAAGTTTCAGAGACCCCTATACAACATACTATTTCCCCGTTTAGCCTATTATAAGATGGTACTGATTATATTTTATTGAATGTACAAGAATTTCAATTAGAGATAGGTAAAATCTACTCTTTTTTTCTATCAGAATCTTAGAAAAGATGATTACCATAAGAGGTTAGCATTTACACATGAGTAGGTATATCTTATCTTCAATTTCGATTTTGTTTCCATTAACTCTTTAGTTATTATAAAAATATAAAAATTCAAAAGATTATAATATATTTTGTATGGAGTTAATTCACATTCAATTTTAAGTGACAAATTAATATTCTGGGATATGGTTGTTGAGCTAGTATATAAATTATGTTGGGGTAAGCCACAAGTATAGGCTATTTAAGAAAATTAATTTTTTTTAAACCGTTATTTCCTCAGGAATTTTAAGACCCCATATGGGCCCGATACACATTTTAAAAATACCCTACAAATAGCAGCTCTTATAAATCGGCTCACTTGCGCTTCTGTCAAAGAGACCTTAGGAACGCCAAAAGAGAGAAAATTTAAAAAAACTGCACCAACATTCACCTAGAGATAAAGATGGAGGGAGAGTGGGGTTAGGGGGAGGAAAAAACTCTCTCTCACTACAGCTAACTACGGAGAAGACAAAACCTGGAATTTCGGTCTCACCAAAAATCCTGCTAGTTTCAACTTTCAATGATTAAATTTTAATTATTTATCAAATAAGATCATTCAAAAATATTCAATTAAACACAAATTAAATCATTCAATAAAGAATTAAAAGCTAGCTTCCTAAATTGTAAAGAGAGAATTACGCACGTAAATTTTAAAAGAATGACAATTTTTGAGTGTGTATGAGCACATACCTATAAGTGAAGAGAATATTAGCACAGAGTAGGTAAATATATCCTGTATTCCATTCTTCAAAGTCAGAATCAAGCTGAGAACGACTGTCAGGAACAAGAAGGCCTTGTTGAGCTTGGAAGCGTGCATGAGTTTGGCGATGACCATGCCCACAATCAGGTATATACCATGGAGAACAATTATGCATATAAGTTCAATCTGATCGGCTGAAATTTTCACAGTGGATATTAGATGTTAGTTTTGTTTAAATTGTGCAAAATGGCTGTTTAACAAATTATGTAAACCGTATTTCATTACTTCCATGACCTATACATAAATATCCATTATCAAAGAATGAAAAGGAAAGTTATTAATTATTCCTAATTTTGAGCAAAGTATAAAAAAAACTACTTGCATAATAAACTTGGATCAGAAAAAGTCCTGCCCTGAAAGTTAATTTTATGGCTTTTTAATGACTTTCGTGACCAAAATATAATTTTATGATTTTTCCCATGACTGAAAAATATTTTCACTAGCAACTAAGAATGATCACATTTGACAAGTGCTGAAGGTTAGTATTTTGATGTTCTAGTTGTTCTTCATTCACTTATTCGATGGTCATTGAAGTCAACAATGTTCAATGGAGAATATTAGTCATGTTGCTATTTGTTTTAAAAGCTTTCACGGCTGGTGTTTGAATTAAAAGCAATATTTTCGAGCTTGAGTCATGTCGAAGAAATTATAGCTTCTGACGTTTTGGCTAAAATTACAACAGCCAAAACGTTGGAATTAATATTGCTTCAGCGGTGGCTGAAGTGCGAAAACATTAGTTTTAATCGAAGGATAACTATTGTTATTATTTAGCTTTTTTAATGCATAGATAAATTTCACAGTATAATTATACTGATGGATGATTTATCCAAGTTGTTAAAGTGATTGTTGCATTTGATCACAATTAATGTCAGGATTTTGCATACCAACTAGGTGCACTTCCTCTAAAAACCACCTTGGTTATTCCTACCACTTAAATTGAGTCAGTAATAGCTGTTGGAGAAAGAAATATGTGAGTACCGCCCAGTCTTAATACAACTATTGTCAAAGTTTACAAAAATTAGTATATAAAAGTAAGAAATGTCTTAAAAATAATCCAAGATTGATCAATGTTATTAGCTACAGATCTTAGCTTGATCTAAAGTACCTATATACCGGTACACATTTCCAATCTTCAGTGAGCCCATTTTAACGAGTCAAGGTACTAGAAAGCTGACCCATTATTCTTTCTTAAAGATTATTGATTATAGTAAGTTATGGTAGACTTCAATATTCATAGGAAGAGCCTTTCATTAGATATAAACATATTTTTTGTGGACAAAAGTGATAGTATTTTACAATATCAATTCTATTTTATAGGTATTGATTATATATAATCAAAATTGACGGCTGTAGATCATGATTTGGCACGAATATGTGAAAGCAGATCTAGTAATTTTTCTATGTCAGATAAGGCAATTCCTATTAAAATTGGACTATACATTGATGTAGGAGATCACCACTAATTTTGTTAATTACTGATGAATTGACTCTTACCAGTTGCGTAGTTTGTAATCCATATCAGAGCGTTAAAATTATGGTTAAATTTATCCAAAGCTTCTTGAAGAAAGTAAATAGTCGTATTAAGTTTACGATTGATGTTAATAATGTCTTCATGACGAGAGACCAGCATATCATCTTTAGCACGGAATAATTTAATGTGGCTTGAAATTCCTTTCAAGATTGTGTGTAAGGAATTCTTTATTTCATCACAGTCTTTTAACAGTTCTTTGTGATTTCCTTTGTTATCAATGTGATATTCCTATCAAACAAAACAAGAACAGCATAAACTAACAAAGGTTTTTATAAAACATATGTTAATGTCAACATTTTCTTATTTTTAAGGAACACTAAATGAAAGTTTTAATTAGTAGTTTTTTTTCATCATCATGTCTTAAAATAACTAAACATTCAGGTTGTACACATATATAATTACTCTCGTGGACTGGGATGAGGAAGAAAGCATTTTAGATGTGGTCCACCCTCATTTACATGGAACGAGTGGGAAAACATTTAGGAAAAACCGTGCCCTCAGTAGACACGACAGGGATTTGAACCCTATTCTCCCTATCATGAGCAGGCCAGTCCAATATAAGAGTGACACCTTAGACCATTCAGTCACTGAAGCGAATTATTAATTTAGTGTGTGGATTTAAGAGTGGTTTGTTAAATAAACTGTATTGTTTCACTTTATAGCTTCATTTTATAGGATATTATTACCTATAAATTTACTATCAATAAGTTAATAGCTCTTAAAAAACTTAACGTCCCTAAGTAATAAATTATAATTTGTGTTTTGATCTGAAGGGGGGGGGGGGGG
>CABFWO010000131.1:387436-436901 GCA_902155825.1 Timema genevievae
GGGGGGGGGGGGGGGGAAACAATGATTATTTAGGATATTTTCAAATAAACTTGTGATTAAAAGTAAATAAGCCAAATTTAGACTGAAAATAATTTAAGTTAAAAAAAACAGGTATCTTAATTTTAATCTTCATACAGGGTTGCCACTATTATTTTACTATCAAATTACCTGTGTTCTTCCCCATTTCCCATAAGGAATCCCCATTTTTCCATGCAGCTCAGATTGAAGAAAAGAGCAATAAAATTTAATTTTTCATCCTGACTTAAGTGTGAAGTAATGTAACTCATGTTTAAAAGAGAATGATTTAATATCGATGGGGAAATACATCTTCTGTCGCTTCACAGCCCTTGTTTAAGGGGTAATAAGACATGTTTGAATCAACACGCTTAAATCTTCACTTCACTATTTTCATCGGTCCAAAGACCTACTAACTTAAGCTCTTTAGAGTTTGCAAAATTCCCTGTGTTTTCTGGTTTTCCATGCCCGTGCAACCCTGAATTTAATCTTGTCTTATTGATATATTTTTTTAAATTTTTAGTATAATTCAGAAATTATTTTTAATAAGTAAAAATTGTTAGCTTCTCTTAACGGAAAAGATAAAAATTACAAAAACATAATCTTAAGTATATAAATAACTATTGTGTATATTATTAACAATTAATTTGCTAATGTTAATTATAAATAATTAATTATCAATCACAGATGAACTTTATGGTTTTGTAGCAACGGCTCTACAACTCTTGTCTACCATATACTTTCCTTCAAATACTTGCCAAAACTTATTTCAGTTTTTTTCTTCTTCAAATTTCCTACTAAAATTTTATGTACTTCATGATTATTTTTTTAATTAAAAAATCAATGTGTTATTAGCACATAATACCTTTGAAAAATTAAAAATAATATAGATCAAATAATCAGAATGTCTCGGCAACAATAATTAGGGTCGACCTAATCATATCTTTCTTTTGACTTCCATCAACCAAAATGACATGTACTATGTTTTTAAATAAAACTAATAGTCATATGGTACAACTTAAAGATATAAACATGATCATTTGCTACAAGTGACTTAACCCTTAGAGTGCCACGATCCGATCTGATCGGCTCAGCCTACTACCGTTAAAAGTGCCAGAGCTGATAAGGTCGGCTCTCTAGATTTGCGCTAGTTCTCGCTTTACCTGATAGAGTAGTAGTGTCGTATATCAATGGAACGAGAACATTTCCCTCTATTATTTTATATAAGGCTGGCAACAGAAATCAACCGTAAATATATGTTATTGGAACTGGGAGTTTAGTACATTTACAATGGTGGCCGGTCACGTACTCAAAGTGCTAACCACAACGCAGTTTTACATATAAGCTGCATGAAAATCATAATTGTGACTACCATTCATACTGATGTAAATAGGTTTGTTAACAGTTTTCAAATGTACGGGTTCAATTAATCTGAGTTTAGAAAAAATATACTATTTTGATTTTCATGTTATATCATGTGAATGAAAAGATTTTTTTACCAATGCAGGTAAATAACTTTCTAAATGTATATATTATATGTAAAAAATATATATAAAATTATTTATTTTAAAAGGTTTTTTGAAAAATACATTCATTATATGTAGGCCTAAATATTTATTCATGAGGTAAACAATAGAATAAATCTTGCTGTAAGGTAAGCAATAATGGTCCAAAAATATCTAATGTAGGATATCAAATAAAAATTCCTGCAATTCCTATTTATAATCATACGTATATATTCAAAACTTTATTTTATTCTAATACTGTTTATTGGTGGTCCAGTACCATTTATATTTATAAGATTAACGCAACAACCAGGCCCAAGACCAGTAATGTAGCACTTAACTGAATGTTTCAATGGATCATAAGAAAGAATGTTAACATTTAACTTTACTATTTGTGTTTTCTATTGTTATATTATAGCCCTATTTATATTTTCTTATATTCGAATAATTTTTTCCAAAATTCGGATTCAAAGGTAAATTAGAGATTCAGATTTGTAAAGCAGTGAATTCGACCCACTTCTAGTGCTTAACATTTAAGCTTTATTTTGACACCAAAATGAACAAAATTGATGAAGTTATGAATATTTTAAGCAATCACAACACAAATCATAACAACTCTTTTTAGCAAGAAACCCTTTTTTCTTCTTCTTTCGAAATGGCACCATGCAAACATTTAAGGACAGGAGGAAAAAAAAAAAGTATCTTAGCTCTAACTTGTTTATAGGGCCCCTACCTATAGAGGAACAAAATATAGACACTTTTAGATGTAAGGGCACATGGCTAATTAGGTGATGTGAAATGAGTGTACCTTTCCACATTTGTCCATAGTGCGGTGTATAAATAAATTGACTACAGTAAACCCTCAATTGTATGGACTTTGCGAATGTCATTTGCGATTTAAGGGCAGTGGTTGACAAGTCTGTAAAATGCGGGGATTTGTGGCCGGGAAAGGGCATGACTCCGCTTCCCTTTGTCACCGACTATTGCACATCAATCAAAACCAGTTTTATCTTGTGTGAAAATACTTTTAAGCTTTGTTTTATCTAAACTTTGAAGAAGGCTAAATTCAAAGACTGTTTTAAATTTGTATAATCTTACTTTACTTCATTGTAATGAAAAAGCATTGCCATTAAATGTGAGAAAATATTTTCTATACTATATTTTCCAAATTAATTTTATGGACTTCTGATTTTACAGACAGCCCCCCCTCCCCCCCNNNAGTAAGTCAGTAGCCTAAAATTGAGAGTTTATTGTACATGAAAAGAAACTCACTTGAATCAAATATCTCATTGCGACCAGCTGATCGCGAGTGGCTGTAATCAGTTTGTTGATAGTCATCTCCATTTTGACAGAATCACACACGGACAGAGCTCGCATTTTTACTAATGCATGTGTGTTTCGTGTTATTGGGTCCATCAAATGTGTACACTCTTCCAAAGACTGGCACAAAGTAAAATACAATAATTATTTATATAAATGCTCAAATTCAATATTTAATCATTATGTTTTCTTAATGTTTATTCATATACCATATATATATATATATCAATTTACTTGAAAATTCATTGCACTGCTGGTGAAAAAAATCCTTATGGTTCATTTAGGCTAATGTTTCTCAAACTCCCTCCAGTCACATACCCGTTTAGGGCTATGGCCTAGCCAACAAACATATCCCCTTTCATCTCTTCATAATAAAAATAAATTTCAAAACAAATATTTGCCATCTTGTAAAGATTATTTCCAAATTTTAATATGAATGTATAAGTGTTGGTCCTAAAGTCTATCTAACATTTTTGTGACAGATTAAATAATACCTTGTTAGAGGGGGGAAAAAGGCTAGTAAAAGTCTCGTCAAAATACGTGCCAATTTGTTTCGCAAACTCACTATTACCTATTTACCTATTTAATGACTAATAAAAAGCAGAACGGTTTATTGCATATCCCCTTAAACCCGTTCTGTGTCCTAGGGGTACATATACTACAATTTGATAAACACTGACTGAAGGCCGATTCACACAGAACGCTAAGCTAAGCTGTGCTAAGACTTTGTCAGTTTGGTTTTACACTCATTGCTAAGCTTGGCTAAGCAATGGTCCCTCTTTTGCCTCTCGAATTCAGTGTTGTTTCTTTCTGGTCTGCTCCAGTTTTAGTTGAGGCGTTCTCCAAAATGTCTTGTTTGAGCTCAGATGATAGTACTGAGGCAGAGGATTGACTTTTTCAATTAACGCTTCCAATTTAACATAAAGATATTTATTAAATATAAAATCTAAATAGAACATTAGGTACTTAAATACACGTGAAACAAACTGAAAACAAATCTTTTAACACTTATTTGGTTATTTTCACCAAACCAGCACTGCATCTGTTCAACACCGAGTTCAAGCTGCGTTATGCGCAGTAAGATGGCTCAAGATGGGAGATGGAAAAATTGCCTGGTCAGCAATCAGAAAAAACCTAGCGCAACATAGCTTAGCATATTGTGTGTACCAAATTTAGGCTCTCACACTAGAGATTTATAAATAGTGTTAAACCTAAGAATGCCGGTGCCTTTTAATTAGGATTTAGGTGAAAATGTTTAACAAACCATATCATCTGTACAGGGAAACTGTTGACGTCCTTCAATAGCAGATTGGCAATTAAGTAGATTGATGCTCATTTTGGATATTTCTTCTTCCGACATCAATGAACAAGAACTCAGCAACTTCGACCCAAACTGAAGTTTAATAAAACCAAATATTTTGAAACTGTTAACATGTAGGCCTATATGAATAAATTCGTAAAAGGACAACTTCTCCTGCTTTAAAGTTCATTCATTGAAAATCACAATTTCATTTACTTTCCAATGCTAAAAACAATAAATTAAAAATGATTATTTTAACAACAAAACACACTTATAAAAGTTTTAAATGGAATCTTAAGGCTTTGGGACTACAAAAGTGGTAAAATATTCTTACAGAATTTTTTTTTTCTATTTTGGGGTTGAAAATTAATCTGATGAGAAAATAATTTAGTTTCTAGTTTAATATTCATATTAGATTAGTGTTTAAAAAATAAAGTAATACTTTTTTTAAACTATATAAATCTCTATTGGGGTATTTTTTGTGGTCAACATTGATAACATAATTAATATTAAAATAGCCCGCTTCGGTGGTCGCATGGTCCAAGACGTCCCTCTCGTAGCAGACTAGACTGCTGATAACAAGAAGATCAGGATTTGAATCATGAAATAGTTTTCCACTTTCCCTCCATACAAATGTGGATACACTTCCTTTAGATTCAACCTTCCTCATCCCTAGCACATTAGAGTAATTAATAGGCCTAGTATACATGTATAACCCAAATGGGTAAAAAGAGGTGATGCTAAGAAAAAAAAAAATTATTTGATACCTATATGCCCTTTGAATATGTGAATGTACTCTACCGTAGTTTTAGTAGCTCAATTTTTTTTAACAAACTGTTCTTTAAATTTTTTACTATAAAATCCCTCCTACAGCAGTTTAATTTTTACTAAAAAAATCTTTAAAAAAGTGCAATCTCTTTAGAGTAGTTCCTTATTTTAACCTAGGCATGTCCAGACTTCCAAACCGAGGGCTGCATAAGTTATTGGGGGGCTGGCCAGGGGACATACATGAGATTTACAATACCTAATGTCTAAATATAGTACTAACACCCATATCCATATATTATACAAGTAACATTAACCCTATGTTTATGATTAGGGAAACTACATGGAAGTTAGTGAGTATTTACATTAGGTACAATACAGGAGCCTTTTATGCAATTCGAAGTACCTAAAATGTATTTACATTAGCTAGGCCTACATGCCCCTTTGAAATATTATTTCTGCAATGTCAGGTATTTAAATTTGAGCTGGCAGGCAGCACAGAAGATATTTGGGACCTTCAAGTGGCACGTGGGCTGAACATGTTTGTTTTAACTCTTATCTCACCTCTTATGACTTTAAATAACAAGACTTCCTTGTTTCTCATTTCTTTGTAAGAAGTTCTACTGTAGTTGCCATTCATGATAAGAGGAACAAAACTTTACTCTCACTAATTAGGCCTACTAATATTACAAGACAAGATCTCTTATTTTACTTACCGTACTAATACACATAATATATATTATAACCATAGCAGCCATAATCAACAATAAACTCTTTTTCACAAAATCCCATAAAATAAAAGTTCAATGAAATAATTCCACATTTAGTCTGTCACAAACGAATATGTAAAGTTAGCCTTTAAAAATTCTTTAATTAAAAATGTAAATCTTAGTGAACTTTCTTTAGATTAAATAATACTTTGCATAAACATATCGTGAGCTTGCGGGCTAAATTTTAAGATCTAGTCAGGTGACGAGAGGTCGGGATTCGAACCTTGAGTGGTTGTTTTCAAGTAGTTTTTTTTCATTCTTTCTCGCAAATGGGGGTATATTTCCTATAAATTATACTTTTCCCATAACCGTTCGAAAATAAATAGGCTATATAGACTAGCTAAATCTTTTCTTGTACACGTTATTTTGAGGAATAGGCCTAAGTGTCATGTTTTTATTTTTACTTACCCTCTGTCGACAGATATTTAGATCGGTTATTTTCCCAAAGAGAAGATTTAGTTGTTCAATTTGATTAGATGTGCAAAACTCGTTGACGTGAAGAGCGTTCACAGATTCCAAAAAAGTTACACATAAAATTAGTATGATAATGAAACCGGCGCGTTTTAGTTTCATACCCATTTCGGTAAAATAAAATACGTATAATAGAGATATTTAGTGATAAACAATCAGACCATTCATATAAACCGTAAATACAACATAATTTACTAACAATATTGATTTTAAATATGTGTAATGTGATAATATTGGTACTTAAAAGTATTATCTACAGTAAGAAACGTTCTGAAAACGGTTGAAATGTAATTCAATTCAAATATAATAACTTTGTCAACGCTACCACCTTAACGGAAATGTTATTGAGTTAAGAAAAAGAGTAAGTAAAGCAAAGACAGTCCTTGTCAAGCAGCACTTATAGCGGTTTAATTCACAACTAAATTGATTAATCTATTATAAAGAAAATAGTATTTAATTCATTGATTAATATTGGTCACAATTAATAATAATTTTAAATAAATAGGTATGATTTACCTTGACTTTCAAATCAATTCTAAACCTTTTCATGATAATATATTTAATTCGGATTCAAAACATTTGTATTATAAAATTATTGTTAGTTTCAAATTGAAACCTTTTCATTAGGTTGATGAAATAAATAAACCCTTATATATGAATATATTAAAACTGTCTCAGTAGCTTTTGTAACTAACTTTTAATGTTCTTCCTACAAAAACCATATTATAGGAACCGTGCGTTGATGTATGTGGCGCTGGTAGCGCTATAAATGTGCAGCTCCATAGTGACGGTCAACGTTGGAACACAATACAAATAGCAAATCATGTGTTAATTGATGCTATAATTTTTAAAATTAAATTTATTATATTAATTTTGATACAATGGATCAAGTAAAAAGTTTCAGAGTAGGAAATAAGAGTTGTTTTATAGATGTATGTTAAAATCAATACCAAAACACTACAAGATACATATAAATTTAAATTTTTCTTGGTAGACTATATGAGGAAGTAAAACGAAAAAAGTGGATTCAAGCTGTCAATAGAAAGAAATAAGTATTATTATCCAAATATATTTAGTTCTGACTCGTTCTCAATTACGAAAAAATCCAAGAACTATGTTAAGATACCAGTCAATTTCAAAAGTTTGTTTTATTTGTATATTAAATTAAACTCGGCAGTCAATCTTTGTAGTACGGTAGTCTACTAGAGGAATCACTTATAGCATAAACTACACGTTTTTGACTAAATAATGATGAGTTAATCCCACTTTTGTTATTGCTTACTCGTAAATCGTTGTATATAATGAGAATAGCTAGAAATAATAACATTAGCCTCCATTTGCCATTTTACACACACACACGCACACACACGCACGCGCGCGCACACACACACACGCGCACACACACACACACACGCACACACACACACACACACACACACACACACACACACACACACACAGGGCCTTGCTATTTGTAACTTAATGGTGCTGTAAGATTTTGTGGTTACCGCACGATATAGTATCATTTCTAACTTAACCTAACCTTTCATGTGTGAATAAATACAAAATTTGATCAACTACTATTTTAAGAATAATTTTATTAGAAGGAATTGACGTGAATGGCCTAGTAGGATACGACTCAAATGGACAATTTGGTGAATTTTCAAAGAATTTATTATTTCGGCCTGGAATTTTTTGACAATATTTCTTTTGGTACTATCGTAATTCCACATCTTAAGGTGTGTGTTTGAATGCTATAAATAATAAAATCTATCATAATTTGGAAGAGAAAAAAAAAAAGAATCCAGACGTGTTTCCATACTAGCCACGACAGTTTTTCTTACACATATCAATAATTTTATTTAACACCATTATTGCACTCACAAGGATACATAGAATCAAATAATACCTAGGATACTAAAATTACAGTATTTTAAAAACGCTTTAATTTGTACCATTTATTTAAACTTAGCTTATATCAAACATCATGTTATAGAAGTTGAATTTTTATCTTGAAGTTCGGTCATATCAATAATTTGGCTCGCTTTAAATAAAGCTAAATCCTTTCTAAAAGATTACTCGGAGCTTTAGCCAGGATTAACCTTCTGGGAACCATATTTAGTAATTATTATTTTTTCCATTATTGTTGGGATAATTCACGTTAACTATATCAACGACATGGATTCATTTCACTTTTGAGTTTCAAAATTTAGCCACATGGGCGCCTCAATAGTCTAAACACGGTATTTGTTAACTAGTAGACGTTCCCGTTGTTGGAGTTCCACGCGGGTGAGACCACAGTTCAACTCCATGTGACCTGCTTTCTAGCGCCAAACACTGCGGGCCCAGAGTTCTAGAGCACACGGTGACGTCAGAGTAACATTATACTCACATATTTGTGTTATTTGATCCTCCCATCTCTTCTTATTATTATTCCTAAATACTTCATCTCCATCATTCTATTTGATATTTTCCTCTTTTATCTTCATTGCATAGCTTCCCTTCAACCTTGCTTCCTCTACTGTCTGTCTACTTGTCCTGACAACATTTAAAATCCTTTTTCTTCTCGTGACAGATAGAATTCTTCTCCCAAACTTAATTCCCAGTCTCCACTTTGTTTTTCTTCCACCCAATGTTCATGTCTTTTTGTGCGTATGTGACCCTCTTCCTAATATATTCTTTCTAATCCCATCCTTCGCCTCAATCATATCTCCTAGATATTTTACATTCTGTATATCATCCTCAATTCTACATCATGCAACTTTATAGCTTTACTCAGCCTTATTCTCCCCTTTGTTGTTACCCACTTCTCTCTTTGGCATAATAAATTTAATTTCACACTCTTTACCTTCCTCATTCCATTACTGTGCTTACTTTTCCTTCTTCACCCATCCCATGAAGTTATCAGCAGACACCATGTCTCTCATTCTTTCCTCTCTGAGTTTCCTTACCGCTTTATCTATGACCATTTCCAGCTGTTCCTCTATCCACATTCCATGCATTTTCTTTCAGTATCTTCTCATATATTTTCATAGTGACACATCAACATTATTCCCCTAAAATTCGTGCACCTCTTCCTAGCTCATCTTAAAAATCAGTAGTACAGTTCTCTTCCTCCAGTCTCTCGGTATCCTATTCTCCTTCCATATCACTCTCAGCATCCTGTATAAATGTTTTATTTCCAGTTTAGTTCATTCACACCAGGTGCTTTTTCACTTTCAGTTTCATTCATGTGAGACCTACTTCCTACTCTAGGTTTCTGTTAATACATGTTACAAATTTAACCATTTTTTTCCCCCCAGCACATCTAAATACCCATCTATTATCGATTCATCCTAAGCTGAGACCTGAAGTAAACGAACATTTCTATATCACTACGTGAAGGACCTACATGATTGGTGGAAAACTAGTGCAATATTTTAAACAGACATGACCATGTGTAGTCAGTACCATAGCAAAGTAAGTCACTAAGAATTTTTGTGTTTTTTAACGCTTTTAAATTTCCTGTCTTATGTTTAACAAAACTCGGGGCCAGACTCAGCAAACACCATAAATAGACGGGAATCACTCAACACTCACACCTGTCGCTTTAACAATGTCGACTGATCGTTGCTAACTTGACCTTAACATGTGATAAGGATCATGGGGTTCCTCAACGCTGAGTCAGGAGTCTGTTGATATTCGAATAGTGCTCTCAAAGCTTAAAGTATTTATTTCTAAATCAAATGAAGGGATGATTTTAGTTATAATAATTTTCTAATGTTGTATTATAAAAGAAGTTTAATACAAAATTAAAAGGGTCTATTTAGTGAAATGATACCATTGAAAGTTCGTTCAGTAGCAAATTAGAGCAAAGACTTCCACGTGGCTTTGTTTACATCAAGTCTCAGCTTAGGATGAATCAATAATAGTTAGATTATGTATATTTACTCAAATTAAGTAAGAATGAGGAACATTAATTTATACGAAATTAGCGCTCCCCGGTGCAAATTTCAGTTGAAACTGGTTATAATGTCGACTGTATAATTTAATCAGCTTTGGAATTTGCAACATTGTTGCTGCACTTTTGTAAAACATCGTAATTTTTGATGTCTGGAAAAAACAAGGACAATTATTAAAAAACTGTATTATTTGTAAATTTAGAATGTTTAATTTCAAACTACGATTTTGCATGGAATAAAAAATCTGAAAACTTGCCCTTTAAAGTGCAAAATTAAGTCATTCAAAATTGTGATAAACCATAAATGGTAGGCTAAGCAAAGCTATGGCATTGGGAATAAAAAACTGAAATAAAGTCCATAACACAGAGTTAAAATCGGCATTTTTTTTGTTCATCAAACTTTCTTTTATTAAAACATACTTTAAAAATATTATTTTTTGATGATTGATAAAATTTTGTTGTGTGTCCTGTACTCCTGGAATAAACAATTCATGACCCAAATGACATACTTGGCCGATGATCGGTTTACACCAAAACATTTTTGATAAACTTTCAATAACTTACCAAAAATGTTATTTTATTTTGAGATGATAAGCAAAGATTTGGATTCAAGATTGAAAATCACGGTGTCGCGCATGCTAATTTGTCCAACCACCTGAGATTTCATATTCTGAAAATTGACACCTGGACAAGGGAATCGAACCCAGGACCTTTGGCTTAGTACGCCAATGCTCTAACCACCGAGCTATCCAGTAATTGTCATTCTTCACTCGTACTATATGTCAGAGTCTATGCTGGACGCGTGGAAATCGTCGGCTACAAATATAATTTTGTTTGAATCTGAGTAAGTTTCATGTTTATTTGTCCTAATGTGACATGAAATCGATAAAAGTAAAAATGATTTTGTGTTCACTATAAATCTGTTCTCAAGTAATGTCATTAAAAAAAAAGAAAGTAAGCGTAATTCACTAATTAAACATTACTTCTCCATCGATGAAGTCAATTCAATTTACAAATAACTTTTGTATCACATTTATTCCCAAAATTACACACTATTTATTACAAAATACAAACAAAAACAAATTAAGGGCACCAGTTTTTACAGAATAAAATATTACAAATTCATGCACTCAATAATTTTGAACGCAAAAGAAAGCTTATACTAAAATTATATCCTAATTAAGCCAAAAATAATAAGAGATCCAGCTTACATGATTACTAACATTTGAATAATCTGTATTGAATCATTTTAAAGACTGGGATTATGTACAATTATAAATATTCTCTGAATAATGTTTCAAATACATTACATTCTCTTGAAATCACAGTAAGGGGCCGTCCTTAAATTATGTAAGACCCCCGCCCCCTCTTCATTTTAGACACTCGCTCTTACCATTTACCCCACATAAGGGATCCAAGGGAGCATAAGATTTACCATCACTCCTCAGATTCATCTTTTATTTTTTTACGATTTGGTAAATTAGATAATTATTATGTTATACATAGAATTGGTTATAAAGAAAGTGATATAAAATTTGAGAGTACTTTATTTACGGTAAAATTAGATGCAACACCTCATAAGTAAATGAAATATAATTTATATATATTTTTTAGATCTAATCCTACTATAAACAATGATAAAAAAATCTTATGTAAGATGGATTCTAGCCCCTCTCCCATCCAAACCCTTAGATAATTTAAGGACGCCCTAACATTTTAAACACCAGTATTTAGTTATGCAAATGAATGTGATTATGTACACTAGCAAATAGTTGGTGAATGATGTTTCAAACACATCACATTGTTTTTGAAATCACAGTTGTGGTAAATTAACAATGGTATTTAAAGTCATAAATATATCAAAAATAAAATCACCTTCCTGATGTACAGTCATTCATCAACAATTTTAATAATTAAATAGATTCAAAGTCATACTTCAAAATCAAAATTCATAAACTATTGTAGACAATAAAGAAATTTGTTTATTTAAAACCAAATAACACTAAAAAACCTATTTACCGGGACTTTCTTTTCGACTTAAAATTCGGGCAAACTACTGATTCTCCAATGGCTTCGAGAGTGATTGGACCGCAACAAAACAGAACTTCACATTTTATTCCTCATTCTGTAAATAAATGTGTTATTTCCAATACATTCTGCTCATGTCCATTTTTTTTACACCCACAACAGTAAGCAATTCCCCTAGTTTTGGATTAATCCGGGAATCCCATCAAATTCTAATAACTTGTTATGAGTTTAATATGTTATTTCAGTAGATTTACTCTATTAACAAATTACTATTTTGGATGCTTGTTTTTGTATAAATTGTGATCGTTTAAAAAAAATTCTTTAAGTTCCATACTCTGTAAACTATATATCCTCACTACCTATTTTTAATTATGTGTGCACACTTAATAATCTATTAACAGGAAAATAAAATACTTTGTAAAATAAAATTTGTTGAAATAAAACCATTTCAGCCAATTCTGTAAACACAATTCACATTTTTGGTTTAATATTTTTAGATAATATATTGATAACCTGGGTTTATTAAAGTCTTATAGGAATTGCTACTTAAGGTAGATAAATTAAAATTCATTTATGTTTAAAATGTGGTGACTATTTCAAACTTACTAATCAGGACTAATACAGAGGAATATGTTTCTATAGAGTTTATTTCTTGTGGATTACGAACTATATACCTTATGGATACAGCTTTATAGTATAAATTGAAGGGGATCAATAGTAAAAATAAAATAAAAAAATTCATACAATGAATAATAGTAATAGTAGTTTTCATCAGATTTGTAAATTGTAGGGTTATCCCAATTAACAATGCCCATACTAAAACGTTGAAAGGTTAAAATAATAAGCTGTAGTAGCTTTAGTATTGTTAAAACCGAGAACGTTGGTTTGATAAGCTGCACATTTACTTTAACAGTGTGCTTAAAAAAAGGCCTAAGAACCACATTAGGCTAATTTTGGTCAGATCCAATATTATATATACACATAAAAAAGTAAAACTTATTTCAGCAGAATCATATTGGTATTAACAAAGAAAAAATTTAATATGGCATATGTAAATTTACTACAAAATCTGAGCAATGACAGTAAAAAAAAAGTTTCCCAGCAGAGAAATTAAATATCACACACTTTGCTCTATTTGAGATAAAACTAAAACATTATGTTGATAAAAAAGAAAAAAACAACAACTATCAAGTGCAAATTTAATGAAGAAAGCCCATCTAGGGATAGAGGAAAAATGTGGGCATGATTTAATACACAGAGGTGATATTTCATATCTCGACATGTCACCTTCTGTGCATTGGATTCTTCCTACATATTTCCTCTTTCCTTAAGTAGGCTATTTTCATTAAATTGACATTTATTAGTTTGATTTTCCTTTTTTCTTAATTTCTTTATTAATTTCCACGAGTATAAAATCTTCTAGCCACTAGGCTATTTCATTGTTATACAAAACATTATATTTAAAATTTATGTACAAAAAAAAAAGCTACATTCATCGACATAAATTCCCCTTTCCTCCATCGTTCAATAAAGAAAAAATGGCACCAAATGGCTAGATTCAACCCAAATTTAAAGGATAGAAGGGCAACAACGAAACAAATCAGTTATTTTCAGGCCTTTCTTGAGTAGAAGGGATTAGGGTATATAATATTGACTGGACTATGGCTAGAGGTTGATAATTTATACTCGGATTGTGTGACTGGTAGTTCAAACTGTGTCTTGATTAAATTAGAAATGGACTGATACAGATCCCCCTGAATGGTCATGATGCATGAATAGTTTGCCCTTAAAGTGATGTACAGGGCATACTATGTACCCATTGTCCCACATCTAGCAAAACATGGACAATGAATACAAAAGAGACTAGGAAAGTGGAGGCTATGGGAATTAAGTTTGTGAGGAGCATTTTAGCTGTCACGAGGAGAAAGAGGATTAGGAATTAATTGATCTGGGAAAGAGTTAGGGGTACATGGAGTACATTTGATAGTAGAGGAAGCAAGACTGAGATGGTATGAGCATGTAATGAGGATGCCAAGAAAGAGATGGGAGGAGCAAATGACAGAAAGTGTGCCAGTGAGAGGAGAAGAATGAAATCAATTAAAGAGTGGTGGATACAGGAAGATGGAAGAATTTTAATAAACCAACCCGGCTGAAAACAGTTAATGATGCTAGCATTGGCAGACAGCCAGAGCTGGGAGAATAGATTCTACTTATTGTGGGGAAAGATCAGAAAAGACAAAAGTGGCGACTTGTGCCTGTCATACAAATGGTTATTTCTCTGAAAAAGAAGTAGAGTAGAAGGGGAGGGTGGGGGGTAGGCGCGGGCATAAAGTTGTGGTGGTGAAACAACCAACGAGTCAGAGAAATATATAGCACAGATTTGAAGTTCAAGGCTTTGTGTGTGCGCAACAATTTAAAAATTAATGGTACAGAGCACCACACAGACTTTCTAGATCCTTTACTTAAAATTGAAGACAAGCGATTGTTAAAACGCATAACGAAATAATAGAAAATGGTGCAGAAATATAAAGAACATACATGAAATAGTGTTCACCAAAGAGCATAACAATCAATTATTCTAGATATCTGCAATACAGATTTTTTTAGTTTTAATCAAAGCAAATGTTATTCGGGAATTTCAAGTAAGTATCAAATTGATTCATATCCTAGTTAAGTATGCTAACATTATTATATTTAGTAAAAAGAGTTTATACTATGGCAAACATAAGATTAGTTTTGGACTCTAGTTTCAATGAAATATATTTAATTATAAGTTAATCAATATGTTCATACAGTTCACCAAGGTATAAGTAAAGAGTATAAAATTATTATACAAGCGTATAAGTTTTTCAGTCCTCAAAGTTAAAACATTTGTTATGTATTATAGGCTATGGGAAGGTGTTATAATGGCTGTTAGTGGGAAAAAAGTGTGGCTTATTTTCTTGTCAATATGGTAACAATTAATAAGCATTCACAAGAATTATTATTAAAAGTTTACTAACATAATTTAGGCACATAGTGATATTTGCAACAGCCTATAACCTCACCGATTTTTAACTAGTATGGTTTGATTAAAGATATCAAATCTAATAATACAAAATTCAAATCATTATTAAAGATATCAAATCCAATAATACAAAATTCAAATCAATATTATTAAAGATATCAAATCCAATAATACAAAATTCAAATCAATATTATCAAAGATTTGCAGACGCCTAAACAAAGTCACTATTTTCAAAACCTCAAAAACCTCATGTTAAGTACCCTTTAAGTCAGTTTTTAGGAAAAATGAGATGCTCAGGTATAAATTTTAATCCAAGTTGTGATTTATATTTTCAACCTTAAGTAAACCACCCTTAATTTTAAGGTTGGATAGCCAAGTTTCAAAACCCCTTTAGGGAACCTTAAGAAAACTCCAAATACCAATTTTTAGTCCAAATAGTTAAATAATTTCAGTTCTAGGCTGAGACAGACAGCATCGTAAAAATATGAATGTGTGTCGTTATAACATATTATCTTTGTAACATTGTAAATATAGTAAGTGATCATGATTTGCCCAGCCCCGAGTTAAATGTATCTTTAAGATAGAATATAAGCTCAACACAGAATCTAATAAACTGAAGAGTAAACACATGTCTCCAACTTCGGAGAAATAACATGCCACTTCTGTGATACACTTTAAGATTTGGTCAGATAAAGAAAGTTGCATGTGGGTATAATCTAAGTACACATAAACACTTTTAAAATTCACTCTAGATCAAAATAAAAACATAGGACCTTAAAAACTGGGGTAATCTTGATTTTAAGTAAATAAGTGTAGAAATTTTGCTCTACCTTTGATTCGCTTTCAAAATATTGAAACATTTGAGTTCAAAGTTCAAACAGTATTTTTTATAGCATGGCACAATTTTTAGAATAAGAACAATTTTAACAAATGTAGCTCAATCAAAAGACAAGAGTAGAGTTATAGTTTTTCGGGTAAATTTGTACACCTTGTATTTTATTTCAAAACATACACAAACAAAAATAACCATTGTAATTCTTTAATTTTCTGACTTGAATAAAGGCAAGTCAACTTTGCAAAGTGTAAAGATGTTACTAAATGGTTTGTTAAAAAAGTGCCATACTTTACATTAAATTACCGTATTTACCTGAATATAAGACGAGGCTTATTTTCAGTTTTTGACCTCAAAAAGTCGGGGGTCGTCTTATATTCGCGCATGAAGAAAAATGTTGGTGTAAGGTCAACATTTTTATGTTATATAATACTAAAACGTATTCCGTATTCTTTCCAAGACTTTGATTTTCAAATTTAATTTATTTTCATTGCATAAAGGCCAAGGTCAAAGTAAGTTAAAGTCAATGGATGAAATATTGACTACTCTAAAAATTTATCAAAAGTTTTCCCCCTAATTTCAAGTTCTCAAAATAGGTATCGTCTTATTTTCGAGTCGTCTTATATTCGGGTAAATACGGTATTGATTTCCAAAACACCCTTTTCTGAAATGGTTGCTCTTTTATCAAAATCTAAAAAGCATATTTAATTCTATTTTAATCAATATAATAAAATTAAGGAAGACAATTACTTTTACTAAAAATAAAAAACTCTCTAAAAACTGTATAAGCAAAGATTAAAGCTGATGAAAAAAGAAGGTTATTAAAAATATAAGCACATAAACAGATTAATTTTATATCGATTTAAATTAGGAGGGATAGCCAGCACACTTACCTTGGTGATACTGGAGTAGAAATGGTTTAAATAAAACACTAAATGTGCTTGTGTGTTTTATTTAAACAATTTCTAATTCAATATCATCGAGGTAACTGTGCTGGCTATCCCTCCTAATTTAAATAATGATTTAACCTGGTACTCTATTCCAAATAACAATAATTTAATATTGAGCAATAGTGATGATAAAAATCACCAATTCAAACCAAAATGTAGCGATGACCTATTAATTGTTAAGGTCTATAAAATAGGATTCAAATTCATCCATTTTACAACTTTGTATAATGCCTCTTAGGACAAGTAGGGTGAACCGCTATGTATACGACAAAATTCAGAGGTAGGAAGAGAACTAATTCGGCAGCGCAGTCCGGAACGACAGTGAGCAATACATGTTGGCCTGGGCGTTCCTGAGCGAGAAGGAGTGCCGCTGTAACAAATAAAATATTCGTGTTAGAACTTTTACTAACTCTCTTTTGTATATATTTCTTCATTCTTCCAATGAGTATGGCTGTTGAAAGAAAATATCCACTGGCAAGTTTTCATTTGTAAGTTCTGAAAATCAACATCTAGTAGGAAATAAAACTAAAAAGAAGAATAAACTGGGATAACAAATAATAAATACTCTACAAGGAAGCAGATAAACATGAGAAAATTTACTTAATGGATAATAATAATAATAATATTTAGCACCGCGTCTTACTACCCGTTCGGGTTATACGCTTAAGTACTAATTACGCTAATGGATTAGGAATTGGGAGGGTTGAAATTAGAGGAAGTGAACCCGCATTTGCGTGGAGGGAGAGTGGAAAACCATTTAGGAAAAACCACCCCCAGTTCACCCGACCGAGATTCGAACCTCGATCTCCCCGTCTTCGGCGGTCGAGCTCAACACGACTAGCGCGTTAGCCAACTACGCCACCGAGGCAGGTTACTTAATGGAAAATGGTACAGAAAAGAGGAATATGAACCAATAGGAAAACCAAAACATGGCGTTCACAGTCAAAAATCAGTCACACAGTTCAAACTTTACATTGCTGCAAAATGTAAACAAACCAAAATATGATGGTTTCCCAATAAAATAAAATGTTACCACCAATTATCCCTACCTAGGTTAAATCAGAAGGAGGTGTTTGGGATTACCCTTTAAGAGGGAATATGAAATGCCAAGTAACTTTAATTTAAGAGAAAACCAAATGAAGAGGGCTTTCGTAAAAATAAAAACAAAACAAGATTTATTAAGAGATGTCAGTCACAATTCTTGTTTTTCTTAATTTAAACTATTTTATTTGAAAATGGATTTTGGATAAAAAAAAAAGTAGATTTCCATAAGGATGTGCGAAGTCCACTTTTTCAATTCGAAGCGAACACTAATCGAATATATGAAATATTCTCAAAGCCAAATCGAAGTTTGAATATTTTGTTTTGGTTGTTTTATCAACCCAAATGTTTGTAATATTTTGTTTTAATATAATAAATTATGTTATAATCACAACTTACAAGCCAATTCAGTTTTTTCCATATGAATATTAATTTGTAATGTATACAACAGATCAGAATAGGATTAATTGACCATAAATTGAGTATTTAGCTCTCAATAATTTGATTGGTGAAGCATCATAATTCTTGAAGGCAACTTATTTTTCTAAGTTAAGTTGAAGCTGATATTTGTATTGAAGCTTCACACTCACCTACAATTCCAATACTTTTCGTGGATCTAACCCCACATTTGTTATTTATTTACATAACATACTGTAATGTGGTTAAATAAAGCTAAAAGTTTAGATGGCATAAAAAAACCCCACAAATAATGGCCAAAATTAAATACTAGCCAATTGTGAATATTGCTATTTTGTTTAAATATTAGAACTCTCACTTATTGATCTGAAAGCTAAGAAATGAGACATAAAAATGGTGATATTAATGTCAATTCTCGAGTCTTTCAATCAGTTCTGTGGAGTCGAAACCAAAGTTGGGTGGAGTTTTCATTTATTTGAGGTATTTAACGTGCACTTTCTGAACCTATTGATTATATTAGCACAGGAAAATTTCTATGAGCAAGAGCAAAAGGGTCTAGCCATTTTGCCAGGAAAGGTATTTTCACATACCTCAATCAACACGAGACTGGAAGCTTTACTTTCCCGTCCACAAAAAATTGTGCTACAGATTTTTATAGCTGAAGAAAAATCCCTCGGCTGGTTTTGAGCCCATGAACATCGGGTCCTAAGGCAAATACTTTACCCCATTGGGTGGAGTTGATAAAAATGTACCCACTCCTACTTCAAAATAAAAACTCATAATATTATAACAACCTATGGTAAATTTATAATCTTTATTATTCTTTAAGACCAATATTTATAATTTTGACTAATTTTTCAAATCTAAATTCACAATGCCAAAGAAGCTTCCCATGAAGTCAACTATATTTGACCATTTTACTGCAGTATATTTAATAATAATGGTATCTGATTAAAATAAAGGAAAATAAAGTTTGAATTTAATTCAATAGTTTATTTATCTTTTTTCTTTATTTTTATTAATTTCCATTACTATAAAATTATTTAGCCATTGGGCCACCTCATTGTTAAACATATTGTAGTAAATTTGTTACTATTCATTAATATTTTCTCAACAAGGAAAACCTCTTTTCAATTTATGAGGTAATTGTAATATATTTAGAAGAAGGCACAGGAAAGGTAGATAGAAACATTTAAAAGGAACAAACACAATATTACTTTTACAATGAAATGAATTATTATTATTATTATTATTATTATTATTATTATCACCATGTCTTACTACTCGTTCGGGTTATACGCACTTACGCTAATATGTAATGGTAGGGTGATCGTGAGATGAAAGGGAGGACCTACAGTTTAACATGGAATCCGAACCACGGTGGAGGCCTGGCATTCCTCACATTCACAAGATGTGATTAATACACATCTTGTCAGAGGTGAAGGAAGGGTTCGGCAATCATACAATGAAATGAACACATAGATCACACCTTACATTGTTGACATTGGCATTTCTCCAAGGGGCAGCCATTACCTCTTTGTTCAATGTCAGTAATGTAAAGTGTGATCTGTATCCTTCTTTTCACTGTAAAAGCCATCTCGTGTCTGTTCCTTTTATAATATGTTTCTATCAATCTTTCCTGTACCTTCTTCCAGATATAGGGCTAATATAATTAATATACTCTTGCCATTTATGAAGTCGGAGTAAGAGAGTAGAAAAATAGAAGAGTCTGAGTCAAAGGCTTGGCATAACGACTCCACAGGCCTGCTTTCAATAAAAGGTATTGAATTTTGAAATTCTTAGATATATCAAGCTGGGTAGTCTACCTGTGGGAAGAAGTTCTAGATGATGTAGGAGGGGTGGGCGGATGGTAAACAGAGTTTCGCTCCCTCACAAATCCTGTGTATCTGGTCGCAGATAGTCTGGCTCGGGGCTTAGAAATCTCAACACCCTAAAAAATAATAATACAAAAAGGTTTGAAAATAATTCAACAAATCTTAACTTTGGCCTACCAATAGACCTGTAGTGAAGAACCTGTTAGCCATTAGAAGGCCGCATTTCACTTCACTGACTCCTCATAAGGCCACACATTTCATGTACAGGAAATTTTGCCAAAATTATAGACATACTTTACCTCTATATAAGGTTAATGTCTTTTTAGTAACCCATCACACAGCGAACTGTTTTATAATATACCCTTTTTCCTTTTTATTCAACAAGGACAAATTTAAATCTGTTTATACTTATTATTATAGTTTTCATAAAGGAACACAAAAAACAAACAGTATACAAATTATAAAATGTTTGACAAAAAGTTTTTTCCACCCTTTCTCAAGTTTTTTCTACATAGATTTTTGTTAATTTTTAAATTTAACTGTAGATATGAATAGTGCAAGCATACTACCAAAAAATATATATAACACCACGTAATATGTATTAAAACTATTAATGATTAGAAAATCAATCAAGAATGGAATTCCACAAAGTAAACATCTCAAAAATTAATTAAACACTTAATTTTATTATAATGTAGGAATACAGTTCAAGTTTAAGAATGTATAATTTAGAAACTACGAAGAGACTTAATTGACAGAAAATGTGAAAAGGCCGCAATGAACATCTCATAAGGCTACAGATTCCCCATCCCTGCAATAAACTATAAAATAGTTTAACAAACAAAATTGAATCCTTTTGAAAATCGCATATTCTAAATATTTTAAAAGAAAACATATTCTACTTGCTACTTAATTTATATTTAACAAACATAACATAACTTATCTTGTGTTATTAAAATAACATATTTAACATTTTAACTCACATGAATTCTGCTTTTTTTTTTAAAAAAAAATCTTCATTATAACGTTATTGTTAAGTAAAGTGGAAAAAGTTATTTCCCATGAGAACATTTGAAAATTTAGTTCACTAGTAATTTAAAAATATAGATTGTTTATTCTATATTTAAAATAACTACACATTGAAAGACAAGCAATTTTCAATCTAAGTAGCTCTGCATTTATAATCGAATAAAATAAAACAAATATTAAAGAACTTACTAGTGAACATGTATAAAAATTAAATTATAAGTTTTACAAAAATACTGTTAAAATTAAAACTTTATTTTTTATTTTAGATCTTTTAAAATTAATTTTTGATGGCACAACAAACAAAAACTAAGGTATATAAAATAGAGCTATCTAACCTCATCTGAAGTTGTTGAGGAAAAATCACTTTCAGTTGCCTCTTGATCTTTGGCTAAATAGTCGGTATGTTTTGTGGTTTGTGGACTATGAGCTTGGCTGGATTTATTACTGTACCACCATGCTGGAATAAATAAATACCAATTAAAAATTATTTTATCATCTTACACAATATTTTCTAATTTTAGAATAAATTTTTATTATTAAATATATGTGTGTATGTATATATATAATAAAAGCAAATGTTTAAATTGAAAAAAGACAACTGGACACAGGAATCAAACCTGGGATAGTGTCCAAGTGCCATTTTTCAATTTAAACGATGATATTTAGATGCGGCTAGAGCTGTAGTTAACAAAAATAATAGCTTTGCTATTCAATCCATCATAGCACATGCATGATGGTCTATGTCCATGCAATTTTTGGTATGGTACATGGTAAAATGGCTTTTAAATGATCCTTTCAAAATTTGAAATTCTATGCAAAGTTTCGCACAGCCCTAATTAAAGAAACATCATCAAAACATTTATTAAAAACTCTGCTCATTTAATTAAAATGTAAAGAAACATCAAACTTACACTTAAAACGCCTCACGTACTCTTTAAAAAAATTAGATACACTGCGGCTCTGGGTTGGGTTGGCAGGTGGTACAAAATGCTCGCTGTTTTTAGGAGAATTAGACTTAGTCGAGTATGTCAATGCGGCCAGATTTTTGGGACCAAAGTAAGCCTGGGCTGTCTGCACAAACAATTGCACTGGAACATATTGAATGAAACACATAATTTTGATAAGAAGATTTTAAATTATTACTATTGATAAAAAAAACTTCAAAATAATAGTACACAATCAAGTTGTATTGACTGAGCGGCCACCGCTGTTATCAATGGTAGAGCCAACATTTGCGGATAGAGGGTGTTATGTGATCAGCACAACAAGCCCTCCAGCATTTAAACTCAGTTTTCTAGACCAGAGCTGAAGCTATTTATTCAAGTAGCTTCTCATTCACCCTCACAAGGTTGAGTTTGACCCCATTCCAGATCCACTGCTTCACAAAGAGAAAAAAAATAATCTGGAAGCACTGGGGATTAATCCCAGAACCTCTGGATCTGTAGCAAGGAACTATGACCAATGAATTTATATTATTATTATTATTATTAGCACTGCGTCTTACTACCCGTTCGGGTTATACGCACTTACGTTAATGTGCAATGGTAGGGTGATTATGAGATGAAATGGAGGACCTACAGTTTAACATGGAATCCGAACCACGGTGGAGGCCTGGCATATCCTCACATTCACAAGTTGTGATTGATACACATCTTGTCAGAGGTGAAGGAAGGGTTTGGAAATCATATAAATCCGTGCCGGGACCGAGGATTGAACCCCGGACCCTCAGCACAGAATTCTGACACCTTACCCCTAGACCACCAGGTCACCATGAATTTATAAACACATCAGAAAACATATATATGTTGTAAGGATGGGCCCTCAAGTCCTTCATTCCATAAGGGTATTAGAGACTGAAGTTCTCAATAAATTTCTTCTTCCTCAATTTTTCAAGTGAAATTTGTTTTAGAGCTTTCAATTATACTTATTGGTAGTTTGGAACCAATTATTATTATTGAAGGATAAACTCAACATTTTATTTTGCCACTGGGCCATGTTTTGCTATAAAAACTGAAAAAACACCGGCATTTTCTAGCGTCCCCTACACTTCCACCTTAAAATTACTTGCAAGATATTTTATTGCACAATTATTTGTAATAGCTATTTTATTTTATTCTTAAGTTATCACAAATTTCAATTCAATTTATCGAGAATTTTTCCACATCAATATGGATTTGTGATGTTATAGAGTAGCTCGGAATGGTAATAATTGACAACAAATCGAGTATTTTAGATGTAGTGGCATACAGTATTTTTATTTTTTTGCTATGGCAATTCAAGTAAACAACTTCAATCAAGTATAATTCAAAATGGACTACAATAATGAATAAATTTACCGGTCGAAAGTGGTTTTAAAGCTTTATTACTTTATTAAAATGAAAATTGATATTAATTGTTAACGATTTATTAAGTAACCGGATGATTTATAAGTGGAAATAACGATACTATCTCAAATAGCCTATGCTTACTATTGAGTTTTAAAAATTGATTAAGTACATCAAGTGAAAGCTTGAAAATGAGGAGCCTACAAAACTTTCGATCCCGATCTTTCACAGAGCCCTAGTAATTATTTAAATAATATAAAATATCAGTCATCTAACCTAGAACTTGGACCTGCCAATGCCTGGTTATAAAAAAATATTGTATTAACACCTAGGCCTACATTACTTATAATAAAAACTATTATGAAGAATACAAGAATAAAACAATAAAGAATATATAAACTTTTGTAAGAAAACCAAATAACAGCTACAAACACTCGAATCAAAATAAAATAAAGAAACATATGTCAGTCAAAAACATATTCACGCTACGGTGTAAACAACTGGAAATAACATAATTTGTGCAAAAAAAAACACAACTTTTTGTTGACATTACAGTGCTTTCTGTTGAGGAAAATATGAACTAAAGCTTAATATTTAGGATAAATGCTTATGGTGCCATCTAGTAACATTTATTATACTAACAGACTAGATTTAGCAAATTAGATAACAAATGTACTTACCTTTTATCTTTAAAGAAAGCAACAAATTAATTCTGCAGCTGGCCTGCCAGTAATTTGATACATGGTCTCCCCTCCCCCTTCCAACCTCTTTCTATTCCTTCTACACAAAGTCTGCTAGCTTATACAGTATTGTTGCCAAGAATTACATTGTTGCATTAGCATTTTCCTTTATTATTTATATTACTCTTTTCTTTACTGTATTAAAATTAAAATATGTTTCTATGGATCCTGAATAATTAATATATTTGAATTGTTGGTTTAATCAGATAACATACATATCTTTAATTAAACCAGAGAAAAACAAACTGGGATGGTTTTTTTTTTCAATCTTGACTCCAAAAGAATTCCATATTCGAGTCAGTATCCAAGACATACCTGCTATTGAAGCGAACATAAGCACGGTAATGGTGAAAAAGTCCATTGGTGAGTATGGGCCTTTTTGTAGACTCAATATAACATTAAGAATGACCATCAGGAGCAAGAACATCCGAGTGAAATTTGGAACATTCACGAAGGAAGATATGATCATGCCCACGATCAGGTAGGCACCATGCAGAGCAAAGATATACACCTGGTCCAAACTGTCGGCTACAATTGTTGAGAAAAAACAGTTTTTATCAGTGTCTTATTTAGATATTGCCATATAATGTAAAATACACACACAAGTTTAAGCCTGATTTTCATGAAAAACACCTTTTAAAAATACAAATATATTTTAAGGGCAAAAATGATTACATTTCACTTTATTATTATTATTTAAGGTAGATCCTATTGAAAAAATCTATCAAACATGACAGCTGCAGATCACATGACCTGGTGTGAGAGTAGATCTAATTTTTTTTTCCTATCAGTCAGATAAGGTTATTCCTATAAAAATTGGATTGTAAGTAAACGGGGTATCAAAACTCTAACCTGTGCCAGTTACACGGCTTGCAATCCACCCAAGTCGGGCATTGAATTCATCTCGAGATCGATCTACAATATTCAGTAGAAAATTGACCGTCCCATTAATTTTGGCGAGGTTCTCCATCAAAACTTTGTGATGTGTCGTCACCATATCGTTATGGGAGGTAATTAATTGAGTGCGAAGTTCGATTCCATCCAAGACGGCGTTTATATTATTTTTTATTTTATCTATCTGCAGTAAAAGCTCTTTGTGGTTCTCCTGCCATTCAACTCTCTGCGTGGCCGCACTCACGGAGGTCAATTCTACGCTCTTCTTTATGTCGGCGGTTAACTTGGCTATTTCTTGGTGGCCAGCCGCTATAAGGGCCTTCTCACGAGTGAGCTCTCGTAAATTCAAAGCAACAAAGTCCTTGATGTTGTGTTGCATAGAAAACAGCTTATCCTGCTGTGACATTAGTACCGTGTTGTTCTTAGCCACAGACTCCAGAGTGTTTGACGTCATCGTCTGCACTTTCACTTGGCTTTCCTGGTATGTACAAAAAACAAATAAATTATTATTTAAAGCACTTAGGTTGTTTCTACTTTTTAACATTTTCAGAGAACATTAGATTAAATATTTTATATTAATTTTGTTGTTATTGCTTAGAATAAATTGTGTATGCTTATTATAATCTTAATAATTCTAAACATTACCGTCAAATGGGGTGAAGATAATCACATATTTAAAATTCGTTTGCCTTTATATCGGCAACTTTTTTTTGTTATAAAGTAAACTAATTTTGATGCCTTTAAACAATTAAACTTATCTTATATTTTAAAGAAAGCAAGGTCAAAATTTCTTTATTAAGTAAGGAAGTAGTCTATCCTGAGGAAGATGCTATAATGGCATCGAAATATTGAAGTGTGTGTAAATATGTGTCAGTGTTTTTACTTTTGTTTGTGCTCTACTATTTTCCTAATATTCTATCATTTTATTTATTACTAAATGTTTTTGCTCAGTGCACTTTTTTCATACATTTTATTAAGATTTGAAAATATGCTAGTAAATCTTGTTTAAAATTATCCAAACCATCTAAAATCCATGCTATGGGCCCTAGAGTATAGGATTTTGTAATATAAAAAAGAACATAATTAAAGGATTTTGCTATTTGGCCTATGAATGAACAGTTATTGTAGAAAATACTTGTAGGCCCTACAAGAAATTAATACTGATTAAATCAATATACACGTTTCAAACTAAACCAATATTATCTTAGTGGACTTTTTGGCCGATCAAATAAATCCTCATGGAAGTGGAAGTGTTCTATTAAAATGATCAAAGACCTGGCGACCTAGTTTTTGTATACTACATACGAAACAATAATGTAAAGATATAATAAATATATATAGGTGAAATTGCACCCCTCAAAGATACATTTTTTTATATTAAATGTCTTCTTTCTGAGGATTTGGACAAGACGATCTTTCAATTTAAGGATGGTGATAAATATATTGTGTCAAGCTCCCAAATACAAGGCAAAATTACCTATTTATAAAGGGAGACTACATTTTTATGAGAATGTTACTGCTGAGTAGCCAGCTGACTAAAACAAATTATAAAATAAATAATTAATATAATTAAATCTATTTTATAATATTTTAATATTTCACAGACCCGCTTCAGTGGCTGCATGGTATTAGGCGCTACTCTCGCAATATACTAGGTTGCCAAAGACTGGGAGATCGGGGCTCGATCCCGGTCAAGTGTACTGAGGGTATTTTCCCCTAAATGGTTTTCCACTCTCCCTCCACATAAATGTGGGTACACTTAATCTACATTCAGCCTTCCTAATCCCTAACATAGAAGTGTAATTAGTACTAGGGTTGTAGAGTTGGAAGCAGTTTTGGGTGGAATACAAGTTGGTAAAAATGTACCGACTCCGGATTAAAAATAAAAACAACTTTTTTATACAATTTAGAACCAATGTTTGTTATTTGGTTTGGCATATTTATTCAAATATAAATTCACAATGTCAAAGAGCCCTTTCAGGAAATAATCTGTATCTGAGCATTTTACTGCACTAAATTTGTTATTACTAATTAATTTACTGTAGTCATTTATGAAGGAGTCAGAAAGTAAAAAAAAACAAAGGCTTGGTACACTGACTCCACAGCCCTGATAGTACATAGGCGTACAACCCAACTGGCTGGTAAGAAATTGTACAATTTTTTTCTTTATTTTAATTCATAACCATATGTATACCTCAGTATTAGCTTATGTGGTGCTGACTGACAGTTCACAGCTGACTTCTGACAGTCAAAATTTAGGTATATACCTAAATTTTGACTGTCAGAAGTGACAACTGCTAAAGACATGTTTTTTGCAGATCATATGGTTCGGCGGAGGGATACATAATTTGGTCTGGTAGCTTTTCAAAGCCGTCAGAAGTCAGCTGTGAGCTGTCAGTCAGCACCACATAAGCTAAAACTGAGGTATAACTTACATTCGCTACTTTAAAAAAAATTAAACATAACATACAAAGGGTTTGCAACCAACATCTGTGTGTCACCAGGTGACCACATGACCATAAACTTAGAAAATAAAATCATACAAAAAGCCTATATCATTCCTTTTACCATGTTCTAAACTGTCAAGGTTTTCATAATTGTACTAAAGACACTTTTTTGAGATTTTTTTTTATAAATTTCAAATCATTTAAATAGGACTATGTATAGGATTCGAGCGTCCCATTCCTAGTATTTTTAAAATACTCCTTTCTATGAAAACTGGACTGTAGATGTACCTGAACATCCTACACTAAGATTGAAATATAGAGCGACAGTAAAATGACCCACCTTCAGAGACTCCATCGAGGCCAACTGATCATGAGCAGCAGTCATCAGTTTGTTTACAGTCATCTCATTCAAGGCGCGGAACTGCATATTCTTGACAGAATGACACACGGCCAGTGCTCGGTTGTTCATCAGATGATAAGTGTTCCACATGATTGCGTCCATCGGACTTGTACACTCTTTCAGAGTCTGGTAAAACATGATAAAGTTATGGTAGGTCACAGTTTTTGTTTAGAATTTTAAATCATGAAATGAACACCATAAATCTTACTAATTGAAACAATTATAAATAATACCACCAAAAATATATATCGATGACCAATATTTACAATGGATGAATAATGGAAGAAAGGCAAGACAATACTTCTGAAATTGAAGTAAATGGGACGAGACCAGTTGGAAGACCACTTGATCTAAAAGACAAACTTGTCATTTTAAGCCTGAGTTAGTAAAATTTTAATAGAACTTAATTTTTATCAAAGAATGAATGAGTTAAAAAACAAAAACTCTTGACCCCCTGCATTTTTAAAACAAAAAAAAAAAAAAAGTGTGAACTTAATTTATTAAAGTATAGAAACTTATTTATAGCATTCCCTGAAAAAAGAAATATAATAATAATAATAATAATAATAATAATAATAATAATAATAATAATCTGTTTTTCTTTACTTTGATTACCGTAATAAATTAGATAAAATTAGTGTTTCTCAATATTGTCATGTAATTATTTCAAGAGTGTGTATGCAGGTCAATTTGTTGTCCATATATGTTTGTGTGAAAAACATGTTTAAGAGGTCGGAGCCTTTCCCTCTTGACCTGTAGAAGCAAATATTAAATTTATTACAAGCCAAAATTGAATTTTTTTATGATTAGCTCAGAAAGCCAGTAAACGTGGTCAAATTTAAATATAATAAATCGATTAAAAAAAACTTCATGGGCAAGTTAATTTCATCCCTTTGTCTTTTTAAGGGTAATGAAGTCAATAATTATCTTGCGCAACATGATGATGTCCTATCCAACAGAACTGTTGGTATGTCAGACAGATTTGAAGAACTAGGCATGAATAAAAAAGTGTGCAGCCTATTTTAAAAAGATTATGTTTTCTTTTTATTCAAGAAAAGAAATACAGGCCCTGTTACTCCACAGAACGGTTCATTTTATAAGTTACACTCTTTAAGGATTTTTTTAAATATAAAAAGTATTTAAAAATCAATATTTAACAATGTCCAAACTTGATGATGGCTTATACAGTTAATGCATAATTCTTTTAAAAAGTTATTAGTAGCCTATAATTTGAAATTTCCTAAACAAAGATTCACACAAGTCTTAGATTATTAAGTTCATTCAAATTACTGTAGGCCCTACCAAGGCCGTAGCTAGTCAATAATTTCGGAAAGGGGGGAGGAGGATTGGTGGGCACATCCCTCAATTGCTGGAAGCTTGAAAAAAATTTCTAAATTCTAAAGAGTTCTAGAAGCTATCTGAAGTGATTTTTATGGTAACACAAGTATCGCAAATGCCAGCCTCTCTCAGGATCTCACGTGATACAAGACCTCGAGCCTTCTAACTTTCGCCAACAGGTGCGAGACGCTCATGCACGCTACTACGCATGATTCCCCTGAGGGGAACATGTTCACGACTGGCATATGCCAGGTGGGTTTGTGGTGGCCACTCCAACTCACAACTGCCGCCGTCTGGAATCTGCGAGAAGTGATGCTAGACAAGTGTGCGGCATTCCTAAGTCACTCAGTTTAAAATAGCTATAGGGCCTACCCTAATTTTTCATATGAATGTACATACTTGATAGCTAGATAAAAATTACTAGATCTACTTTCAAGGATTCATACATCAAGTCATGTGATCTGCAGCTGTTACTTTTGATAGATATCACCAATGAATTAACTTTAAATACTAGTAAGTAAAATGATGTCAAAGTTGAAAGTAAAACAATACTTTTTAATTTAAAAAAAGGTGTTCCAAATGTTCATTTACCAGGAAATCAAGGGATGGGTTGCTGGTAACATCGTAGAAAAAGTCATCAAAAGAGTAATGTACACTTAACTTATAATTGAATTAACTTGATCTATGTAGCCTAGCCATAATTTGTTAGAATGTCTAATGGCAGGTGTTAAAAATCTAAAACCCAACCAACCATATCATCCGTGCACGGAAACTGTTGCCGCCCTTCAGTAGCAGATTGACAGTTCAGTAATTTCACACTCATCTTGGCTACTTCTTCCTCCGACATAGTTATACAAGAGCTCCGCAGCTTTAACACCACCTGAAAATTAAAAAAATATATATATAATGATTCATTTTTAAAATAAAAATATAATTAAAAATATACAATCTAATTCTTATCAATGGTGGAGCTCTAACTGACAGAAACGATACTAGATCTACTTTTCTGTGGGGGATGTAGGAGCATATTTATTTGCTAATTAGTATGATATACAGCTGTCATTTTTGATGTATATTATCAGTACCTAGCTATAAAATAACAGCAATAATATAGAACCTGCTTTGGCAGCAGCATGGTCTAAGGTGTCACTCTCGCAATATACTAGACTGTTGACGACAGGAAGATTAGGATTCGAATCCCGTTTGGGTGTACTGAAAATTGGTTTTTACAAATTGGTTTTCCACTCAAATGGAGTAGGCTTACACTTCCTCTAAATTCAACCTTCCTCATCCCTACCCCATTAGCCTAATTAGTATGCATAGATACGCATCCAACCTGAACCTAGGTAGTGGTGATAAAAAAAAATAGACCAGGTAAAATTTAATCAATTTTTGCCACAAAAAATATGTTAATCCTATTTTTTAAAAACCCCTTCCTATGAAACCAGAACTTTATTTGTATTATCATCAGGTGACAAGGAATGCTAACATACAAAAAATATATATATAAATACCAAAGAAAAAAAGTTTACAGTTTATTTTGTTATGATTACAAACACCAAGCTTGGCTTATTTTTAGTTTTGTTTGGATGAAAATTTTCTACTTAATTTACTAAGCAAATATTTATGATTTATTTAACATGTTTAACACAATCATTTTTAACAATTAGGCCTAAGGGATAATAATGAGTGTAACTTCAAGGAAATACAGTCACATTGGTATGGAAAGAATGGGAAGACCACAGTGATAGGCCTAAATCAATGAGGGGAAAAAATCCTCCAAAGCCCTAGGGTTGGATTTGAACCCATACCTCACTGTTGACATTGACTATAGGTACAGTGTGTCTAATTGTGTTTTTGTAAGATTAATGATATCAGTTTATTAATTTACTGAGGGACCTAACTGGGACAACTATTGCATACTTTAGAGTACCATGCCTATAAATTTGCTGTCAAACAAAATAAAACCACAAACCCAAGCTGTATCTGAATAGTCTAGTTCACACGCCGTTGACCCTTTACGATTACTTGATAGATGAATCACGTGATCAAGTGTAGATCCGTCTGAATAGTCAAAAAGTGTGACGATGCACCTCTCACACACCCTTGAGTCCAGGGCGATGGCAAGTCACCCTTGACACTGGTGTTTAAAATAGTTTCTAAGCTCATTGATAGGAAGCAACACTGCAGACTCAATGGTGTAGAAAGGATAGCTTGCCGTCCAAAGTATGTTGCAGTCTTTGATCTAAAGTGTGTGTTAAGTGTACATTCATCAAGTCTGCATCAAGTCAAGTGTACTTGACTATTCAGATACAGCCAGAATAATATATATATAGCCTAGCTTAGTGAACTATGACAAAATAAAAATAAAATTGCAGGCACCCAGGTGTATGATCATAAGCTATTCAAAAAAATTCAAAAGTAGTTCAAAATCAATTAATTAAAAAAAAATTATGCGGGAAAAATTTGTAGATTGTGTTCAGTGTTAACGCTATTAATCTACAAATAAAACGTGAGTCATACAAAACATGAGTCAACTAGTTTTATAATGGCTTACCTTATGTTGACAAACATCAAGATCAGAAAGTTTTACATCAAGAAATTTCTTTGCATCTTCTAGAAATTTTTCATCAGTGGTCATTAGTTCATAAGGAACTTTTTTAAGCGTTGTAGGCCTATCCAATGTTTGTTGCGAATTTGATGTATTAGATGACCAAAACCAATCTAACAAAGAAGCGTCCGCGATTTTTAAAGACGTCGCGCTTAAATATAATAATAACGCTAAAGCAACACGGTTAATTTTAATCTCCATTTTACTATTAAAACAAACGTTTCACACTATCAAAGATTAACTTGGCACTAAAGTAACCTCACGATTTATTTTCATTTCAAAGTTATTTCTTAATGCCGATTGCCGACTAAGAATAAACGTCCTTCAAAGAGCGGTTGGCGAGTTCAAACAGGTAGTAATTTTATCAGTGCTGCCATAACATAAAATTACAATGTATCTATTTAGATAAAAATATACTTTTATTTATTTGATTGTAATTCTCATACACAAACCATCTATCTCTTAAACCTCTAACTTTCTCAAATTTCGTGACAATTTTTATAATAGAGAAACTTGTCAATGTTGAACTAAATATAATACACCCTAGAAATTATATTATATTAATAACTAAACACTAAACAAAACCAAATTAACGAGCCAATAAGTGTTACAAAATGAATCTTGTAGATTGTCGACAACTAACTTACTTACATTATAGAATATATTTCTCATGTGGTGAGTGGTCTATAAACAATTTTTTCAAAAGCAAACCAATTGGAATATGGGAGTTTTAATAATATTCTCATGTCTTTTAAGTATTTTATAACAAAAAAAAAAACCACAGCTACTGTAACTGTCCAAGTAGTTGGCGAAAAACGGTGTTTTAGGATTTCTAGTATTTTATCACGTTAAACATGATGCCGCTTAGATTTTCCCAGCAAGAACTTAAAAATATGGCCGTCTTGCGCGCTTGTGTAGTGAATTCAAAAATCGTCTGCACTTTGCACAGTGCCTATATGATCACAGAGAGAACACAGTTTGGACTTGGGGAACAATAATTTAGAGATTACTTCGAGCAACATATCATTTGACAGGGTTAACGAGTTTAAATATTTAGGAAAAAATGTAACGAGTAATAACAACATTAGATCGGAAATTAGGAAACGAATACAGCCGGGAAATACATGCTATTACTTGGTCAGTAAGTTATTGCCATCTCGCCTGCTTTCAAAGAATGTAAAACTTTGTATATACAAAACAATCATTTTATTTTATTTTGTCCAAAAAGGGATGAAGATACTTAGGGGTGGAGGAGGTTACATAATGATGAGTTACATTACCTGTACTCACCACAATACATTGTTAGGATAGTAAAGTCTCGTAGATTACGGTGGGCAGGACATGCAGCGCGAGTGGGAGATTCTAGAACCTTGTTTAAAGTATTGACTGGTAAACCCAATGGGAAGACCTAGAGACTAATGAGAGAATAACATTAGAATGGACCTGAAAAAGATAGAGTGTAATGAGATGAACTGGATATAACTAGCTCAAGATAGGGATATGGTGTAATGAGTTGGACTGGGTAGAACTGGCTGAAGATAGGGATAGAGTGTAATGAGGTGGACTGGGTAGAACTATCTGAAGATCGAGATAGAGTGTAATGAGATGGACTGGGTAAAACTATCTGAAGATAGAGATAAAATGTAATGAGAAGGACTGAATTTTGTAAGTGCTGCAATGAACTTTCGAGTTCCAATTGCTTTAGAGTAAGTAAGTCCACCAGCTTTAAAAGTTTAGCCCCTCCCTCGGTGTGAACAATCTAAATCGGGAGATGGATTCTTAGATTTCAGAAATCTGCGGGGCTAGTAAATTGGAATAAACTTGAGATTCCTAGGATGTAGAAATGTGTGGAAAAAAAGAATTGAAAGAAGTTTGATTTAAAGTTAATATGAACTGCTGACAGAACCAACATTTATTAGGACCAAGAAAATTAATAAAAATCGCTAAAAAGATAAGAGGTTTCTAAATAGAAGAGAATAAAAGGCATACAAGGTAAAAAAGATAGAATTCAATATTTCAGTGGATGGTGTTGAAATCAAGAAAGAGCATCAAAGAATGTTGCTCCGATGGAAGCAGAGAAAAGGGAAGAAATATACAAATATAAATTATATGACAAAAATAAAAGGTTAGATGTTTTTTAGCCTATAAATTAAAGTTGAAAGAGCTATTTTTAGCCTCGAGTAATCAAATGTTGTTTGAGCTAGTATTTCACCACCAAGTAGATGATCAAGTAAGTTTAAATTATTTTTAACATTACATTTATTCTGCTAGGAATTTATTATTTAATACTTTCTTAACCAACCAATAAACGAGAGGACTCGCTTCAGTGGACAAATGGTCTCAGCCGTCACTCTCGTGATAGAATATATTTCTGATAACGGGAGGTTGAAGTTCGAATCCCGGTCGCGTGTATTACGAGGGAATTTTCCTAAATGGTTTTCCACTCTTCCTCTCCGCAAAAACGGGTACGCTTCCTATAAATTCAACCTTCATAATCCCTATCACGTTAAGGTAACTATTACATTATGCCTGTAGCTCTTACGGTTAGTAAGACGTGATGTTAAAAATAAAATAATAGCTAATTAACTTTTTAGAGACTTTTCTTAACATTATCCTTGTTACAGAATTAACTTTAATATATCAACGGATGTTTATTTAGGTTTTACTAATAAATAGTAATAGTAGTCTAAGTAATAATAGTAAATATTCAAAGTTGAACAAACAGCCAAAGCTATTTTATTCGTTAATTACGGTTATAGCCGCATCTAGATATAATATTCTTAAAATTGAAAAACGAGAGTTGTACACGGGAAACAAACCCGTGACCTTTGACTTAGTATGTCGATGCTCTAATCACTTAACTATCCAGGATTCGTTCCGCGTCCAGGGTCATTCTTAGCTAATATTTTAAGGCAGAGTCTATGATGGACGTGCGGAAATCGTCGGCTAAAAATGTGTGATCGATTTCCTCACGTCTATCACAGAATCTGCCTTAAAATATGAGTGAAGAATGACCCTGGGTACGGGACGATTCCTGGATAGCTCAGTGGTAATATAATTGGCGTACTAAACCAAAGGTCACGGGTTTGATTCCCGTGTCCAGGTGTCAATTTCAATTTGCTGAATAAAACATCCATGATGTTTAGCTTAGAACAAAAGGTTGTTAATCAAGAGGGTAGCCTACAAAATGATTTCACGATCAAAATGTTTAAACGAAACACTCAACATTATCTCGAACAACATTAATCTCAAGGAGGGTAGTTATAGTTTGATTTTCCATAAGAATATAATTATTTAAAAACTGGAAAGTCATGTTGCCATGATGGCGGGAGTAAAAATATTATAACAAGTGTATCTACTGTGCATTCTTAGTCAGTTTAGTAAATAATGCAAAAATTAACTATACAGTAATCCATGAGCAAGTGTTTTTGGAAGTTTTTATTATGTTTCAAGATTTTTTGATAATATATCAAGTAAGACATTTCTATATTCCCAAATTTTAGTGACTTTCAAATCAATGTTGGTGGTCTAAAGTGGGTTTTCTATATAGCCTGAATAAAGTTTAAATGACCCGCTTTGATGGCCGCGTGGTCTAACAGTAGGCTAGACTGCGGATGACGGAGACATAAAGGTTCGAATCTCGCTTAGGTATACTGAGGGTGGTTTTTATAAAATGGTTTTCCACTCTCCCTCCACGCAAATGTGGCTACACTTCCTGTAAATATAACCTTTCTAATCCTTAAAAACCATTAGCGTAATTAGTACATAAACGTATAAACCGAACGGGTAGTTAAGACGCAGTGCTAAAAAATAAAAAAAGTTAAAGTGAAAATATGTTCGCACTAGCGTGGAGAGAGGATAGGAAAAGCCCCAGTGGTAACCTCGACGTCACTGGTCACTGGACGTGACTGGTAAACTAGTATGATTAAATTCTGACGACTTATACCACATAGCCACCGATACATCTGTGTAATCTAAGGTGGCACTAAGGGTAAATAGTCTAGACGTTACACGCGCGAGTGCGCGTTAATTCTAATTTAGTAATCGTTTGTTGCCTTGAAAAAGGTGACTGACACTTCAGGGGGCAGAAGGGTGTATGTCTAAACATCCATACATCACCCCCCCACCCAGGTCCACCTATTGTCTAAGTGTTGGTAGTTCCCTTCTCATTCTTGGTACAAGTTTCTATACTGAATTATGTACAAAACAAAATAAAACCATAAAATAGGTGTTCGTGCGAGTCTTTACAGTCTTACGATTCACCTTGGTATGTGTTTTATGGGAAATAATAGTATATACAATGGCCACCAAGTTTCCCATCACGCTTCTTTTGACCTACAAAAAAATAAATATACCTACGAAAACAAAATAAAAATAAAGCATTAACAAAACAAACGGAGGCCTTGGGCCAAGTTCTATTTAAAAGACGTGACGTGAGTTGCGGTTGTCAACATGAAACAACAATTATAGAGAGGGGAATGTCTTAGGCCCTGTTTGCAGACTTAGTATCCGCAAGGTACGAAGTACTCAGTAAGACAGCGGTTCACAACCGTTTTGAGCTGACGCCCCCCTTGATAGATCACCAAATTCGCACCCCTTACCCTCAAACATATATTTTATTTTATCAAATTACCAAGACCATACTTCCCAATATTCTTTGAGACAATAAAAAAAAATTAAACAAATTTGTTTTCTAATAATTTCTTTATACAAAAACCAACGTAAGACTGGCAGCGTAGCGGTAAAATATTATTATTATTATTATCACCGCGTCTTACTACCCGTTCGGGTTATACGCACTTACGCTAATGTGCAATGGTAGGGTGCTTGTGAGATGAAATGGAGGACCTACAGTTTAACGTAGAATCCGAACCACGGTGGAGGCCTGGCATTCCACACATTCACAAGTTGTGCTTAATACACGTCTTGTCAGAGGTGAGGGAAGGGTTTGGCAATCAGATAAATCTTTGCCGGGACCGAGGATTGAACCCCGGACCCCCAGCACAGAAGTCTGACACCTTACCCCTAGACCACCAGGTCACCCATCGGTACAAATAAATTTGACTGAAAATTAACGTGAGGGTTGACAGAATTTTGTTTTTAGTAGTTATTGAATAATATTGGGTCTTACAACTGGTACGCAGTGTTGACAACATCTCAAGAAAAAAATTATCTTACTTTGGAAAATAGATTAAAATAAAGAATGACTTTCAATTCTTAGCTGATTTTAACGTTATCTCCAAATTGTTCCGCGCCCCCTCGGAAAGTGCTTCACGCCTCCCCAAGTTGGGAACCACTGTCGTAAGAGACGAATCCATACAACTGTCTTTATCCTTAATTTCTTAGTCCTTAACACACCGTAGAAGTTGACGCAACTTTTTAACTTTCTAAGGACTAGTCGATACGTAAGTAAGTAAGAGTGCGCGCGCATCAAAATGAAATCAATGGCACTATCATAGAAATTACACTAACTATATTATTTTTTGACTGCACTTAACATACATTTAAAATGTAGCCTATCCTGAACGTTTAAAAAAAAATGTTATGTAGTTGAGTTAAAAATAATTTTTCAGCTGTGATACCATCTGCTTGCGCCTAGCCTTAGAACATTTTCTTTAGAAGAGTTTAATTGGACGTTATTTCCAATTTGCCAAGGACTGTATGGACATGATTCTCTTAGGACATAAGGACTATAAGGATGTGGAGCTTACGGACTATGTAAATGGGGCTGTAGGAAGTTAGAAAGTTGAGTAAATTTCTAGGACTAAGGAATTAAGCATCAGGACTTTATAGACAGTGCCTTTTGTAGTGTGGAGTCAATCTCTTACGGAGTATTACGCACTTTACGGATACGGATTCTGTAGATGGATGTGGAGGATAAGGACGCGTTGTCTAAACGTCAAGCTCATTTAGTTTGATTTTCCTGTAGCAGGGAGATTGGGGATATAATTTCAAGGAGGTGTTTAAAAAAAAAATCAAAATGTTTCCCACTCTCCCTCTACGTGTCCTATGTGGGTAGATTTACTTTAAGATTAAACCTCTCTCGTCCGAACGGGAAGTATGAAGCTGTGGGAAAAAAATAATTGTATGACATATTGGTGTATACTTTCTCATATAGCGAGATTTTTGAAATTTTGAAAAATCCAACATTGGTGGCTCCAATATGGTGGAAGTAACGTACAAATTGAAGTCTTAGAAAGCTGAAATTTGGTATGGACACAATGAAACATGCCATATTCACGAGAAGAATCAGAAGCTTAAAATATACACGATGGTGGATGCAACGTTCAAATTGAATCCGATTTGGATAAAAATCGGGAGTTCAAAATTGTTTGTCTGAGAGGAGAAAACCGTAGCAAAATTTTGGCATCGGTCTACACTTTCCGAATTGTACAGGCCCATGGATACAAATCGAACGACTTTACGTTAGGAAAAACCTAAAAATAGATTAAAAAAAACAACAACAGAACAAACTTCGCGTGAAAACAAAAACTTCAATTTTCAATAAAATTAGAATAAAAAAAATCAGTTATCATTAAACTAAACCTTGAATCTAATTTTCACACACATAAAAAAAATCTTGTATGGATTTAACAGATATTCTAGTTATATTTCTTTGAATTTCACCGCAGTGGTGTGTGTTAGTTCGACCCCCACCTTTACCCCTCTCCCCAAGTAAAGGTGAGGGACATTATAGACGAATCATGAAACAGGTCGTAAAGTTTCTTCCTTGTGAGGTATACTATCAGTTAGCATATAACTCACAACAAAACCAACAAAAATACACTTGCACATACTTGTTCACCTTGCGTAGGTCATGGGCTCTAGAATAAGCTTCTGCCAGTGCTACCACTGGTAACAGTTGAGAACTAGGGACAGATTGGTGCGACTGTACCACCGAACTAAATAAAGATATTTCCTCCACTATTGTATGTCACGTTCTAGAAGGCCTTATTTCTTACCAGAATCCTACTGTATACTAGTATGGTACAAGGAGGTCCGTTCTAGAAGGCCTTATTTCATATCAGAATCTTACTGTATAGTACTATGGTAGTAGGAAGTCTCTTCTGGAAGGTCTTTTATCCTACTAAAATACTACTAACTATACAGTAGGTATCTGGTACGAAATAAGACCTTACAAAACGGGCTTCTCACCAAATAAGCGTAAAGTTTAAAATTTATTCTCTAGGGATTAATTACTACGATATCTTATCATTTACGTCAGTTTTGTTTATCCCTAGACTGACAAAGAATACAAATATATATATATATAAATATATATATATATGTTTGTTTGTATGAATCCATCCGTGTCATTTTAGCTTTACAAATAAAAATAATTGTTGAAGTATGTTTTAAAGAACATTATGTTAGCTGTCACCATCTCTCCCTCCTATATGGGGTATAGGAATCTATTTTTTTTAAACCGGCTATCAGTAAACTATCTTTAAATAAATACTTCTCCGAAAAACGTGTCGAAAATCACCCATTTCCTCTAAATTTTAGAGGAAGCTGGTGATTTTTGGAATAGTTTTGTGGTAAAAGCTTTGTAAAAGGGTCTACGCCTCACCACGGTCTACCAGCGCGGCACTCTGACTCATATTAAGGACAGTTTTTTTAAAAATAGGAATACACGTGAATCTGTTGCGGAATAGCCTTGACTGGCTCTCACACGAGCTATAAAAAAACTGTTCTACGATTCCCACGCTGTTTTGATGATGATTTCCGACTTAATTTGAAAGTAGCTACTGACGTAATTCTTAAGAAAATACAAAGTTTTTAGAAGTGAGGTGTGTGTGTATGTATATATAAATACACACACACATTTGTTTTTTGGAGAAATATTTATTTAAAGATAGTACCTATACCCCATCTACGGCAGGAGAGTTGGCAAGTGACGTCTAGCAGAAGGATGTTTATTGCAAATGTTGGCTGAAAATGACATGTCAACATATTCGGAAATAATTATTTGCTTAGTGACAGTATTTTATCATTAAAAAGTGTTATCAAACGAATGTACTAACACTTCTCTAAGGATAGCTGTGTGATTGGCGTTTTCATAACTAAATGGAAGAACAAAACATATTCATAAAACTATGTGTGTGTTTTTTTTAGATTGTGGTAACAAGATGTACAGTAGGATTTGGCTAATTCGACATTGATTAATTTGAAAAATTGAATAGTTCAAACAAACCTTGATTCCTCATGAAATTTCTATTTAAATCAATGATAAAAAATAACATTTAATTCAAATTTTAGAAGGAAATATTTGGAGAAGTCAAAGCCTATACATTGTTAATTTTTTTGCGTTTCTTCTAATTTCAAACCTAGCTTAAAGATCTTTATTAAACGACCCCATTTGCCGAGAATGTCAAATAAAGTTGGAGTTAACCTATTGATATAGTCAATGAAAAGGCAGATAATTATGCACCGGTGGCGAGCAGGTTTTCTAATACAGGGAATGTGTTGACTCGGCTTTCTTTTATTCTGATTTAAGTCTGTAACTTTCGTATGCTAGTTTTTATAAGATTTTATATTTTGTGTTTGAATATGTATTTTTTTATATATATATTTGCTGCGTATGTATGTGTTAAATATCATCTAAAATGTGTGTGATTATATGTAGCATATTTTGAGGTTATTATTTTTATTTATTTAGCACTGCGTCTTACTACCCGTTCGGGTTATACGCTTAAGTACTAATTGCACGAATGGATTAGGAATTGTGAAGGTTGAATGTAGAGGAAGTGAATCCGCATTTGCGTGGAGGAAGAGTGGAAAACCATTTAGGAAAAACCACCCCCAGTTCACCCGACCGAGATTCGAAACCTCGATCTTCCCGTCCTCGGTGTTTTGAGGTTATTTATTTATTGTGTACCACCAGCTGCCTAGATACTCAAGAAAATGGTTAGTTTGAATTTGGGATATTTAGAAGTTTTTTTTTAGTTCCCTTGGACTTAAATTTAAAAAGTTGTATTGTATTATAGTACATGAAATAATAAATTAAAAAGTATTATATCTACAATTGAATCTTATTATAATTGGCCACCAAAATAAATAAATAGTTTTTTTCTATAATTTAGAGGAAGAGCCATACAAAATATCACTTTCAAAATAAAACGTTTTTATTTTGTAAACAGCGCATTAACACATCTGAAGACGGTTTATATGACTGGTTCGCCATCTTAATTTAACAAGTGAACGTAGCATTTTAGAAGTTCTCGTTTGAAAAGAATTTACCAAGGGAACTATAGGCGCCACTTACACATAAAAGAAACATATATAAACGGAAATTTTCACAAGTTCTTGTTTCAAAAATGTAAAAACTGTTAAAAGAAAAACATACTAAAAAAAGTTTGTTGTGAAACTTTTGACTTCCAAAAGTAACATCTCAACATATTATGGTCTTTCAGATGATATAGTTTGGCGTATGGATACATGGTAATTTTTACTAGCTGTCACTTACCTCCTCTCCTACCGTAGGTATAGCTAAAATCTACCATATTATATATTATGGTCAAGTATGTTCGATTGTGAAGCAAAATTTATTTTTCAATATTGAATTTTTTTTTCATTTTTTAATATACTTTTATAAGAATTTACACTATACATTAACTTTAATTTTTATTATTGTACATTTCATGCTCTTACGATTAAAAAAAGGTAAGAAGTTTATTAGATATATTTTGCAAGGCTATCATTGTAGCCAATGGGGTTATAAATCACGTGACAGTACTTTGCAATGAGTGTTGTCGACCGCTATTATCTTGAATATTATCTGACAGTTCTAGAAGCTAGACTATACTCCAATTTTTATAGAGAGAGCCTTATATGACGGCTAGAAAAATTAATAGATCTACTTTCACGTGTTCATACATCAAATAGTGTGAACTGCGCAGCTGTTACTTTTTGATATATATGATCAATACATATAAAATAACACTAATACAATAATATAGTAAGATGTTAATTGCCAGAAAACAGCCGGAAAGAAGTCTGAGAATTATCATGAAAACATATCTGGCAATCGAAGATCTCTGGGGTGACTCAGAACTAGATGGAGTGACGATGTGGCCAGAGATCTCAAGGATATAGTCTTGGAGGGAGATTGGAGGGAGAAGGCTTAGGAATGAATTAGATGGAGTGACTATGTGGCAAGAGATCTCAATGATATAGGCTTGGAGGGAGATTGGAGGGAGAAGGCTTAGGACAGAACTAGATGGAGTGATGATGTGGCCAAAGATCTCAAGGATATAGTCTTGGAGGGAGATTGGAGGGAGAAGGCTTAGGACAGAACTAGATGGAGTGACGATGTGGCCAATGATCTCAAGGATATAATCTTGGAGGGAGATTGGAGGGAGATTGGAGGGAGAAGGCTAAGGACAGAACTAGATGGAGTGACGATGTGGCCAGAGATCTCAAGGATATAGTCTTGGAGGGGGCTTGGAGGGAGAAGGCTCAGGACAGTACGTGGTGGAGGCAGCTTGTGTGGTCGGCGCGTTGTCTCCAAGGCCTGTGATCGCCGTTAGTGAAAATTAAAATAAAATGTTATTAATTTTGCTCGTAAAAGATTATGTATTTTCTAAAAATCTATTTCTATGAAAAATGGACTGTACATTCATAAAATCTTGTTCCAAGAGAATATTATGTTCTGAAGTTGTCCAACTTGATACCAATCTTATGTGTTTGACCCGCATCGCACTTGCTCATATTTGATGGGCAGGGCAGAATTTGCCCCCATGAGAATCGTGTGCTGATATAATAGGTTGTATAAGTAAAAACTATGTTTTATATTTGTGCGTGCAACGTATCAGGATATTTTCATACTACATTAATTTTACATAGAAAGGGATGAATAATTTAGAATTTAGAAGAAATGTACCTGGATTTAATTTAAAGGAAAGTGGGAAAAATTTAGGGGAAAAAAAAACTTTAGTGAGCCCTCTCTGGATTTTATATACAAATCCCTTTCCCCATCTTCTCAAAAGGAAGCCATCAGTATCGTTCACTCTATATACTATACAAACATTTTTCTAATATATGATCTATTATATAAAATCCATGCCATGTTTTTTCTTTCAGAGGTTTTCCCATATTTCACGGTTAAATAGAAGGTTTAAGCTCGACATGGAGTTTCCTGGGGAACTTAGAATGATGTGATAAATCCTAAGCCCGAAAAATTAGAAAAGGGACCTAATCTTTGGCCCCCAAAATATCCCATGCTTACCTTATGGGCCAAAAAAAATCAAGTTTGCCCCATCTGCTGAAATTGGATTTTCAGGAGCTTAAAATACTGCTTAACAAAACCGTATTGTAATTTTTTCAAAATTTCAGTCAGCTGATCCTAAAATCAATAACTAAATTGTATCAAAAATTTCAAAAATTGTAATTTTTTGTTTGTTTTCAAGAAATTTTATATCTGAGGATTTTCAAGGCAGGTAAACAATATTCCGTCATTGGCTTTTTGAAATTCGAATCAACTGACTCTCAATAGGTACCCAAATGAAAGGTAGTGGAGGGAATGGAATCATTTTATTAGAAAAAACCTTTAGGGTAAGTAGAAAACAAAATTTGCCAGGAATGTAGAGGGAACACTCCAAATAATAATATCAGTGCTAAATATTTTTTCTTTATAAGTGGGAGATGGTGAAATGGAGTGTGGGTAGGGGGTTCACAAATTTCCAAAACTAAACGAATCAACTACTCATTAGTGTGTTAGAAGATTGAAATTGACCGAGAATGTGTAAGAACCACCCCAAATCATAATGAAGGTCTGAAAATCCTTAGTTTTGAAAATGAAGGACTCTAAAATGGAAATAGATTCCCCTAAAAATTAAAAAAAAAGAAGTAAAAATGGGATTTTTTTAAAATTAAATACAGTATAAAGTGTTAAACCCAAATAACCAGAAGAGATTGAAAATTGAAAATTCAAAATGGGGGTAGCCTACGGGAAATGGTCAGAGTTGGAAATTTCCAAAGCTAAAATTATCAACTATTTATTGGTGAGGTAAAAAATTGAGATTTGGCGAGATGGTAAAGAGACCACACCAAAAGCCCAACATTATTAAAATTTGACATTTCAAAATGGAAGGATTCCGCTGAGGTAATGAAATGGGAGAATGAGAAGAAATTTTCAAAATTATAGAAACAAAAAACACGTTTTAGTGTGTTTTAGAATATAAAATTTTGCAAATAGCTAGAAAAGTATGAAAGTTTTTAAAAATCTTTTAAACTAATATCTAGGTTTAAGGAGAGCTAAGCATTTCAAAAACTAATATAAAAATGTTTCTGAGTGTGGTAGAAAATTTAAATATTTACAAGCCGTTAGGTTGACCACCCTAAATAATAAAAAATAAAAAAATAATGAAAATTTCAAATTTCAAAATCGGTTCCAAGAAATTCGGTCTCAAAATTTTTCAAGCCAATAGAAAAAAATCTTCTCAGTGTGAATTAAAATTAAAATATTGCATGTAATTAAATATACCTTCCCGGATAGCCGAATGATATCTGAATAAATGGAATCTCAAAATTGAAAAACGGGAAATGTAAAAGTTCGAAATTGATATAATTAATGTAGAACACTATTTTCAGTGTGGTTTGAAATTTAAATTAGGCACGCAGATAAGCGAATAAGTATTAAAATATTAAAATTAGAATGTGGGGACCGAAATTTACCTTTCAGTGCGGAATAAATTTTATACATGGCAAATAGGATAGGATAGATAACATACAATTTGAAAGAACTGGAAATCAAAAAATATATGTCCAGGAAATGGATACAAAAAAGAGGGGAGCGAGCGAGGGATTTAAAAACTGCTAAATTAATATAAACACTAATTTTTTATATGGTAAATATTTTTAAGTTTTGTAAAGGCAGACGAAAAAACCTAAGAAATAAAAACAGACAAAAAGTAAAGCTTTATTTAAAACTTTAATAACTTCCATGGACATTGCTTATTTTGATAAGAATTTTTATTTAAAAAGTTTACGGTCAAATGACACGATGATCATGATAGATATTTAATAACTGTCGAGGTTAATATTTGTGGGAAACTAGGCTAAACTTAAATACTGAAGTTTTTTTTACATCCATTACTATTTCCATCCTTTGGCCTGGGTCATTTTTTTCATTAAAGGCAAATATTTTTCCACTACCAGCCGGCTAGGCCTATCGTAACTTTATATGCTTTTATTAACTAACTTAAGACTTTCATAAGCACAGCACCCAGTCCCCACCCGTTAATTTATCATTGTGAAGGAGTAAACCCACATTTCACCAATAATACATTTTTCGACCATGCTGGGAATCGAACCCGGGACTCTTAGCTCAGTAGAAAAACACGCTACGAACTGAGCTAAGGTATCGGATTAATTTCTGAAGTAATATATTTTATTTTTTTTTGGCCTAAAAAAGGTTTTCTCTGCCATAAAAAATGGCAAACATTCTTGACCTTAACTCACATCCCCTTCCACCCCTTCTTAAAAGTGAACACAATCAACTTAATTCTCGCTTAAAGTCCGCGGTGGATTCACCCGAATCATGACGTCATGTTCACCACGGAGGAAAAGGTCGTCCCAACCGCTACTGTTTATAAGCTCCATGTTTCCTGACCTTGACCAGTCAGTGTTCATAGCAATGAAGACCTCGGCGGTAGTTGTGATTCTAGCAGCGGTGTTCTGGTGTGGTGACGTCAACGCTCAGGAAAATTCATTCTTAGCATCGGCGGGCAGATCCAACTCCACCGACAGTAATCAAGAAGGGGTTACGGAAAATCAGGTAGAATATGGTGTTTTTTTTTTTTACTAATTCGTTTAAATAAAGTATTGTAATGGTGAAAATGTGTGACCCCAATAGTCAATCTTATGATGGATATTGATGTGTTATGTGTCCTAGGACTAGAAAATTATACCATACCTTACCAATAAAAGTTTTTATAGCTTACTTAAGGGAGGTCCATTTAATTTCAGGGTGGGGAGGTGGGGTCCGCCCCCTCATTCTCTACGCCCTTGTACCGTGAACACAAAAATGTAAACCTAAATGCTCTCTGTTCGATGTCTGACTATCTATCTTTCCCTCAGTACATCTGTCTTTACCCGGGGCTATAGTCTAAATGGTTTGATGAATTTGTTCAAAAATGATAAATAGATGCAATTGATCAAATAAAGGGTAGTTTACTGAAGATAATTTTTTTTTGAAAATATGTAACTTTAAAAACATACATATATCACTTCTGTTAAAAATTTACATTTGAAAAAGCTTGTTATGACTATCAAAACATCGTTTATTTTTTTTGAGGGAAGCGTATTAATGAGTAGTTTACCGAAATCTGATATTTCAAAAATTGCGTTACAATTTACAAACTATAATACATTATTTGAGGAAGTATGTAAGATTGTGTCATAATATTTATGTTTTTTTAAATTTTAATCACGCTCTCGGTGGCGTAGTTGGCTAACGCGCTAGTCGTGTTGAGCTCGACCACCGAGGACGGGGAGATACGAGGTTCGAATCTCGGTCGGGTGAACTGGATGAGGTTTTTCCTAAATGGTTTTCCACTCTCACTCCACGCAAATGCGGGTTCACTTCCTCTAAATTCAACCCTCCCAATTCCTAATCCAACTCCCAATTCCTAATCCATTAGAGTAATTAGTACTTAAGCGTATAACCCGAACGGGTAGTAAGACGCGGTGCTAAATATTATTTAATCACGCTTATGGATTAAGGATGAGAAGATAAAAATGTTAAAGGATATGTTCCTACTTTTGTGTGGAAGGAGAAAGAGAAATCATTTAGGGAAGAAAAAAAAGCTTCACTACATACGGGCTGGATTCCAATCCCGACCTACATGTTATAAGCAAGCCATGTTAGATGAGCTCGACGTCTAATCTGCATGCTCATCAATGAGGTTTGATATTGATTCATTTACGATGTATCTCTTTGTTAAAAAAAAGTTTACTTAACTAGGAGTACTACACACTTCGATGGCCTCATGGTCTAAGGCGCTATTTTCGCAGTAGACTAGACCACCAATGACGGGGAGATCAAGGCTAGAATCTCGGTTGAGTGGACTGAGGTTTTTTCCAAAATGGTTTTCCACTCTTCCTCCACGCAAATGCGGGTACACTTTCTATTAACATAGCTTTCCTGATCCATAAAAGTTAGCGTAATTATTACATAAGCCTATTACTCGAACGGATAAAAATATGTGGTGCTAAAAAACAACAACTAGAGGTGTTAAACATGTAGGTAGGACCCTTGTGTAGTCCACCAAGATACCATTGCTACAAACTGTGAGTGTACTTATTAAACATGTAGGTAGGAACCCTTGTGTAGTCCACCAAGGTTCCATTGCTACAAACTGAGTGTACTTATTAAACATGTAGGTAGGACCCTTGTGTAGTCCACCAAGGTACCATTGCTACAAACTGAGTGTACTTATTAAACATGTAGGTAGGACCCTTGTGTAGTCCACCAAGGTTCCATTGCTACAAACTGTGAGTGTACTTATTAAACCTACTTATTATATCAGCACATGCATGGATTACAGATTAACCACAATCTAAAAAAAGACGTAACAGCCATTTTTTTTAAGGCAGTCAATTCATCTCTATGGAAGGGGAAACACTGAAATTTTCCTGTAATTAATTTTTTGACCATGCTGAGAATATAACTCACAACACTTGTTTAATGCGTTAGTAATTTGGTTGGTACAAAAACTCAATTAGATGTATGATCCAAGCTTGAATTGTTTTAGTTGGCAATTATTTTTGATTGTTGTTTGTGCTGTTATTTAATAAAGAAATAAAGGTCAACATTGATGGCATATGAACTTTGATATAAACTTTAGTCCAGTTTTAACGATTAATTTTAATCAGTTTAATGTCTATGACCCACCCGCATCGGTGGGAATACGGGCTAAGACGTCATCCTCATCTGATCTTGTATGCTGGTGACGGGGGAGGGGAATCAGTATTTGAATCTTGGACGGGTAAAATGAGACTGGTTTTTGTACTAAATGTTGTTTTAATCTTCTTCCACACCAATTCTGGTATATTTCCTCTTAAACACGATTTTATCCCTGACCAGCCAATGCTGGTACATTTCCTCTTAAACACGATTTTATCCCTGAACCATTTGTGTATAAATGTGAATAGACCTTACGGATCGTAAGATACAGTGCATACCAAAATATTTCTTTCTGAACTTTAAAATAATGAACCATCGTAATGGTCTCAATTAAAAACTTGCTTTACTGACAAAAGATTACCCGAATTTAATACTCAGCCAGATACACTGATAATAAATTTATTTTTATAGACGATTTTCTATTGTCTTTTCAGATAAATGCTTGTATATTTATTTAAAATTAATCTATTTTCATCAGGTTTACATAGTTTATTTAATTTAGAACACAAATATTGCAAGCAGGCACTAAAACATTAAGATAAATTGAAAATCTGTCAATTTATGTTGTAATTACAATTATTTGAAATTGGTTTATATATTTACTTTTAAATTTTATCAATTGTTTATCACACAAAATCTTTAAACTTGATATTGACCTCGGTGGTGTTGAGGTAAAATGCTCGCCTCAAGACCCGATGTTCGTGGGTTCAAACCCAGTTGGGGTCAACGGATTTTGCTTGAGGGATAAAAATCCGTAGCATAACTTACCTCGGTGGGGAAATAAAGCCATCGTTCCCATGTAAATTTTGGCATGTGGAAATACCTTTCCCGGTGAAATTGATAGATCCTTTCGCTCTTGCTCATAGAAATTATCGTGCATTGATATAATCAGCCGGGTCAGAGAGTGTAAGTAAAATGCCTCAAATAAATAACTTGACGCGTTAAAAGGCAGCTTAACGTAAAACCAGACATGTATTAAAATCACAGTTCTGCTCGAGATGTTTCGAGTTTATTCCACTTCGAGATGAAGCGGTCACGTGACATAATCCAGAAAAAATATCACATGTAGCTATTTCTGAACAAAACTTCGTTAAAGAATGAGATTTTTTTTTTCATTCGAATAAATCTCACTGGGGTTATTTATTTAACCTCTCGAAATTGTCAATCTAGCAACAAATATCTCGAAATTTATTTGCTAGACAATGGTTAAAATTAAGAATTAATAGCCAGAGCTATTATTTATGCTTATTAGTAGGGAATTACTCCACTAGATATCATATTCTGAAAATTGAAAAATGACACCTGGACACGGGAATCGAACCCGGCAGCATAACAGCCAACTACCGAGTCGCAGATGGCTGCGTTATCCGATGGCTCGTGATATTAATATAATCACATACTTGTAGCCGACGATTTCCGCCAGTCCATCATAGACTCTGCTTTAAAATATGAGTGAGGAATGACCCAGGGCACGAGACGAATCCTGGATAGCTCAGTGGTTAGAGCAATGGCGTACTAAGCCAGAGGTCCCGGGTTCGATTCCCGTGTCCAGGTGTCATTTTTCAATTTTCAGAAAATG
>CABFWO010000131.1:437342-448803 GCA_902155825.1 Timema genevievae
CCCCCCACCCTAAAAAAAGTAAAGCGTTTTTTACCTTGTAAAACACTCCCCAGATGTAGATTTTGAACAAAATCGTGTAAAGCCATTTATAAAATATTTAGAATTTTCATAAATTAGTCATAGATTAACTACCCATGATTTTAGGACTAGAATAAAAATCACCAATTTGCCTTGAGACATGTCAATATAACTTCTAAGCATCAAATTTGAACGGAACACTAATCATTTTGTAAAACGCTATCTAGGTTCAGGCTACATCAGCAAATATCTTTGTACTTTTAAAAAAAACTTAATCCAAATGTCCATTCGTAAGTAAATCAAGGTATGCATCGTGTGTGTGTATCCAGGAAGTTAGGACAGTTATGTGTACGGCCCACACATTTTATTCAACACTCAGTACCGTTATTATAGCACCATAATCAGTCGTGTTGGAAGTCTCGCTTGAAAAGAAAAGCCTGTAGCTTCGTTTTTCATTATTGCATGAAACGTCATTCACGAACTACTAAATTTGATAAAATTCAATTCAACCGCATCATTATTTTAGTAATGTTTCAAAACCTTTAAAAAAATATGATGTAGGCTACCTTTTCATAATTTAAACAAACTTTAATAGTTAAATTACGAGATTGAGCTGCTGAATATTATTTTAGTTCTTGAGTTTAGGTAAGTTTTAAATATCTATTACTTTACTCTTCCTTTGATTAGCTCCCTCTATCACCCAACCAACACTCCTGTTGGTAATTACAACTTTACACTGTAACGCCCCATTACAAATATTTACATTTACAATATGTAATGAACACTATGCTACACTGAATATCATCTCTGAGGGACTGCATAGCTACTATTGGGAAATAGCGTTGTCATTTTATTGTTTGCTTGTGGTCAATATTCCCTTTAAATATAAGAAAAGATTCGCAACGCTGGTTAGTCAATGTTGCTAGCAACTCCTTTTTGCCACCTTCTGACCTAACTGAGAGAGAGGAGATTTGGCAACACTTAACAGAGAGAGAGAGAACGAAGATAAAGCTTTTCTCCATAAGACCTGCAGTTACCTCAGCGATGATATTAGGTGTAGACTCAGTAGCGTACCCACAGTGGAGCTTGGGGGGGCTCGAGCCCCCCTACCGTAGTTTGGGGATGCCCAGAGATCCACGCAGATCCAAAGAAAAAATAAAATGGAGTGGAGGGAGAGTATGACCAATTAAACATTGTGAACAAAGAAAATATCAGGTTATCAGAAATAGTCTCTTCATATCAATCACCAAATGTATTTATTTCATAGGAGTGGACTATCTTTCATGGAATGGAAAGTGAGATATCTTCACGCTCTGAAAATATTATTCTTTGGTCAGTAGGATAAACCCCTTGACTCTCTTTCAGAGCCAGCGTTTCTTCGTAAGATTATTGTTTACAACACTCAACAATTTCTTTCTTTTCTATGCACATTTACCTATTATAGATAATCTGTGATTTTTGTGACAGTGATGGTTAAGCCAACTTTAATTTAGGCCTACTTATTTATTATTTTGTTAGATTATCACCTTTATAGTATTAAAAATATAAATGATCAAGTTAACAAATACCAATTAAAAGAACCTTCCAAAAAAAGCTTCTAGGTGTATATGATGGTAAAAAAAATCCTCCGGCAGTTGGGGGCGTTTCCCCTCCTAATCCTTCTTGAGCCCCCTACTTTGAAATCCTGCGTACGCTACTGGGTGTAGTACTGTGGTTACTAGCAGGCTCACCAACAGAGCAATATCTCCATACTAACATTCTGCGTGTACATTAATAATGAGCATATGTTTATAGGATGCCAAGCCAGATGTTTGTCAGCCTGAACATTGTGACCGACATCCAATACCGCTAAGCTAGTACGGTGGTTACTAGAATGGTCGCCAACAGAACAATATCTTCATATAAACTTTCTGCATGCTCAATAATAATGATGTATTATATTTTTAGGATGTCAAGCCAGATGTGTACAGCCTGCACATTGTGTCCAACATCCAGTACCGCTATGCTAACACGGTGGTTACCAGCAGGGTTGCCAACAGAGCAAACACCTCTCAAGAAGTATTTTTCACCGTCGTGCTACCAGAAACTGCTTTCATATCAGGTTTCTTGATGTGAGTTTTTCACTAAGCCCAACATATTTTTAAATAATTCACCGTTACAATTTTTAATATTGTTAGGGTAGTAGTTGATTAAAAGGTTTTTAGTTTTTTAGATGACTATAAATTGATATTATTAATACATCAAATTGTTTCTTTCGCTCTGTAACGATCACGTCTTATAGCTACACGGCCACAATAGCTTAAAGGAGGGTGGACGGAATCTAAGCAATTTATTATAACAAAATATTAGAAAATTTGCAAGTTTAAGAAATATTTGAATTATTTATTCAAGGTAAACAACAGAGGTAAAAAAACCCAAACATGACCTCACAAGGCAAACTGAAGAGTGTTGAAAAACATATAAATATGGCAGAGACTGCGCTTGCGCACTGCACTTAATAATTTATATGAATTAGTCTGGAAGAGACCCATAAATAAACAAAATCGTTAATATTATAATAAACAGCTTAAAGAGCCTCTTTTAAATGGTTAACAACGAGCCTGAATCACCATTGTGAATTCAGACTAAACAAATTAACATTTTTAGATTAAATTTAAATTTAAATATCAATTCTGATATTTATACAATAGTTTTAACCATTAAACCTTTGAAACCTTACTATAGTAATAAAGAGCTAAAAGAGCTTCTTTTAAACGGTTAATAACGTGCCTGAATCACCATTGTGAATTCAGACTAAACAAATTTAAATTTTAAGATTAAATTTCAATTTCAATTCTAATACAAATAAACAGCACAAAGGTTCGACTTCCCAACATAGCTCAAACTTCTGTGGGACTATTACTATCAACACTTTTGAAGTAATTGACAAGATTATGACTTGTTAATATTTAACACAATAGAAAACAAAGCAATATTACATTAGAAAACTTGTAATTTCTCACTAAACGAATCGGTAAATGTTAAAGTTAAAACTTATAAACCAACAAAAATGAATTACTTGAATATTTTCTTCAAAGAAAATACGTCTACAAAATATTACTATATAAACAAAAATTATCAAATTTTAAAGTTCAAACAATTATTGGTAACCAGAAGAGCAATAAAAAATTATATTTAAACTAAATATTCCAAGCTAGAAAAAGAATCAAATGTGGTTACATATTAACATCTCTACAAATTACAAAGATACTAGCACCCAAGTGGCAAAAGGAAACATTAAGTGTTCCATAAAACAAATTTACGTTCAAAAATAAATCTACTAGTGAGAAATTACATACGCCTACACTGAACGATTTCAATCACATAATTATCTAAGTGTTCAAAACACTCAAACCCATTAAAGTTCGTTTACATTTTAAATAACCATTAAAATATATAAAGTTTATATATTGCTATCCTGGAGCGACTACGTCCAAGTCTAGACCAGAACCTCTCGTGGTTGTGTCGATATAATAGTCAACTATGCTAGTTGATTATGTTCAAGTCCAGAACAGGACTTCTCATGGAAGTGTCAGATGTAATAATCAACTATGCTAGCTGATTATGTTCAAGTCCAGAACAGGACTTCTCGTGGAAGTGTCGGATGTAATAGTCAACCATATTTGCTGAGTTCCCTCGTTATATGGGTCTAGTTGATGGATAAAGGGGTGGGAGATTTTCATATTAAAATTACAACGCCACACGGCTAACGCGTGCTAACAGAAATCTATTGCTAGCAGCTGCCAAAACTTGGCTCGACACCAAGTCACGTACACAGGACACCTGGTGAGTTGGCTGTTGAAACTAGGTACGTCCATCAAGTCACGTACACCAGACACCTGGTTAGTTGCAGTTCAACTTGGCCCGTTCCCAAGTCATGTAGGATGGACACTTGGTTAGTTGCAGTTAAAGATTGTGAGTGGCCCATTGGTTGCCCAGTTGGGCCAACCAGTGCATTTCTGGATCCCTCTATTGGAACATCTTGTTGCTGCATCATTCATAGCTTGTTAGGACTTATCTTCATTATAGAATTTGGTACGAACAAGTTGGTCATGGTACTCGTGCTAAGCCATAAGATACAATGACTGAGTAAAGTACATATATTAGACAAAATAAGTTTTGTAATCTTTGATATTGCACGATGTCTATGAGTATCGGCATTATTCGGAGTGGGTAATATTAGAGTAAACTAGCTAGTCTTGCTAGTGCTACTATTACAGGGTGTCTATATGTATTGGTTTATTTGGGGCGGGCAATACAAGCTAATGTTACAGCTCAGATTAAGATACTGCATCATAGATCCACCCCCGAATAAAAAATTCTCACATAAATTATAATTTAGATATCAGGTTGATCATATTTACAACGTTGAGCCACATTTAAAAATATTAAATTGTACAAAGGATGTACACGAAAAAATATTATCTTAGGCATATTATTACAGGAAATAGCTTCCAACGCCATTGGTTATACGTTCTTATGGATTAGTCTCCCAATGGGCTCGATTCTTAATGACATGGAGGTCAAGGCTCAAATCTCGGCCGGATGTATGAGGGATGGTTTTCAACATATGGTTTGTGACAGTGAATTTACAATAACCTCTCTCCAGTAATGCGTGTGCAATTAATATAAAACACCTCACTTTCTTGTCCTTACCCTATTAATAGTCATAATGTTAAACGTAATAATTAAAATAATATAATGAACGTCCATGTAACCATCTACCACGGAATGGCGGAACAATATTTTCTGACGTCTGTTTGAATTGATCTTCAAATGCTTGTCTGAGTGTATGTAAGATGTTCGTGAATGTTTGAAGTGGACTTTTTTTCTCTCTCTTTATTTCCAGGGAAATTGACGGCAATGTGTACAGGGCTCACGTGAAGGAGAAGGAGGAAGCGAAAAAGGAATACGACGCCGCCGTAAGTTCGGGACAAACAGCTGCGCACGTCGTGCAAAGGTGAGGTCAACTCGAGATATGTAATTAACTAGATCGTACTGGACCGTGATCATCATAGATTAGAGGAAGAAAAGGAATCCCGCACCAATGTTACACGAATCAAGGTCATCAGTCTCTTTATGTTCTGGTTTGTTGGTGATGGAGAGGTCAGGGGTCCCTATCCAGGCTAGGAGTAGCGAGGGTGTTTTATCCTCAAGAGTTCCCACTCTTTATATATACAAATGCGACTACATTTCCTCTAAATCCCTTCTTCTTTATAATTACGCCGACTAGTCTAGTAGTTTAAGGGGGGAAGGAAGTTTACTTGGAGGATATGGAATTTATCTCCAGATGAGACTCGACCATAAACACTCAACTGAAACTATTTAAATATATAAGAATCAAATAGCCAAATCTATTGTTTTTGCTTTATAGTGAGGACTACTCCATCTAGATATCATATTTTGAAAATTGAAAAATGACACCTGGACACGGGAATCGAACCCGTAATATTTAAATATATGTTTATAAATTATACATATAGACGGAAACTTTGGCTTAGAAGCGCCATAGCTCTACCACCAAACTTTCTTTATTTAATCACGGGGTGGCTTAAGGTTATTCGACAATAAACACTTTATTGCACAACTTAACAAGTGTATAATTACAAGCTCTAAATAGCAATTCAATGATATCAAATCATGACAGTTCACGAATTATAGAGGATCAAACTTCATATTTTTTTCTTTTTTGCATGCCATTATTAAGGTAAGGTAATTAATGCATGGGGCTGAAATTTAGTATAACTAGACATTCATATAAGGTGCACAGAATGAAATAATAATAATAATAATAATAATAATAATAATAATAATAATATTGTAACGGCATGGCCTCAATTGAAAGGCATGTTAGGATTCAATGTTATGAGTTGCGAATGACAAAACGAAATTTGCGAGGTTGTTATGATTATTTTATAAACAAATAAACTAGAGGATCTGACCACAAAAGTGTTGTAAGCAATCCCTAGCGAGAAACCAAGCTGGAGGCACGGTTAAAATTAGGATGATTCAACCCATTGAGACATACACAACATCGCAGGCTCGTATTTTCCCACGCTTCCTAATATTCTTTAAGTTATTTCATTCTAACTTCACTTCAAACATCACATTTATATTAAAGTAGTATTAATAAACCTCTTTAAAAGCCAATTCTAACGTCAATCACGAACCCATACAAGTATTCAATATCACCTCCTCTTAACCCCGCCACAGACATCCTGTCAGAGACCAGACCGACAGTAAAAGATATGAGAAGGGGGTGGGTGACAATATTAATATTATAAATCTTTCAATGCGATATTAATATTGTAATTACTTCAATAAAACATTAATATTATAAACATTTCAATGAAGTATCAATATTATTAATAAACATATTAATATTTATAATATATGAATTTTTATAATACATTAATATTACTAATATATTTTAATTTTTATAATTTATTAATATTAATATTATATTAGTAAAAACATTATTAATATTATAAATATTTCATTCTGGACACCTCATATGAATATTTAGTCGAACTAAATCTCAGCCCCGCAAATTAACTACCTTATCTTAACAATGGTACTCAAATAGCATAAAATAACAAGTTTGACCCCTTATAGCTCGTGAACTATAATTATTTGAAATCATCTAATCACTATTTATGGCTTATAGTTATAAACTTGTTAAAATTGTATAATAAATAAAATGTTTAAGGTCGAATGACTTGAGTGGAATTGTATCAGGATTACTCCGTTTGGAAGTCAAACTTAATTACTGTCACTGACCATTGGGGAATTATTGTATTTCTTTGCTCAGGTCTCTGATAATGTCGAATTTTTCAAATTTCCCCTAATTAAACATTATCTAAATTCTAACTTGGCTTTAGTATCTTCGTAATTTCATTTTATTTTGTGTATAGCTTAAAATAAATTACTAGTAATTATTTAAGGCTAAAGTTTTATTTTTCATCAATGGTTTGTTCTGTATTTTCAGCTCACGTAACTCCAACAGGTTTACAGTGTCTGTAAACATCGAATCAGAGAAGAAAGTTACATTCAATCTGACATACGAAGAATTACTTAAGAGAGAACTTTCAGTTTACAACCATGCTATTAACATCAACCCTGGACAGGTAAATACAAATAAATTGGGGATTTACTTTCAATCTGACATATGAGGTATTAAAACCTCCAGTGTACACCCATGTTATTTGCATAGACTCTGGCCAGCACAAATAAATTACAACGTTATTTTTTTTATCTAACTTATTCAAAGTTTCTGAATAAACCACATTTTGTACATAGTCGTGCTATTGGCATCAAACCTTGATAGTAATTATATGTTTACTTGTTAACTAAACCTAGCGAGAGTTAAAAACAACGTAATAAATAGTCTCTTATTTATAAAATACTATTTAATATTATTTTTTACTATTGTTAGATTTATTCCTTTTGTCAGTAAACTTAGACCACCAATGCGCCCTGTCTTCTGCCTCCCCTTTCAGCTTCAATAATTTCCTTCTTTCCTTCAAGTCATCCACTATTTAAATCCTCCTCCTTCCTAAGCTCCTCTTTGCCTCAAACCTTTCCTTCTATGACGTCGTGCAGAAGTGTTCTTTGCTCAAATTAAATAAACACGTGTATTTTATGTATTAACTCTACAAGCTATTACATAACAATACTATACCAATTACTTTTATTATCTTTTAATCAAATCAAAATTATGAAAGCAGGATATTTTGAGATTGGTGGGTTGAAAGGCTTATAAAACAGTAACTGTAAATGCATTCTTATTTCCGGTATTTTTGACAAACTATTTTTATTATTAAATTTTTGTAAATTTGTGTTCATAGACTTACCAAGGAGAGTTTTGATATTAAATGGAATGCATAAGTATCTTTATTAATAAAATTATTACTTTGTTTACCTGTCTGTCATTAGCATTACGCGATATTTACCGCAAGCAGAGGTCTGAAACTTTAGTAGCTAGAAAAGGCTAATATTGTTGTTAGATTACGCTGTGGCTTGTGAGAAGACTTAACTCCTACGATTGTACTAACACCAACCATCCAATCTACATACGCATATTATCAAAGGGAACGATTTCTGCCATTGATGTTTTAGCTTTAGTATGCGATTCATTAAAAACACATTGGTGTACAACAATTTTATGTCCCCATTTAATCTAAAAGTAATTATGGATAAATGTGATATTTACGATAACTTAAGCAAAATTGTACAAGTAATGAATATTTTTCTCAACCCCGGCAATGCAGTGGTACTTTTACTCTCGATCTCTGCACGAGCAGACTTACAGGGGTCTGATCTCCGCCACTGGACAGAATATGTCAGATGGACGAGATGTTTCAGCAATACTGTTAATGTGAAATCATGTTGTTTGACTTAAAGTTAAACAAAATCTAATGAATTACTCTTCTCTGTACAGTTAGGTTGAAATAAAAACAACGGTTTGCAAAAGATGATTTGCGAGTTAATTCGAAATGAATGACAAAAAAAGTAGTTCACTTCGAACTTATTTCAAAATTAATGATTTTTATTAAATTTGAACACGTCCATGCAAAGTTTTCCAAAAAATAATCTAGTTCAAACGGACACGTTATTTCTTAGAATCGATATCATGCTCTTAATACTGTAAAATACTAATTGGATCAATGTGTTGCGTTTGTGACCTTTCTTTGAATATGTATAGTGTACAATTATCCTTTCAGATTGTTCCAGATCTTTCTGTAGAGGTTTATATAAACGAATCTAGCAAGATTACAACCCTGGAAGTTCCTGCACTCAAAGAAAGCAACGAGATCAACCAGGAAAATGCCACACAAGGTTTGACTATAGCTAAAATTTAAGTGTCCCCTTAGAGAGCATATTATAAAAACGAATTATTAAATGTAGAGCTATAAGCTTATATACGCTTACATACCCTTTAATCTCTTTCAAAATCTTACCTAAATAGTCGGGTCTTTTCTTAAAAAAAAACACAAATAAAATTAACTTTACCTTTCTTAACTTTATATGCCGAAATATGCCACAAAAAAAGTGACTTTTTCTCATTAGCATTTTAGTTCAATATATACCTTTCAGCTCTTACCTTATTTTACAACATGAATATCAGAAACGTTACTCAGTTGTCAAACAGTTGGCTGGTTTAAATTACGAGCTAAATTTGCATTCACAGGCCCTAATATACTTTATAATATCTTTGTCTGCACCACTATGGCATGCAGCCTATCATAGTATGGATAGTGGAAACCATTTAGGAAAAAAGACAATGATAGCACCCAGACAGGATTTGAATTGGACACCCCCACCTCCACTCTATAATCTGAAAAATTACCCCAAGGTGGACGTTTTTTGATCATGCGCCCATCAGTGTGGGATTTTGAATTTTAATAAAACTATTACTACAAGGGTTTGTTGCTATATGAAAGGATAAGAAATACATAAACATAATAGAGATTATAATAGTTTTGCTTGCATTTGGCAGATAATCCTCTGGCAAAGATCGAACGACTGTCTGACACTTCCGCCATCATACGATGGGCTCCTACTCCAGAAGAACAGAAACAACTGAACAGCGAGGGTGTCAAAGGTCAACTGGTGGTGCGATATGATGTCGACAGAGAATCTCATCCACAGCAAATACTGGTCAGTTAAAAGCAACCTAGGTTTGTTTAAACGGCAAATGAGCTTATGTTTCCTTCTAATTTAGTGACATGTCTTAATATTTCACCCTGGTTTGTGTGATCCAACATCACATTAATGAAATATTAGTAACATGTCTACTTTTTTTCCTCCAGGTAAACGAAGGCTACTTCGTCCACTTCTTTGCACCTTCAAACCTCCCGACCCTCAAGAAACACGTCACTTTTGTACTGGATGTGAGTGGCTCTATGTTTGGTAAAAAGATTGAGCAACTTCGTGAAGCCATGACTACTATTTTGAGTGATTTGAGACCTGGAGATTTCTTCAGCATTGTTATATTTTCTACAAATGTTCAGGTAAATATTTAATATTTATCAACTAATTTATATAAAATACAGATTTGTATTTTTAATGTGTGTTTGAGTTATCACTTTTAATGTGTGTTTGAGTTAACCTTAATGAATGTCAAAGGTTTGGGATCCAGAAAATAACAGTCCTGCAGCAGTAGACTATCAATACAACAACAACGGAGAAATAATATTAAATACTACACAGCCGGAGTTGTCAAGGTTATCCGTCGTACCTGTTACACCAAGTAACATTAGAGTCGCTAAAGAATTTGTTAGTCGTCTGGAAACTTATTCAAGTAAGTTACTACATAAATAAATTATATTACTGTGTTTAATGGGTGTAGGAACAATAAGAGTATTTACTGAACCAGGCATGGGCTTTAAAAAACGCCCCTCTCCCCCTTAAAGTGTTTATGCATAGGATATTTCTAGAAGAATTTTTTTTTCTTTCAAAAATAGAATATTGAATAGCTGACTAATGCAACCATTGCGTGTTAATAAAATTAAAATTCTTAATTATACTATATATTTAATAAAACTAATAAATTAACCTTGAACTAGGGTAGTAAAGGTCTGTTTTAGCTAATCAAGTCAAATAATCTGAAAGAAAAAGGACATTTTCAACTTGAAATGTAACAAGATCATTATCTAAGAAGCTCATGTTTAGTAAATATATTATAATCAATTTTATTCAATGTAATTAAAAACCTAATACATAATAACTCCATATCCAATGTAAATTAACGCAATCATTTTTTTCTTGTGTAAAAATATATACATTATTTACAAACGTTTACAAATAGAAATAGGTTAAGTAGTTCTATGATTAATTTATATTCAACAGATTTGAAGCAAACTTAATTTAAGAAGAAAATGTATTAAATATTAATAGATAAACTATTCATGGTATATGTATAAAAATGCTGGAAAACACATTTCCAATTTTTTATTGGGGCACAAGAAATAAATATTTTGCCCATTTTGTTAAAAGAAACTGAACGTGAAAATTACCAGGACAGTCCCAATATAGTTATAGTTTTGTTAAAAGAAACTGAACGTGAAAATGGCCAGGAAAGTCCCAATCTAGTTACAGTTTTGAAGGGTTTAGCATTAATGTTATTTATACCCTTAAAATTAAATAAATGCTATGTTAAAGGCTAATTAATCACTGAAATGCCTTTTAACTCTTTGGTTTCTTAGTTTTCCTCTTGAAATCGATTTCAGAGTATCTCGAGCAATAATCAGTAAGCATGCTATGGTTCCACTTCCCTTGGAATCTCCTTTCCATGAGAACCGGTACCGATGTTCATAAATTATCTCATTACGCTTGTCGAGGTATAGTATATCTCAGAAAGTGGAGCTGGAGGGGCATATCATAGGCCATTAACAGGTTTGCC
>CABFWO010000131.1:450620-462910 GCA_902155825.1 Timema genevievae
GTCAGAAGGGGCAATTCCCCCCCCCCCCCCGGGCTATTCCTCTGTGGGCACCCCTGCCGTAGAGTATAATCCCTACAGTACTAACTCGATTTTGTGAAACTACCCTATATATTATTTCTGTTGTCAACATCCATTTTTATCAACTAATACAAAGCCTACAGCGATGTATAAGGTATCAGTAGATAGTTTTTTTAACCTACTTCTGACATAGCATACTACGTTTACGTTAAAACACATTGTTTGTTTAAAATTTAAGTTAAAAGAAAAACCTATATATTATTTCTGTTGCCTTTGCAAAGACTATCATTAAGTCTCAGGCACAGACGCTTCAAAGAGCTAGATTGTACTTGCCAAATGCTGTATATACTCATGGACAATTCCATGTGGCCTTTTCAAGAGTCACTAAATCTAACAATATTTTTGTATCGATTACCGAACATGACAAACAAACAATTCAAGATGATTGAATTCTGACGTCAAATATTGTATACAAAGAGCTATTGTAAATTGTAAATACGTTCACATTAATAAATTCTCTTTGCTATTTTGTGAACACACTTCACTTCGTTGAGTATTTAATTTCAACAACCTACCAAAAGACTAAATCTTTTTTTGGGTGGGAGGGGAGGAGGGGAAGGTTGAATGTAAGAAAGTTTCGCATGGGTTTGCTGGTTCTTTTCCAATCTACCAGATTCTAATATATATTGCATAAGCGTTAAGAGGGTGAATAGGTTTTAATAAATGGCACTCAAAAACCGTAACAAAAAGTTTTTTTTTGTTATTATACATTTTCAAACTCACCTTACCTCTAGTACAAAATTGACGTTGAATAGTTATATTAATTTAAAATCAAAATAATATTAGATGATTAATTTTAACATATTAATGCCATTTTTCTTACAGGTACCAATATTTATGGTGCTTTATTAAAAGCTCTGGATGTCGTCCGCTTGGGTCGTAATTTGACTTCCTCGAACGACGTATTATATGAAAGCCCGGAACCAATTATTATATTTTTGACCGATGGTCAGCCGAATGAAGAAGAAAGTGACCCAATTATAATCACTGACACAGTCACTGCCTCTAACAGCAACGCGAGTGCATCCATTTTCTGTCTCGCATTCGGTGACTACGCAGATTTGGATTTCCTGAAGAAACTGTCCCTTCGTAACTCTGGGTTTGCCCGCAAGATCTACGAAAGCTCTACAGCTGCAGGACTTCTACCGTCAAGTTGCATCACCATTGCTAGCAGATGTGTCTTTCAACTATACAGAGAGTCAGGTATAGAAACATTTTGGTGGGAAGAAACTTACAATAATAATAGTTTGATGTATTATTAGGTTTAAAAAAATAAATATTGATACCGTACTATCTATCGAAAGTGACAGCTATAGACTAGAAGACTTATAAAAGTTACTAAATGTACTTTCAAGTATGCATATCTGCCAGAAGTTGAAAAGAAACAAAAATTGAACTGTAAATAGAATACTTTATTATATTTATATCGTAGGGCGGGCAATGGATTTTAGAATAATTATTATTAACATTTTATGTTTTTATTCAAAAGGATTTGTAGTTTACTTTCTTGATTTAACCAAGACTAGTTCTAAAGTATATAGTTGACCTGGCGGTCTATGGGGTAAGTTGTCAGACTTCTGTGCTGGGGGTCCGTAATTCAATCCTTGGTCCCGGCACAGATTTATCTGACTACCAAACCCTTCCTCCACCTCTGACAAGACGTGTATTAATCACAACTTGTGAATGTAGGGAATGTCAGGCCTCCACCGTGGTTCGGGTCCCACGTTAAACTGTAGGTCCTTCATTTCATCTCGCAATCACCCTACCATTGCACATTAGCGTAAGTGCGTATAACCCTAACGGGTAGTAAGACTAGGTGCTAATAATAATAATAATAATAATAATAATAATAATAATAATAATAATAAAGTAAATGTTTTTAGGAATCTTTCCTAACATTTTAATTTCCATATAAATCTAGTATCATATTTAAAAATTTTTTTAGTGATTTAATATTTTAACCTAATCTTTAATAAATTTATTTTTTTACAACAATAATAAGCAAGCTTTATATGTTTTATTATAGAAAAAAAGCGAGAAAATGGTTTTCCAACAAAAAATTAAAAAAAAAGCTTGAAAATAGTTTATAACACATTTCTACACTGAGACAAAAACGTGAAATAAGATAATAAATTAAAAATATATTTAGGTTTAGACAAATACAGCTAGTAAAATTAACTTTGGTTTTAATACTAGAATGTGAAGTTGCTTACTCTATTTATTTTTCAGTTTCACTCCTCCTACGTATAAGATTTTAGTCTTGTTCAAAAACCAAATCAAAGCTATACTTATTTAAATATTTGCACTTGTATATTTACAGGTGGAAGAAGGCTCTGTTTCCAAAACCCACTTCAACACTCTGTTCCTTGGCTCAGAGTTTGTGGTCGCCGGAAAACTCAAGTCGACAGAGTTGACCGGTGGCCTCACAGCGAGGTCTCCGAATGGTACCACCTCTCTACCTTTTGGACCAGATATCATCGTTATCTGTCCCCCATTCCCTCCAACAGTTGAACCAACCGAAGAACACAATGTCACCAACGCCAGCTTCATGGAGCGTCTTTGGGCTTACCTAACTATCCAGCAGCTTCTGGAGAAAGATGAAGTGGACTCTCCTCCGGAAGTCAATACAACTTCACCCAATAAGAAGAGAGCACTCGAATTAGCTCTCAAGGTACGTATATAATTGAAGTTTCAACTTAAATTCAACTGAAACTATTATAACTAGCCTAAGTTCAAGCATTTATAATACAGTTAAAACTTTTTTACAACGGTTAAAATTAAAAATTTATTAAAATACTAAATTAAATAAAGTAATGATAGGCTAATTTTAAATATTGTGTCTCAACACGAATTAAATTATTTGCTTTCTCAGCTTAATAATAGCTGTTTAGTTTTGATAGGAGAATAAAAACTTGCAATTTAATTATTTAACATTCCTTTAATTGCCTAATATCCTGGTGCTTTTATAATCAAATAATCAAAACAATACAATAAAAACCACTCGTTTGAGCTTGAGAGGATCGCTTGATCAAATAAAATATTGATCAAAGAAAATACAATAAAAAATAAACTAGTATAAATACACACAAAAATCGTTGTCATTTTGGATACACATTGATAAAATAAAGTCTTTTCTTATGTTCTTAATCGCCAGTTTTTTCCTGAGCATATGGTTCTCTATTCTCAATGCCGTAGTTAGTTTTTTTTTGGGGTTCAAATCCCCCCCTGAAATTTTATGAACAAAAAATATATGGCTTCATTTATGATTCAAACAATATCAATATTTAGGTACAAGTGCAAATTAGGGGGCTGTGTTACCATAAAAAGCACTTCAGAGAGCTTCTAGAGGCGTTTAGTATCTAGAATTTTTCCCAGCCTCTGGCAATTAGGGGGCTATATATGAAAAACACTTCAAATAGCTTCTAGAGGTGTTTAACATTTAGAATTTGCCCTAGCCTCCAGCAATTAGGGAGTTATGTTGCCATGAAAAGTTATGTTGCCATGAAAAAAACACTTCAAATAGCTTCTAGAGGTGTTTAACATTTAGAATTTGCCCTAGCCTCCAGCAATTAGGGGGCTATGTTGCCATGAAAAAAACACTTCAAATAGCTTCTAGAGGTGTTTAACATTTAGAATTTGCCCTAGCCTCCAGCAATTAGGGGGTTATGTTGCCATGAAAAAAACACTTCAAATAGCTTCTAGAGGTGTTTAATATTTAGAATTTGCCCTAGCTTCCAGCAATTAGGGGGTTATGTTGCCATGAAAAAAACACTTCAAATAGCTTCTAGAGGTGTTTAACATTTAGAATTTGCCCTAGCCTCTAGCAATTAGGGAGTTATGTTGCCATGAAAAAAACACTTCAAATAGCTTCTAGAGGTGTTTAATATTTAGAATTTGCCCTAGCCTCCAGCAATTAGGGGGTTATGTTGCCATGAAAAAAACACTTCAGATAGCCTCTAGAGGTGTTTAATATTTAGAATTTTTCTTAGCCTTCAGCAGTTAGGGGGTTATGTTGCCATAAAAACAATTGAGATAGCTTCTAGAACTATTTATCATTTATAATTTTTTTCTAGCCTTTTGCAATTGGGGGACGTACCCACCAAAACCCCCTTGAAATTATTGGCTGGCTACGGCCTTGTCTATTCTTCTCTGATCTCTGTCTTCCTTTTCATTGTATTTTTGCTCTAACAGCCTGAGTCCTCTCTCAATAGCTTTATTATTTATTTTACTTAATCTTTCATTATGTATCAGAATATGGACAAGCATTTACATTCTTTGCTTTTTCAGTTGCTTCCACAGTTCACTCCTTCCTCTTATTATGCTCAATTATTTTTAATTAGTAACTTAATCCTTCCATAATATCGTCAAAATTCTTCTAAAATACTACATTTATATAGCTATCACTCAGTTCGGTCCCCTCCTCCCCCCATTTTTTTTCTTTACTGTCCACGTTTAACAGCTCTATAGAAAAATTCTCTATACATTCGTTTATAAATAAGAATTTCCAACTTCTGAATAAATATTCTTTGGGACTTGAAAACCTTTCCTAATAGGAACATTTCTTTTATACTCCTATATATCAATTTTATTGATGATTTCTTTTTAACTTTTATAGGGTTGTGCATATTATTTTTTTATTAAGATAATTAGGGCCTTATACCACACTTTGTCATCAAACAAAATATAGTTTAACTGTGGTATGTCATTTCTCCTAAAAATATAGAATTTATATCTAGCCTCACTCTACAACAACAAGACAGATTTACAAATATAATTATTTGACAAATTTTGAGCAGCTAGAATATAATTATCTTTAAATTATTTTTTCTCCCCCTCGTCTCAGTACCCATCCGTGCTGACCGCATTCAATTACACTCTTGGTATAAAGGGTAGGAGAGATATCACTGTGGAGTGTACCTATATTTTCTTGGAGGGAGTGGGGGGAAACCATTTAGGAAAACCAATCTCAGTACACCCAGCCGAGTTTTGAACCTTTGCTCTCCATCACTGAAACATCACAGTGCGTCATTAAATACTGCATTTGTTTTTTCTTTTATTATACAGCTAGCGTGAATGAGAGATTATTTATTATGTAATTTTTTTAATAATTGTATTTTAGCTTACCTATAGAAATTATATTTATATTCGAAGAAAAACACATACAAATATTGTAGCCTACTACACACAAATATTTTATTTATTTATTATCTACCAAAACGAAACTTAATATACTATATAAATAATAACACGTATTATATAAAATATCGTTTATTGTTTTATCCACTAAGGGCATTTTAGCTCACATCTCGATGCATAAAATGAGCTAAGCCAGTGGGGACTGGCACTACGGTTCATTTTCATACTGGTCTAAACTATTAAAATAATCTCACGTTAATTTAATTTAGTCAATTTATTTTAATATAACAAAATTTATTGCCAGATATAAGAATGTATTGTACCAGCTTGAACGAATCTATATTGTTTTGAACAAGCAGCTGTACGTATTGTGACTGTTGCAGTATTCCTTTGTGACACCGCTAACATCCCTCGTAGTGGTGAAACCTAACGAGACAACATCTGCCGACACAGAGAAAGGTAAATAACAAATGTATGTCGTATAATTCCTTTGTGACACCGCTAACATCCCTCGTAGTGGTGAAACATAACGAGACAACATCTGCTGACACAGAGAAAGGTAAATAACAAATGTATGTCCTAGTATTCCTTTGTGACACCGCTAACATCCCTCGTAGTGGTGAAACATAAAGAGACAACATCTGCCGACACAGAGAAAGGTAAATAACAAATGTTTGTCCTAGTATTCCTTTGTGACACCGCTAACATCCCTCGTGGTTGTGAAACCAAACGAGACAACATTTGCTGAAACAGAGCTCGTTTTACTACTCGTTTAGGTTATACGCTTAAATACTAATTATGCTAATGGGCTAGGAATTGGGAAGGTTGAGTTTAAAGGAATTGAACCCACATTTGTTTGGTGGGAGAGTGGAAAACCATTCTGGGAAAAACCCTCCAAGTTCACCAGACTGAGATTCGAACCTCGATCTTCCTGTCTTCGGTGATCTAACTCAACACAAAACTAGCGCAGTGTGTTTTTTGCAATTTTTATAGCAACAAATTATTATGGTTAAAAGAGATCAAATATTGCTTCAGTACAAAAATAATTTAATTTTCTTGAGATGGTGACCTCAACAGATGTATATCTGTCAAGGGTGTCCTTGTATTTGATGACAACTTTCTCTCTTCATTTAAAAAGTTTCTCATCTAATGCCGCTATACTCATGACAGAAAATAACTACCCGACTGCTGATATCACCATGTGAAGAACATGTAAATTATATGTTTGTAATGAAGCAATATTTTATTTGTTTTGGCCAAAAAAACTGCAAAACACTGGCCTTTTATCTAAACTTCCCTACAACCCAGTTTACAAAAACTCTAATTTGACTTCATTGTCTAGATTATGATTTTGAGTGGCATAATTTAAACCAAACAATAATTGAAAATATATTTTGTATGGCCATAAACCCTGTGAAAACACGCAGCACAGTAAGAAATCATAAGAAACCACCTCGGCTGTGCTGCTGGTGTCTTCAAGCAACTAACCTCTTCACTAGATTATCAGAGACGTCGCCTTGAATGATGAGTTAAATTAGGACAACATCTATCCCTCGTAATCCACCTATTTCCACATCACGTGGAGATCATAAATTTGTAAGTCCCTTCATTATAATTAATTTTTTCTTAAACAGTATCCAATCACACCAGAAAAACCAAACTACAAGAAATTGATGTATTAATGCAATTGAAATACCAAACAATAAAATGTTACAATTATTGTTTTTAACCTCCTTTTAGGTGATACTACAAGTCCTAATTTTGGCGGAGGATTCCCACAGTCAATTTCTGCGCCTCAGGGTTTTGGAGGAAGCTACGGAGGGAGAGTCGGGGCAGCATATTATCCTCCTCCTGGAGCACCAGGTATAATCAACGTTAATAAGGCAGATTTACAATACACACATATCGTCTCTATATTCAATTTGATGGTGGAAATAAGTTAAATTCAATTAAAATTAATTGAACGTTTTGTAAAATAAAAAAGCTTTAGTACATGGTACTTATGTAAAATATTCTTAAGGTCAGGTGGAAGGGGAGATGAGAAAAGACGAGTGTTTTTGCAGTTTTTATGACAAAATATTTATTTTTGTTAAATAAATAAAATATTGCTCCAGTACAAACAGAGTTTAATTTTATTCACATGTTGATATCAACATTTGTTGAGTATCTGTCATGAGCGTAGATGCATTAGATGACAAACTTTACAAATGAAGAGAAAAAGTTTTCTTTAAATTCCAATACACCCTTGACAGATATTCAACAACTGTTGATATCAACATGTGAATAAAATAAAATTATATGTTTTTACTGGAGCGATATTTTATTTATTTTGGCAAAAAAAAAAAAAAGTTTTACCATAAAAACTAAAAAAACACTGCTTTTTTCTCGCGTTCTCTTAGATCCCACTTTGATTAGTATGTTTAGGTGTTTACATTTATTGTGAGCCTACCAACAGCAGTAGGAACAAGGGTAATAATGTCTGCCATTTGTTCTGGTTTGTCACTGATGGATAGATAAGTTGGGGTTCAATCTCTGGCCAAATGCATAGAAGTGTTTTATTTTATTCTGTGGTTTCTCAAGCTCTCTATCTACAAAAACGCATGTTTACTTCCTCTAAATTTTATCTAGCTCGTTCCTATTACTAAGAATAAACATGTGGATAACCCTAATGGTTAGTAAAACCCTTATAAACCAATAAAAACAATCCTACTTGTCTTCATTTTGGCTGAAGACAAGCAGAATATTTTTTATAAAATTGTGTTTATAAATACTGAACATGAACATAATTAGCTTTTTTTTATGTACTGTAATAATGTAAGTTTTAAGGAATGTAAATAATGTGAACTGCATATTTTTAGTTTTTAGAGAAATTTAAAATAAAAACTACTACTGTATTTGAATATAATGCTCTATAAATTAGTTTAACTTCACTATCATTAATTTACTTTAAATCAAATAGGTTTACTTTTATTTTAACTTTTCATTAATTGAATTTATTTGAAAATTTGCAGCTTTCATATCGATTGTTTATCTAAATATAATATATCTATAAATACAATACTAAATTTTAAGAAAATTGGCAAAACCATTTGGGCATGCACTCAAATATATGCTGATACAAATAAATAGTAGGACCCTGAAACAAAAATCTACTAGAGGGGGTGACATAAAAAACAAATTTTAGACCAAATATCAAGAAGGAGCTTTAAGTATCACAATATTTTCTCTGTAGGCCTACTTATCTCGTTATATATGACCACAATTATTTTATCAGGGCTATTACTGAAATTTATCACTAGAATTTATGAATCCAAAATAACAATTTATCCTCACATCATTTTCATTCTCACAGCTTCTTTAGGTTCCTCGGGCCAGGCAGCACGGCCATCATTTGTTTCAGTTGACATGATTCAGGAAGCGTTTGAAGAAATTTCAACTTCTCTTGCACCAGGTGATTGATATTTCAGTTTACTTTTCACTAGTAATTTATCCAAGATTTGCTCCATGATGTGATCTCGGAGTAAATTGGTAGCCCATCTGCCCATTGATAAAAGGGTCTCGGTTTAAATTCCAGACATTGTTGAAATTCTTGTAATTGGTAACTTTGGGTATAAACAATTCATAGTCTTTTCTAGAATTAAGTTAGTTTTAAATTAATTTGCTAATACGATCAGTCATTTCAAAAAAATGCACATTAGGTACTACGAAATAATAAATATGTTATGTTGTTTGAAATAGAATACATTAATTTTAGTAGTGTCACGCACATTTAAAAAAAGCAAATTTCATATTTAAAATACAACTAAAAATAGCAAGCGCCACACAACTATAAAATAATCTATAAAGGTTAACATAAGTTTTCCAAGTATATGACTTGTATAGCACAGTGTAATAGTTTATATTGGAATTAAATGGAAGAAGGTTTATTCTAGACTGGAACCACCACTTTAGTAAACTCCGAATAACTCGTATATTCCCCGATTCCTCACCAATTAAGTACTGAATTAGACCTCAATCGAAAACCTAACAGGATAGAATGTATCTGCTTTATCAGCGTTCTAAAATCAACGCCAGAAAATTTTGACGACGTACAGGGCTGTTATTAGGAAACATTATGAGATAATATGGTACAAAACCTTATGTAAATTGTTATCACGTCTTAATAATGAGCTAAGGGTCCAGAGTTTGATTCATAGGCATGGCCTAGATATTTATTGAATGGTTCCCTCTTTCACAGTGATAAATTGAAAATCAGAGTACTGGTGTTTGAGTATTTTAGTTTAAAGTATTGTAAATATATAATCGGTTGGTATATAAATTTTAAGTTAAATATCACTAACAAAAATACAGTAGATTAAGTACCAGACAAAATCTTACCTCTTTTAAAAATAATTTATAACGTTTTCAATAAAACAAAACAGGCATCTATTTGGTCTAAGTGGGTTTTAAGATGAGAATAATGTAGAAAAGCCCAGTTTTGTGATTTAATAAAGACCTCAGGAAAATTGATATTTTACCAAACACAGGACAAATGAAAAAGTAATTAATATAATATCGTCCCACGTGTTATGACAAATAGCAATTATAAGAAAATTGTGGAAATAAAGTAAGCTATTATTTTGTATCATAGTTTTTGGCTCATAAGTGAACTCCTGAAATTAATAACTAATCGATTACTTTATTTACACATTTTGACTACGCATTTAATACCAGTGCAAGTTATTGATGTGTTAGACTTAACTTAATAGAACTAAAACCCCAACTATATTCTAGATTTTTATTTTCTTGCAAGAAATTTAACCAGTGGCCATTTAACGTTTCGTATAAAAAGCACTACCCCACCAGAAATGAAAATAATGATAATACTAATTACTAGTTTTAATAGCTACATTAAAGTATTAAATGTGTCTATTATTTGATAAAAAATATCAAATAAAATCAAATAAATGTGTGTCACTTAAACTAATAATAATGAAGCAGAGTTTTTTTAAAGTTCACAAAATTGTATTAATATATTTGCCAATATCTCAGAAACTGTTAGTTTTATAAAAAATATATTTCAAATAAAAGTTTTTTATTTTTAATAGTACTACAATTTTGTAATGATAAGTAAATTCATATCTCAAAGAGTTACGGAGATATGATAAAAAAAATCAGAATTTATGCATCTGACCGGAACCCTTAGAGTCATTTTGCCGAATTATTGAGAGTAGCCAATTTGTTTGGAATATTTATAAATGAAATCTAATCAAAATCGTTATAGCTGGTTTTGAGAAAATAGAATTTTCTCTTTTCAGTAAACTACCTTTAATTTTAGGGTTAAATATCCAATTTCAAAAATCCCTCGGGGCAACCTTATGAAAACCCTATTTACCAGGTTTTAGCCCGATCGGTAAAATAGTTTAGGTTCTAGTCCGTGGTACAGACAGACAAATAGACAGACAGAAGGAATTTCAAAAACAACTTTTTTGGATTCTGTGGGTCATAAAACGTCAACATTCATCAAAATCTCGAGCTCGATTTTTTTTGACAATATCTACCTGTAAGATAGCGAGAAAGTAAAAAGACAGTTAATTCATGCAACGCGAATGTATTCTTGAACCACTCTTGTCTATCTCAAAACAAACAATATTGGGTACAAAACCTGCTGAGAACTCTGTACTGCGCATGCGTGAAATTTCTCTTCACCGCATTGAGAGACGCGAGCAAAAGGTAATAGGTTAATGGTTCCCAGTCAGATGTATGTTTTATATTGTGCAGCTACAGAGTGCAATAAAGCCATTTCCTCCACTGCTGTCCGTCAATCCAGATTATAGGGTGGTATTAAACCAATTTTGTCTTACTGGATATTGTAATGAATTTTTTTTACTGTCCAGGTCTAACTATAGTCCCTTTGAGCAGCTTGGCTTGGCTCAATAACGTCACCAGTGAAGCGGGAATTACTCTGCCAACCAATCCACAGGGAGCAGACGAAGTTCTACAACTTGGACTGAATCAGGTGGACCTAACGCAGACGATAGCATTTAACTAGGAGAGTCATCTCGATATAAATTATGAGGTGGCTTAGGCTAAACACAAATCCACAATTACAATAAATAATTTTGCTAAATTTACCCATACATCCGTATTGATGAGCTCATGGTCTAAAAGTCAAGCTCATCTAATTTGGTATGCCGATGACTGTGCGGTCGAGATCAGAGTCCCAAGTCGTGTGTACTTAGATGTTTTTGTCCTAATTATTTTCTACCTCCACGCCAATTTAGGTAGGCCTACTCTACCTCTAAAGTATATCTCATTTATCCCTACCTATTCTGCGAGTGTGAACATGCAAATCTCTTGGAAGTGGCGTACCAAGAGGGGGTGGGTGGGGAGGGGGAGGGGCCACGAGACAAATTTTTATTAAAAAATTAAAAATGTGTCTCATAAAAAACGTACATTTAATTTATTTATACACTTTTTTTTACAACCTATACTATTCATAAATTATTGTCAGTAATTTTAAGAGGCCTTCGAATATATATATTTTTATGACATAAAAATAAATAATAAATTATAACCTAGTTTAAGTTTCTAACTATAAGGAATATTATTATTATTTTATGTTTCATTGAAATAAGTACAAGCACAATATGAAAAAACTATACATGGATTGGCATCATATTTTGCCTAGTTTTATAATACACCTTAACATGTACGTAGTAAGGGTTTAAGTTGAAAAGTTAAGCAATTTTCTACATCTTTTTATTAGTTTTAATTGAAATAAAAACTATATATTAGAAAAAATAATAAAAAATGCAAATTCTTTGTTTTTTACTTTCTCTCTATCTTACAGGTAGAGAAAGTATGGTGATCGTCAAAAAATTCGAACTCGAGATTTTGATGAATTTTGACGTTTCATGACTTCCTGAATCCGAAAAAGTGGTTTTTGAATTTCCGTCTGTCTGTCTGTACCTCCAACTAGAGCCTAAACTATTTTACCGATTGAGCTGAAACTTGATATCTAGGGTTTTCATAGGGTTGCCCCGAGGGGTTTTTGGAATTGGATATCTACCCCTAAAATTAAGGGTAGTTTACTG
>CABFWO010000131.1:463797-508171 GCA_902155825.1 Timema genevievae
AGTGAGTGAGTGAGTGAGTGAGTGAGTGAGTGAGTGAGTGAGTGAGTGAGTGAGTGAGTGAGTGAGTGAGTCAGCCATGTGGCTTTATAGTAGTATAATTTTGTAGCTTTGAGCCCATTATTGTGACATCAATGATGACAATTAATTATTCTACTTACTATTTCAGACTAATTCAGCTTTTAGCGAATGTACGACGTCTCTAGGAGGCTCTGGACATTGCAGACATCTGCCTTACTGTGCGCTGGATGTATTTACTCTGAACGTCACAGATTACCTTCCATTCTTTTGCAGAATTGATACGTAAGTTGGTCTGTCGCCTCACCTTACCATGCTATCTTTAGTAGCGCGTTCCCTTCACCACATTTAGTTTACTCTTCTACTCCATGGCCCGTCCGCACGGCGGGTTGCCTAAGCAACGCCAGCAGGGCCGGGACTCTGGAGAGAAGACTCTTCGAGTAAAAAAAAAAAAACTCAGGAGTTACGAGATTCGTACAAAGATACGTCTCAGCGTCTCTCTCCCCATTAAACTTACCACGTGGGGGTAGAAAGAGACTTCCTCCAAGGGCAAACAGTCCAGATCAAGCAGTAGCACAGTCATCAAATACACATACACAGTTATTTATCTGAGGTATTTAATGTGTACTTTCTGAACTGACTTATTATAAATCAGCACACGAGAATTTCTATGAGCGCGAGTGAAAGGACCTATCAACTTTGCCGGGAAATTCTATTTCCACATGCCACAATCGACATGGGACTGATGGCTCTACTTCCCTTCCTAAGGAAGTTGTGCAACGGATTTTTATCGCTCAAGAAAAATCCGGGTGGGTGCGAACCCACGAACATTGGGTCCTGAGGAGAGCATTTTACTCCCAAACCACCGAGGTCAGCATACACTAATATACACTAATCTTACCAGTACATAAAGTTATCAAACTGCTAATACCAAGCTTATGAAACAAATACACTACCAATAAAAAGAGAATAAAAGGTAGCGCCAAATGAAGGTAGACGTCTAATTGGCTGATCGTGTGACGTCATTCAGTACACAAGCCAACGCGATGTATACACAAATCTATATGGAAGATAAACTAAGATATTGAAAATTAGGTCACATCTTGGAATTTTAAATAATACATGGTAACGGGCAACCACTGTGAGTAACTGTGAGATTGATTTAATTTCATTCCTCCTAATGTCAATATTAAATTGGCATAAATACGACTGACAGATTGGTTTTCTGAAAAACCCTCATGTCTACGAATGAGGATTTCAATACGAATTAAATTATCGCTAACCTTTTCCTGGGGTTCCTGGGTGCAGTTAAAAATATTCCTATTGAATAGCTCAGTAAAATTGGAAGTGAAAAAAATACACAAACAAAGATAATTAGCAAGCTCACACTACGTGTTCCATTTATCATGTTTATACCTCGTCCACAACTAATTCTGTCCTATGAACACTTCCGGTAAGACTGCCAACATTTATTGGTCGGGGAGTTTGTAACTATTCTTTAGCGCCGCTATACTTTCTAGAAACTAGATAGGGTTGGTATGAACATCAAATGTGACGTTCCAATTGCGAAATAGGTTAAGAGCTTGAAAAGGTTCAAGTATATTGATGAGAGAACATCTCTAAATTACCTGGAGTTGAAATATGTTGAATAAAGTTTCTATTTTCCCTCTAGTCTTTATTTTTATTTATTTGAGGCATTTAAAGTGCACTTTATTAACCAACTGATTATATCAGCACACGATATATTCTATGTGCGAGAGCGAAAGGAACCACCAATTTTTCCGGAAAAGGTATTTTTACATACCCCAATAGACATAAGACCGAAGGCTCTATTTATCCTCCGACGGAAGTTGTGCTACGGGTTTTTATCACTAAAAAAAATTCGTTGACTCCGTCTGGGTTTGAAACCATGAGCATCGGATACTTAGGCGAGTACTTTACCCCAAGACCATAAGGTCAAATTCCCCTTGTTCCATTGTTGCTATGGTCAGCACGGGTTAATTTTTTCTGACCTTCCTAACAGTTTTACGAGTCACTACCACTAAAGATTCCACTTCCTCGCAAAAGAGTTTAAGTTAATTAAACATATAATCTTTCTCGGGTGTTTCGGTTGACATTCTAAAAATACGGGATTTGTTAGTAAACGTACTGCAGAATTTATTTTCCGTGGATTGTACCGGTTGATCGTATTTATATATCATCACTTGTAAGCTATTAAATTCTCCTTCAAGCAACTGACATTTCGCGGTCAAATTGGGAAATTTTATTCGCCAGGACAGTAGAGTGGTTTTCATTTCTCTCGATATCAAAAACATCACATAATTGTGAACTTAACGACTCCACAGTATTTTCAGGTCTTAAACCACGAACTGCTAATTCATAAACTAGTTCATCCTTCTAAGTCGGGATAGTCCATTATACCTTCTCCCCAAAGATAACTAAACACAACAAAATTTATGTATTATTTATGTCCTTCGGTCTCTTTGATTCTACCAGAGTCAGTCTCGTAACTTTGTATATATTTAAAAAGGAAAACATTCAAATTTGATTAATCGTAAAATCAGTTGCAGGGTAATATTATCTCCCCTCAGGGGTGCCCTTAACTTTGGAAAGACCGCGAGTTCGTTTAAGATTAATCACGGGCGTAAGTTAGACTCGGATTAACGATTGATAATTCCCATCAATCTAAAACCTTGTCTCTTACTTAGGTGTCTAAAGTTTACCTTAAATAATTTAATTTCTGTTACAACAATAATCTGCAACAATAGATGTTCGTTTAACTTACGATGTTAATCAAAACCTTAGTTTGATGAAAGTGCACACCATTAATCTATATTTAATTTATAAAAATATTTTGTTTCCTGTGTAGTAAACCCGAAGTTGTTATTAAACATATCATTTAGTTTTCTCCATTCTTTACTCAAAGCTAATGTTTTTCTGTTTATAAATAGTGGGACTGCCTTTCTTTCCTTCAAAGTAACAAGTTTAATTTCGTTTAGTACGCGCACTCTTAGCATCAATACATTTAATAAAAGACGGATGGTATTTTTAGTACCGCGTCTTACTACCCGTTTGGATAGTTCACTTATGTACTAATTTCGATAATGGTTTAATGGAATAGGAAGGTTTTATTTATAGCAAGTGTACCCACATTTGTATAAAGAGAGAGTGGAAAACCATTGTGGAAAAACCACCCTCAGTACACCCGACCAAGATCCAAACATCGATCTCCCCGTCATCAGCGGTCTAGTCTGCAGTGAAAGTAGCGACTTAGACCATGCGGCCACCAAAGTGGGTAATCTGCTAGTTAAGTGAAACAAAAACAAGATGAATAACCAAACTGTGCACGACCGTGCTTTAACCAATCAAGAAGAATATGACTGTAACTTTGACATGTCAACTAACGCAATTACAGAATTACTGACAGAATACCACAACACGCCCCAATATAATGGATGTGGTGTCTGCTGGCCTATTTCTGAAAATAAATAAATAAATAGAATAACGTAGAGATGAAACTGACCTAGCTGTAGGTTTTCGGCTGCAATTGTTGATGATGACGTTGACGCCCTTTCCAATGGGGCTGGATACCTCGGACATCTTAGGAGCTTCTCGGAACGCCAATACCTCATTGATGAATTGTTGAATTCGATGCACAGGTGTCAACTTTGTTGATAATCTTATCAACAACCCCCACGCTCTTGCTACCATCTCTACTGCCCCAACTTACCCCTTTTGCGAGAGATCTTTTAGCAGCTCGTCCCTTCACAACATTTAGGCACACTACCACCCCAGGGCCCGTTCGCTTGGTGTGAGTGAGTATTCATAAAAAAAAATACCCTACACATCGACGAGGATGGTCCTAGACCTCGAACTTGTAACACCTGACACCAAGGTCTTGGAAATCTTTAAGTTGTTTGAGAGAGGTGACTAGCTTAAGTTTTATACATTTGAAGTAAGGTTTATTTAACTGTTTCATAAATTTTAGTTCTGGTTGATCTGGGTACAAGCAACCGTTAAACTATTATTATTATTATTATTATTATTATTATATTATTATTATTATTATTATTACTACTATTATTAGCACCGCGTCTTACTACCCGTTTGGGTTATACGCACGACCGTTAAATTAAACAAGAGGCAAGCTTCATAGTTACTCCCCCGCGCGCCCCCCAACAGACTTAAAGTAGTCGTCAAATATCGGTAACCACATTAAACGGTTCACAAAGTACGGACATTTAGTTACATCGAAATGAACAAAGACGGATCAAAATAGCTCACCACAAGCCACTTTCCTGGTCTAGGTCAATCGTTGACCCACCCATGCTCGGACGAGAGGAAAACGCAATCTTTCTGTTCGAGAGCCCAGTAACTACTCTAGTCTCACCACAAGACAAGAGTCGAACCCCTGACTTGTACTGAAAAAAAGATCTCGTGCGCAACCAGTCGCGCAACTAGTTTCAGTGCAGCCAAAGGCGAGAGAGAAAAGTCTTACTTCGAGTATGAAACACTTAAAGGAGTTACGAAAGCCGAATAGTTCACTGACACAGCTCATATATATATATATTAGCACCTCGTCTTACTACCCGTTCGAGTTATGTGCTTATATATTAATTACGCTAGTAGTTTTAGGGATTAGGAATCTTATATTTAGATGAAGTGCACTCTCGCACTTGCTTGTAGGGAGAGTGAAAACAATTTTGGAAAAAAACCCACCTTCAGAACACTCCACCGAGATTCCAACCTCTATCTCCCCGTAATTGACACACTAGTCTACTGCAAGAAAAAGCTCCTTAGAGCCTGCGGGCACTGAAGTGGGTTATAATAATTATTATTGATATTATTGTATGAATATAATATTCCGTTTGCATATGTTGGATTTAATGTTTAGTAGCCCATAATAGCTTTTATATAAACAAATATTTATTTTTGATTATATTTAAAACACTACCCCTAAATATTTATTTATTTACATTAAATATAAGCAAATAAGCTCTTTAAAATAGTTATTTACTTACATAGTATAATTAAGCCATATAAAATATTCATTTATTTACTTTGAACAAGCAAATAAGTTATACTAAATATTGATTTAGTCACTTTGTACAAGTAATTAAACTGTATAAAACATTAACTATGTTATATAAGTAAATAAGCTGTATATAATATATATTTAGTTAGTTTGTATAAATAAATACGCCCTATAGAATATTTATTAACTACTGTGTACAAATAAATAAGGTATATATAATTATTTAGTTACTTTGTGAAAATAAATAAGCTCTTTAAAATATTTGTTTATTTAATTCCTTCAAGTAAATCTTACTAATATTATGAATGCGAAAGTTTGTGTGTTTGGATGTTTGGATGTTTGTTAATCAATCACGCCAAAACTGCTGAACGGATTCGAATGAAACTTGGTACGTAGGTAAAGTATGTACTGGAATAACATATAGGAATATTCCCAACCTTTGATTTTACATTAATTTTACAATACTAATATTTAAACTTTTCGTATATAAGAGATATAAGTGATAAGAGATATATTGTGATTTTAATTTTACGAGTAAATATGAATGTGATTATAATTAAAATGTTAAAGTAAAGATAGCATAATACGGAAATATTATTTACAGCTAGAGCTGAGAAAAACGCATAGATATTTGAAAAAAATTAAGTTTGATTTATGATCAAAACAGTTTAGTTAAAAATTAAAAGATTGTATCAATTATTGCGGGTGAAGCCGCGACGGGTAAAAGCTAGTATAATCCATAAAATATTTCTGCAGATAAAAGTCTTTAGAAAATAATAGTTGATTATTTTTAGTGTGTTATTGTATTGCCATCTTATTTAAAAAACACATTTTGTTGCAGTTTTGCTGGTGTGTGCTGTCCTGATTCCTTGCATGGATTTGTTTGATGACTATATTTGAAGAACATTTCAGTTTTAACACAATATATTCAAGATGACAAAATTAAATACTTATGATATTATAATGGTCTGAAATTTTCCTGTATAAGTCTTGCTGTACTGAATATTAATGAATGGTTTGTTTCGTTAAGTATGAACCTTATAAGAATGCAAATAAAATATTTATAGTTTAGTTTTACCCATTACCTTAATTTTTTCAACGCAAATGATTTTTGAATGGCATTTTAATTTGACAGTTTATACGATCACGATTAAAATATTGAGGCTAAAAATGTATTTCAACAAAACTGAGAGCCAAATGGCTAAGTTAATATATATATTTTTTAATTCATCAACTTACATACTATTAATTCAATCAAATTTTGTCTTATCACAATTTGAAAATTAATCATCTATATTGAACAGTTTTAACTAGCACTTTCAACTTTATGAATGAATATTAAAATTTAAATGTCTTAATTATATTTAAAAACCCCTACAAAAATTATGAATTTACTAAACAACTGTGAATAAAACTCTAATTAATAGCCCTCTTCAATGGATGCGTGGTCTAACGCGCTAATATCGTAATTGGAGTAACTAACGAACCTAAACCTCTGGTTTTAATGAACTCGGTTGAAGTGAACATTCTTCTTAAGTGAGCCTAATTCATTGGTCCCAACCCACATACATTTCAATATGTGATTAAAAAAATCGTTTATAATGAACCCTCAACTTTTGTTTAAGTGGAACCCGCCTCGGTGGCGTAGTTGGCTAACGCGCTAGTCGTGTTAAGCCCGAATGCCGAGGACGGGGAGATCGAGGTTCGAATCTCGGTCGGGTGAACTGAGGGTGATTTTTCCTAAATGGTTTTCCACTCTCCCTCCACGCAAATGCGGGTTCACTTCCTCTAAAGTCAGCCTTCCCAATTCCTAATCCATTAGCGTAATTAGTACTTAAGCGTATAACCCGAATGGGTAGCAAGACGCGGTGCTAAATAATAATAATAATAATAATAATAATAATAATAATAATAATAATAATAATAATAATAATAATGTTTTAGTGAACAGAAAAATTGAAACTTTCAATAATTCAATGTCATTCATTCTAACATCATAATTTTTTTTAAAACATAACTTTTTGGTTGCTTAAACTGGAATACACTGATCCTCTACCTGAGTTCTTGTTTAGGTATCACAAAGCTGGACTAAAAGTATGAAATGTGGAAGTGGAGGGTAAAGGAAGACATTCTAAGTTGTATTAATACGACAGGAGTTACAGTCCAGTGAATTACAGTCTGTGGCCATTTAGTAATTGTTTTCAATAATTCCTTTCTTCGAGAGGGTGTTTGAAACCCAAAAAATTAGACTTTTTTTTACTCAGTTTAGTTTTTTAAATGCATGGATAGTGTGGAAACAAGTGTGAAAACAGCACAGACTCTAGAGGAGGATCTGGAAAAAATATTAATCAAAACAGTATACAGTAAACAACAGCATATAAACGATTTTTCTTCTAAAGATTAATTAATATATTTCAGTAAATAGCGATTGTATTTGATCTCTTATTTTGTTTGTCACTAACCCACTACTTTCAGATTTAAAAAAACGGTTTTAATGAACTTCGGACATAGTGAACAAAATATCTGAGTCCATAGAGGTTAATTATAACCAGAGTTGACTGTACCTGTTGACTGTTAAAATCGTTTTGTCCTTCGTTCCCGACTCGATTTGTAGGGTGGTTTCTGCAAACATACAGCCCACAGACAATGTTAAGTCCCCTTCTATAGACGTCATGTCTATAGGTCCGTAGTTCTAGTACTGGCTCCTTAAAAAATTAAATTCGAGTCAACACATTCCGTATCCTTAATTGCGTGACCGTGCCAACAAATGAGATAGTCGGAGACTTTTTCCAATAAAACTCTTCTAAAGAAAATCGTCAACAGCAAGGAGCAACCACCGAGTAGTCAGCTGATCAATAAAATAATCTAAAACAACTTTTTTTGAGAATACGCCCAGGATTTAGTTGAAATGTAGGTTAAGTAGAATCACAATACATGTGTTTAAAACACGATTGGAACTATAAAACTTACAACTAGTAGCAACGGGTCTTTTCTCTTCTATTGGTGCTTTAATTTCGATGCACGCGCATGTATTTACTTGATTGTGATTGGTAGTCCGTATAAACTAATCCTTAGAAAGTTAAAGTTGATCAACTTCTACGGAGTACGGACTTACGGATAGGGACTCTGTGGCCAGAGCAATCTGATAACGTGGCATTGATTTCTTACGGACCACGGACTTAAGGACACGGAGTCTGTATATGGGGCTTAAGCCAATCGGAATTCAACCCGGCACAGTTTTGTTTCAATTGTATATAAAAAAAACTGCGAAAATTTATCCTCACTTTTTCCTACTTTCACTAAAAAATTGTGTTCAGTACACAATACAAACAGGGAGTTATAGATGAGTAAGGTTGGATTTAGATTAAATGTATCCGCATTTTCAAAGTGTAAAACCGTTTAGGAATAAAACCCACCCTCAGTACACCCTACCGGGATATGAGCCCTGATAGCCCTGTCATCGGCAATCTAGTCTTTTGCGAGAGTGACGCCTTAGAACAGGCGGCCAACAAAGCTGTTTTTGTACGCTTAAAAATCAAATTTTAATTAAAGGGCTACATTATGTTCTCATCTATCTAGGCCCAACTGTGCCATTGACATGCTGTAAGGCTGGAGAGCCAAAGATATATTAACTGCAATATCTGTCACCATGTCATTGTGAGAAGATTGTGTTAGCTAGTAACTGTCAATACTGTCATTAGTAGGGCTAGGATTTTGATGACCTAAACATTTCTATAAAATGCCCTATTAAAAATCTATTTATGACCCAATTTAAAAAACCTTTTTAAAACTAAAATAAATAAATAATGTTTTCCTTGGCTAAAACAAGTCCCGTAAGAGAGGGGAAAACCTCAAAATGTAATTTAACGTTCCGTTTCTGTGCCAAACTGATTTTTTTTATTTTGTCAACAAAAAAAAGTTCCGTATAAAATAAAACAAGGAAAAGACATAAACATTCAACTTACATTTTCTGACAATTTAATTTGACATGGCAAACTTAGAGTTTTTATTTCAACATTCCAGAATTGCAATGCACAACAAAAACCATGTGCAGATTTTCAAACGAGAATGATTTTCTATTATTTGCCAACAAAGCTTTAAACATAGATAAGTTCCTTTCCACGTCTATTGACACCACTTGAAATAAACTACGTCACTTTGTTCAAAGTCTCTTGAAATTTCACCAAGGGAAAAGTTTTTCCCTGATAGAACATCTGAATTAAGTACAGCGTTTCATATCCTTCATTTTTTTTAAACTTGCTCAAAATTCTTTTGCACAGCCTTTCCCACTTTTCCAGACACAATATTTAGATAATTCACAACTTTCTTTATCAAATCTATTTGATCCACTAATAGCGCTGCTGACTTCTCAAAGGAAGTAACGGCACTAGGAAGAAATCCAAAATTCGACTTTAGGTAGGAAAACTTACCTGCAATTTCAGGATCAGAAAGAAGTTCCTGCACAACTTTAATTGAGGTCGCTTCATTGCTGTTAAACGAGTCGATGATCTTTTTCACAGCTGGGAAGCTCTCACAGTAATAGTTGCATGCTTCAATCCAAGTACCCCATCCGGTTAAAATGGGAGCCGGTGGCAATCGAATGTTTGGGGCCTCAGACTTGGTTGATGCCACTCGAGATGGTGCCTTCAGAAAATTTGTCTTCACGCACCCAATCAGCTGGTCAACTTTGATGAATTACCCTCGTATCTCTTCAGCAACTCTATGACAGGCTTTTGCTAGACATATTAGGTGCACAATTTTTGAGTACAGCGCTTTCAAATCATTAGCAGCCTTTATCATGTAAGGTACAGCATCAGTCACGAAGAGCAGGAAATTGTCGTGTTGGATGCCATAGGGCTATATGAAGCTCAAAGACCTATCAAAGAATTGGCTTAATGTAGAAAAATTCACTTTAATAAATGTTCACAAATAATGTAAAATGTTCACCAGGGCCATCTTCATCCATCGTACCTACCACTACGTTAGCTACATATCGTCCTATAGTCATTTGTCTCATCCATAGACACCCATATTTTCTTTTCTGCAACTTTTTCTCGTATCTTCTTCATGGTGTTTACATAACAATGGCTGACATAATTTTTTCTTGGTGTGGAGGAGTCAGGCAAAGACTTCCCAGTGTGCTTTTCTAAAAAGCCACGCAATTTCAGATTCTTAACTTTGCTCAAGGGAATATCGGCACAAATGAAGGCTTCGCACAGCTCTTCGTAAAATGCAGAATGTTTTTAAGACCCTCTGCTTTGGCCTAAGACCATATACTGTAGTTTTTTCTCATCCCGTAATCGCTGAAGACCTCGTTTGTGTTTTTCTCTCTTGACATGCTGCTGCACAGTACATTTCTTTTCCACGGTAACTCTCACATCACGTAGTTTGCAATATAGTATCTGTCCATCGCTAGAGAATAATTTTTCGCCATATTTAGAAAGAGAATTTTTAATCTATATGAGGCACTTTCTTTCACTTTAGGCATGTTGGTTGTTGAAATTCAAATAAACAACACGCGCAGTTTCTGAAAAATTTAGAGAGACAATGAGCCACCGTTATCTGCTAAACTTGCTCAGGCTAGTTTGGAAGAGTTCATTTAAGCACAAAACTCATTGCAATGGCACGGCACCACTCAGAACCACTCGCTTGGCACCAACCACTTTGATTTGCATTATTTTTTTCAATAAAATGTAATCTACTATGCGCGCCCGGCCCATCTAGTCACCGCACCAGCCAGAATGCTCTTGGAGGCATTTTTTTACGGTCGAGGCAACCGGCCAGTACGGCCCTGACCACATGCTACTTAACATCACATGTGCAATTTGTTGTTTTCACTGTGTTTGGTGTTTGTGATTTGTGTTTTAATTTTATTTTGTGTATGTATGAGTGCGGATGAACTTCGGGTGTAAGTAGTCCAACCATCGCCTTGGAACCACCGTTTGCTATGACGTGTGCAGAGATGTTCTAAACATGGGCACATGACTCAAAAATAACAGAAATTGAATTAAAATGACCGAAAAACCTTTAAAAATCACGTAAAAACACGGAAAAATGCAAAAAAAAATTACCTTAACAAAACTACTTAAATCAGCGAGGTTTCTTATGAAACAAATTTGTATACACTTGAACAACGTTCCAGTTTTATCAAAAAACAGGAAAGATGCAACATCATCAAAATCCTAGCCCTAGATATTAGTATACCTGCCTTTCACTACGAAAAACAATAAAGTGGTCCCTCGACTCTTGCTTTGGAACAACAATAAATAAACTGTAAGCTATAAACATATATTTTAAATTGCGTATAATTATGACTGCGGGTCAAGCAATGATAGAGAAGTATCGCAGACAGGCTGGCCGTTCATATAGTAATCGCGGGCCGAACGCGGCCTGTTGACCGCGAGTTTGTGAACCCTGCTTTATTCCACTAGGGAACCGAAACGGGTTATAAAAGCTCCTGTTTTTGTAATATATCACAATCAACAGGAGCAGTTAATTAAAAAAACTAATAAAAGTTATGTTGCCTTTCTTTTGTTCTTTTGTTTCCACTGAGAAATGATTGAATGAAGTGTACAATTATTTTTAGCTCCATCCCCCTCCCCCCCTCCCCCGCACTCCACAACTCCTTTATCACCCATTGTTCGTTTGGAAGCAGCCGATAAGCGCTTGCCCTAATGACCGATGAAAAGGTTAGGTGAGTCATTAAATTCCGCCTTTAAATAAAGTTTTGATGGCTTCTTATGATTTGAAATATAAGAAGGTTATGAACATCCTTTTAACCATGCCGGTGGCCGAGAGGTTTAAGGCGTTAAACTTGCACTACACAACTTCGCAGTTTATGGACAAGTCGGGTACATAAGGGATAAAGTCTCTCCACATTAGATCAATGAACGTGAATTTTTTTTTTCAAACTCACCCTAATCATGGTCTTAGCTAATAGGGAGTAGGGGGGGTGGGGAGCTGTCAAGAGGGGATTCTGACCCAGACGTTTTTATTTTTTGTGGCAGGATGTACAAATAAACTAATCTCTTTCATGTGAATAAAATCAAGATAGATTCAATTTTTCAGCCAAATAGGGACTTCCCCCAATCATGACCGTAGCTAATTGGAAAGAAGGTTTGAGAGGGAAGCCTACCCAAGGCGATTTTATTCTGAGAACGCAGTTTTCTATGAAAAAATTCTAATATTATAGTAAAATGTCGCTATATTTAGCTATTTAGCTGCAGAGAAAAAAAAAGTTTTTATTTTCCAAAAGGCTCTTCTCACGATTATTGGACTGACACTGGGACTCATATATGAGGGATCTGCATGGCTACTATTGGGAAACAGCGTTGTCATTTTCTTGTTTTAGTGTAGTCAATCTTCACTTAAATATAATAAAGGTTTTGCAACGTTGGTTTGTCGATGTTGCCATATTCTTACCCAAAACACACCACCTTCCAACTTAGCTGAAAGCAGCAGTTAGCTGAAAGAGATCCAAGATAGGTCTTTTCGCCGTAAGACCTGCAGTTCCCTGTAGCACTGTGTAATGCGTGACCAAATAATAAATATTTATAATTTTGACAAACGAAAGTCAATCCATCATACTCTGTGGACAGTTTATCATTTTTGAGTTGGAGGGATTAGAGGGGACGCATCATTAATTTATTCTCTTCCACAGGTGCAATAATACCTTGGTTATGGCACTGCCCCTAATTTACTCTCATCATCCGAACCTCTTAGATTCAACCGGTAATAGGATAGTCATGGAGTTAAGGTGAGAATGTAGTGGATGTGAGAAAAACTAAGGTTGTTTTTTGCAGTTTTTATAGCAAAACATTCTTTTGGCCCCAATATATAAAATATTTCTCCAGTTAAAACGTAGTGTTTAATGTTTTTCACAATGTGATATCAACAGTTGTTGAATATCTGTCATGAGCATCACGGCATTAGACGAGAAACTTTTTAAATGAAGAGAAAAAGTTGTCATTAAATTCTAGGACATCCTTGACAGATATTCAGGAATTGTTTATATCAACATTTGAAGAAAATTAAAGTATTATATTTCTACTGGAGGAATATTTTATTTATTTTAACAAAAAAAAAAGTTTAGATACAAAAAAAAAATCGCAAAAATACTGCCCTTAACTCACGTTCCTTACACTCCCACCTTAAACTAACCCACGAAAGAATTAAAAGGCGTGTTGTGTTTAAAATCGTGGATAGTTCAATTGTTTAAGAAGTGACGAGCTAAGCCAAAGGTGCAAGGTTATAATTCCGGCCGAGTGTACTTAGCGCGTTTTTATTCCTAAATGGTTTCCAGCCCTTTCTCTCCTCGGACGCGGGTACAATTCCTATAAAATTCTACCTTTCTCGGCCTCACCCCATTGGTATTAATTAATCGTGGATAGCTTGGACGGTTAGTAAGACGCGGTGAAGATAAAACAAAACAATCAAAGGGAGATTTAAACTATCGAAAATTAAAGAAAAAAAGTATTGAGTTTTTGTTTTATCACCGCGTCTCCCCCACCCATTAAGACTTACGTATATGTACAAAATACGCTAATGTGTTATTGACGAGGAAAATTGAATTTATAGAAATTGTATCCACATTTGCGTCAAGGGATGGATAAAAATAATTTAGGAAAACGTAATTTACCTCTTCTTTGCCGCGTCTTTCCCACGAAGGAAGGAGAATGGAATAGTCTGTCAGTAAACGATTGGCTTTCCCCACCCCTCCTCTGGATCCTACCAGCCATCCTGGATGAAAATACTATCCAAATTACACCAGGCGTTATTCGAACCCTAATCTCCCCAACATCGTCAAAACCAGACTCGACGGTCCTGATATCTGATCCTCCAGCTCACCGATGCAGACTCTAACGGTAATCAGAATCCCGGATTCGCGTCGCCTTTCTCATCCCTCATTTTGTAACCTGAGCCTAACGTTGTCATATTTCCGCGCAGCGTTGACGTCATATTCACAGGAGAATGTACATCCACGTGACTTTTGGTTTATATTTCGTGCTTCCTGACGGAGTAGAGTCAGTGTTTAACGAGGAGTTGTGATGATGAGAGTCTCGACGGTGGTCGTGATCGTGGCAGCAGCGTTTTTCTTGGTCGGCGTTGTCCAAGCGCAGGACGACGCACTCGTAGCATCTTTGGAACCGACCGTGGACGGCAACGAGGAGGGAGGATTCGCAAGAAGAAAGGTAATTAGTGTATTCCATTATTTTTTTTCCCCCCAAGCACTACGTCTTACTAAATATTCAGGTTATACGGATATGTACTAATTACGCTAATGTGCTAGGGATGAGGAAGGTTGAACTTAAAGGAAGTGTACGCACAATTGCGTGGAGGTAGAGTTGAAACCCATTCAGGATAAAACACATTGAGTATACCCAACTAGGATTTTGAACCCCTAACTTCACGTCAGCCGCAGTCTAGTCTTAGCTGCTTCGGTGGTGCTGCTCTTGCAGTAGACTTGGCTACTGATCACGGGGAGATTGAGGTTCGGAAATCGGTTAGGTGTACTGAGTTTTTTCCACTCTCCCTCCATGCAAATGTGGGTACTCCTAATCTAACCTTCCTAATCCCTAAAACCATTAGCGTAATTAGTACATATGAGTATAGCCTGAACAGGTAGTAAAGCGTGGTGCTAGGTAAAGAAAACAATGAGTTAACGCCTTAGACCATGCGTTCATCGAAACGTGATGTATTCCATTCGCGATAACGTTACCCTTTTTTTTTAGCCAATTGAAATTTTTTTAATTTAAACACCACGTATTACTGCCCGTTTTGTTTGTACACATATGCATTAGTTAAGATTTCTTGTAACGTTTGAAAAATACACTGTTAGCCATGACTGCTATACAACGATTTTCTTAAAAATTGACATTTAGAGCACCTTTTAAAAAAACTCCATGATGTGAGCCCGCAAGCGAGCTATACCGACCGAGCGGCCGCCACCGTTAGCGATGATAGTGCCAACAATTGTGGATAGAGGGTGTCATGTGGTCAGCACAACGAGCCCACCAGCCATTAATCTCGGTTTTCTAAACCAGAGCTGCATCTTATATATATTCAAGTAACTCCTCATTTGTCTTCACGAGGTTGGGTTTTTACCACTTTCCTGGACTACTGTTTTACAGAAAGCCCCGTAGATCGAACCTGGGACCTCTGGATCTGTAGCCAGAAACTTTGACCACTAGACTATAAAGGCAGTGTATTTTTATTGCTGTCAACATTGAGAATATTTTAACATATTCTTAGTGTTATTTTATAGGTATTAATATTATTATTGCACAGATTTATCTGATTGCCAAACCCTTCCTTCACCTCTGACAAGATGTGTATTAATCACAGCTTGTGAATGTGAGGAATGCCAGGCCTCTACCGTGGTTCGGATTCCACGTTAAACTGTAGGTCCTCCATTTCATCTCAAAATCACCCTACCATTGCACATTAGCGTAAGTGCGTATAACCCGAACGGGTAGTAAGACGCGGTGCTAATAATAATAATAATAATAATAATAATAATAATAATAATAATAATAATAATAATAATAATAATAATAATAATAATCAAAAGTTACAGCAACCAATTTTCAAATTATTTATTTAGTAAAATTAAGTTTATCGCTAGGCTTATAGAGAAAGACGATACTTTATTTAACACGGTGATAACTAACAGCGTTGCCAAAGGATCAATATTTTAATATAAACTTCCCACATGTGAACTATGTGTTATGTGTTTATAGGATGTCAAGCCAGATGTGTACAGCCTGCACATTGTGTCCAACATCCAGTATCGCTATGCTACCACGGTGGTTACCAGCAGGGTTGCCAACAGAGCAAACACCTCTCAAGAAGTAATTTTCACCGTCGTGCTACCAGAAACCGCTTTCATATCAGGTTTCTTGATGTGAGTTAGTTGTTAATCTTTATAGTCCTCATTAAAGATAACACTGTGTACTATACGATTTTTATTTTAGAATTATGAGAAGGGTTTACTCTCATAGTCCATTGGTGTCTCCTGGCCAGTGTCGGATTAAACGGGGGGTGATCATCCCGGGACCCCCCACAGAACCCACAAAAAAGAAAACAATAATTTTATTTATTTTTATTGTAAATACTATCTACAGCTACCAATTCAGTGGCAGCGGAACCTTATTTGTGTTAAAAGGCCCAAGCAAAAAAAAAAGTTTTTAAAACGTGCATTCCACACTCTCCCCCTCCAGTATCCCCTCTACGATAAATATTTGAAAATTAGATGTCTCTAAAAGCTATATGAAGTGGTCTTCTTTCCTAATTTTTGGTAATTAGATTATTTTTACAAACTATTCTCAGTAGTCTTCCCACAAATTAAAAAAAATTTTTTGATGCTACCAGAAGAAATTTGTAATGGTCCTCCTTCTTCAAGTTTTTGAAAATTGGATACCTCTATAACCTATTATAAGTAGTAATCTCCTTGATTTTTTTTATAATTAGACTCCTCTAGAAGCTACCAGTTAAAATGATCCTCATCCAATTTTTTTAAAATGTTGATGCCCATCGAAGCTATTTGAAGTAGTCTTCTCAAGACATTCTTAGAAAATTCTATGTCTTTAGATGTTATTCGGAATAATTCCACCTGGATATTTTTGAAAATTTGGATGATTTTAGAAGATAATTGGAGTTGTCATCATTTGGCTATATATTTTATGCATCATTGGGCTTGTCATCACCTGGTATATTTCTGAAATCTATTTGACATGGCCAGGGGCGGATCCAGGATTTTCGTGAGTGGTGGGGGTTGGGGGTTGGAGGGGGTGGTACAGTTGCTCTCATGGGATCGGGTCAGGGGAGGCTCCCTTCAAGAAATTTTGATAGAAAAATACTTCCAAATTTGAGGGTGAATCTTAAAGTAATTTTTCAGTGAAACGCTAGACTTGAGCGTAGTCCTAAAATGAAGAGTATAACTCGAAATTTGCGATTAGTATTGAAATTTATTAAAAACAATTAATAAGAACATCAACAAATAGTGATATTAAGAGGGAAATAAGTTTAAACATTATAAAAATTATTATATAAATAGTTTTTTAGCCAATCAATCAATATAACGATGAATACGATGAATATAACATATTATAATAAACCATCATGGCGAACTAGTAAAGAAAAACACGCAATGACCGGCAAACAACATTGGCAGCAAGATACCGTGCGCTTGGCGACAGAATAGCGTGAAATTAATGGGGTTCTACCCCGAAGTGTGGCACTAGGGGTATGTCGGAACTCTAAGGCACGCAACTTAAATTTGGGTAATTTCATTAGTGTCTATTTTCACCGTTTTAATACTCAATGCACTTTTATCTTAAGTATTTGTAATAATTACCGTATATTAATGATTTACTAATAATGCCAATAACAATAAAAATAAATATGGTTAGTGAGATAATATTACGCCACAATAAAACTAGTAGTGGCTTTAACACTGATTTAATTGGTTTAATTTCTTGAGGGAGGCGCGGGTGTGCCCTTCTTCACGATCCACCCCTGGGAACGGCCCTCTCCGAGCAAATTTTTAAAATTGGATGCCTCTAGAAATTATTTGAGGTGGTCCTTAACTGGCACATTTTTAAAAATTGATAGCCTTTGAATGTTATTTGCAGTTTGATACAAGTCTTTCAGGTTCCTATTCGAGAATATCAGAAGGTGTAAATTACGTCTTGAGGGAGGATTCTTTCAAAATATATTTAGAGTAGTCCTCTATCCAAACTGTTTTGAAATTTCGATGATTCTAAAAGCGATTTTAAATAGTCTTTACCCAAATTTTTCTTTTAATTTAGATTTCCCAAAACGCGTTTGGGTTATATGCTTTTTTGAAAATTGAATGCATCTAGAAGTTATTTGGAGTTTAAGATAGGGGCATCTTTCAGCTTCATATTAGATGATAATATATGATTTGAAATGTATCTTGGTGGAGACAAATTTATTCCAGGGGGGAATTCTATCCGGGAGCAAGTGCCCCCTACTCCCATGGTTCTGTCGCCACTGTACCTATCTGGTAATTGAATCAAAAAACTATCTCAAACCATCCTAAGGAATGAACTAATTTAGTTTGTAACTCTAGTAATGGACAGGAAAAAAACAAACTACAAAGACTTTTTCAAAGTAAATTTTCTTCTATGAAATCCTTAATGAACAACATTTTAAAGCGACATTTTCCAATGTTTAAATAATTTCAATAATAAATATAGCACGTATGGTGTAAAACAATAGTGGGGAAGGGTAAGTTTCAAAAATAAAGTCGGGGGGGCAAAATCAGCTCCGTACAATCATGAACTAAGATCATCTAACATACCGTTCCTTACTTAGCATGGGACGTGATGTAGTTCATGAAATGGGATTTAAGACAATATTGACATGTTTGCTGTAGAAAGAAAGCAAGAAAAGTCTGTATTATATTAAACGTTTTTATAAAGTATTTATGTAGCCTTTTAAATTTTACTTTGTTATCATTACATTTGTGTAAATTTAAACATTTGCTTAATTTTTATCTTTCCTCAGAAACACCCCGATGTAACTTACATTGACATGCTTCGGTGGCCGCATGGTATAAGGCGTCAGTTTTGCAATAAAAAAATAGTGCCGGGGAGATCAGGGTTCGAATCCCAGTAGGGTGAACTGAGGGTGTGTTTTACTAAATGGTTTTTCACTCATCATACTCGCAATTGAAAGTACACTTCTTATAAATTCGAACTTCCTCATTACAAATTCACTAGCGTAATTAATATACATGCGTATAATCTGAGAAGGTAATAAGTTCTAAAAAAAATATACATGTATTTATGCCCCCCCCGCCCCCCCCCCCACNNCCCCCCACACACACACACGCGCGCGTAAATCTGACACTGCTCCTGGCCAATATTTTAGATGTTTTAATATGTAACATAATGGATCACATCTTTGAAAACCAAGATATAGAATACTGGATTTAGATTTGATAATTGAGTTTGTTTAGAATGGTCTTTCTTCAAACACTAATTATATCAGATAACGGCCTACAAACTGAGTTGAAAAAGTACAGCTAACATTAAAAACCCAGCCCATCTATTTTCCGATTGTATAGAAAGATGAAATAAAATATAAATAATAAACATCCTATTCAGCATCTTCGGAAATCAAACTAGAGTTTCCTAGAGTTATGGCTGATCGTTCTAACCCCTTGATAAAGCAGGGGGGGAATAGAAACCCATGTGGAACATTTTCGATTATATAGAGTGAGAGCTCTTGAATAATGGACACCTTCCGGAATAAAAAAATATAGTCCGTTACTAAGAAGTGTCCGTTATTTGGGAAAAAAATGACTTTTAAATCATACTTATCAAAAAATATATAAAAATCTAATCTATATGAACCTATATACTGTGATTATTAACTACAATAATTGAATGACTGCACGGTGTAGTGATGTATGCAGAATAAATTATGACCAATGAATGAACGTAGTTTATTATAACGATACATTAGTTTAATAAACAGAACAATACACTAATGAAATTAAATGCATTCTGTACTGTATAGTGAATAATATATGCACACGAGCTCAGAAACAACTGATAGAACATCGAAGGTTAGAGAGGTACGACCTTGAAGTAACATAGTTAATATAACATAAGCTATTTTATAAAATTTCACCAGAGGGGTAAGGTGGGACTGCTCACACTTCATGATAGATCGATGCTATAAGTAGACTGGTGTTTTCTATTTATGTCCGTTGTTTAATAGGTTGATATGAATAAAATATGCGTATCTTAGAAGTGTCTGTGTCCGTTATTTGGGGGGAGGGGGTTGTTAAACATTAAAAGCCCATATTATTTTGCTGGGGAAAATTAACTTTCCGTTATAATGAAGAATCTGCTGTTCAGAGGTATCCATCCATTAAAGAAGATGCCATTGTATTACACGCATGAAAAATATATAGAGTTAATAATATAAACCTAAAATGATATATTTCTCTACATTTAATTAAAAGAAAAAGTAATTAAAAATATCGATCACAAAATTAGAGGGATGAAAAAAATATACTTTAACATAAAAAATGATACTATCTATTTGTAATTTAATATCGGCATATAGTTTTTAATTAGTACTTTCTACTACAAGGTTAACGAAGTCTTAATGAAAGGTGTACTAATTAGGAAGGTAGATTAAATATTAATACTTAACAGCGCGTCTTATTACCCGTTCGGGTTATATGCTTAAGTACTAATTACGCTACTGGTTAGGAATTGGGAAGGTCGAATTTTAGAGGAAGTGAACCCGCATTCGCGTGGAGGGAGAGTGGAAAACCATTTAGAAAAAAACCCCACAGTTCACCCGAGCGAGATTCGAACCTCAATCTCCCCGTCCTCGGCAGTCTGGCTCAACACGAAACCAGCGCGTTAGCGAACTACACCACCGAGGTGGGTATGGTAACTTAGAGAAAACTCAATCACACTTTTTGTAGAGATGTGATGATAAAATCACAGGGGAAAATCACATATGGAAACCTACCCTCAATGCACTTAGCTGGGATTTAGAACCCTTACCTCCCCTTATAACAATCAATCTAGTAAATTGTGAGACCCACCCCTCGAACCTTGTAGCCAGCGATGTGAGTATGCTCTATTGACGATGTTAAGGGGGTTTCGGTCTAAGTGAAATCCCCGTCTTTTAAGGGGACTTTTCTATTTCCAGGGAAATTGATGGCGAGGTATATAAATCTCACGTGAACGAGAAGGAGGAAGCAAAAAAGGAATACGACGCCGCCGTGAGTTCGGGACAAACAGCTGCGCACGTCGTTCAAAGGTGAGGTCATTCAATTAATTAAGGTGGGAGTGTAGGAAACATAAGTTAGGGGCACTGTCTTTGTAGTTTTTATATCAAAACATTCTTTTTGCTCAAAATAAATCAAATATTGCTCCAGTAGAAACATAAAGTTTTTTTTTCTTCACATCATGGTGATACCAACAGTTGTTGAATAACTGTCATGATCATAGCGGTGTTAGATAAGAAACTTTTTAAATAAAGAGAAAAAGTTGTCGTTAAATTCCAGGACACCCTTGACAGATATTCAATAAATTTTGAGGTCACCATGGGAAGAAAAATTAAACGCTATGTTGAAGTAATATTTTAATTATTTTGGCCAAAATATTTTTGGTTTAAAAACTGCAAAAACAATTATTGACTTTTTCTCGCTTCCCCTACACTTCCACCTAGTGGCAATATCACGAGAACAAATAAGAGGAGACCAGAACTATAAGGTTCATCTCTTCTTGCTCCAGATCATATTTCTGGAGTGTTTTCTCTCTGTCATGGCTATGGTAGAGGGAGGGGAACACAAAGAGAACATAACACCTCAAACAAAACGTGCCAAATGTTACATAAGTCTGGTAAACTCTTTTGAATTAATTATAATCGCTTCTTAATCCCTCTGACGTAGTTTTTGTGTGGTCTTTGAATATTTTTAGGTAACAATTATTTTAACAGTTTAAAAGGAATTGTGGACATATTGTAATTTTTATTTTTAAATCATGTTTAACTGAGGTTTAATCATTTCAAAAACATTATTTCAAACTCCTACGTTTTGTGGGTCAGATATTCTAAAAAAATATATATATAATATTTCTACATTAATTTGAAAGTAGGCCTAAATGAAAAAAAATTATAACTATACTTTCTAAAATAAATCGGTTATTTTTTCATATTAAAATAATAGTAAACATTTAAGATAATAATAATTATTACCATCCAAGTATTGAAATTGAACTTTTGATTAGGTTATTTCAGCGACTTAATTATAAACGAACAGAAAGATGCATTTTAGAAGGCGCTCTTTATTTACACATTTAATTGGGTTAAAGCTCAATTTTAATTTGGGATGAATTTTCAAAACTAAAAGAGCACATCAGTATTATTACATAGTTTATAAAGTGAACAAAAAACCAGCCTATTCTTCAATGTAATGAAATATTACCGATATTATCTATTCTCTGATTAACTTTATTTCTAAGTTTTTACATTAAATTTAACTCTATTGTGTCAATTTTAATAGTATTTTACTTATAGTTAAAACTATTTAGAATCTTTATGCTTAGTCAAATCTCCCTATCTAATCATAAATAACCAACTGTGCCAAGAAATATCAAAAATGAAACTTTGTCATGAAATCTGTCGTTAAACTATGACACATCGTTAAGCAAATAACAATAGTGACGGGTATGGTAATATCTAGGAAAAATAACAGATTGTAGTTATTTTTAGCCTCCCCTTCCCCCTGTACCCTCCTTCACGGAATCCCAACGCAGTTGCCATCATTTAGTAGTTGACCTTCCTGTAACCCAACCTTGAGTAAAGTTTCACTCATAAACTAGTCAGTAAGTTGTTTGTATTGGACAACCTTTGACTATAAAACTCTTATGACATTATTACTACACTGTTTACATCTTAACATTATTATTAATATCATATCATCATCATCATCATCATATACTGTTTTCAGCCTGTGGCCGGGTCAGTTTAGTGAAATACCTCTCTATCTTCCTCTATCCTTCCGCCATTCTTCTTCCTCTAATTTCTTCCATTCTTCTCCTTTCAATTGTACACTTTCTATTAGCTGCTCCTCCCATCTCTTTATTAGCATCCCTTGTGGTTTTTCCCTAAATATTTAATCTCCATCATCCTCTTTAGGACTCTCTCCTTGTCCATCCTCATTACATCCTCATTCCATCCGAGTCTTGCTTCCTCTACTACCTCATGTACTCCCTGTACACCCACTCATTCCCGGATAACTTGATTCCTTATCCAGTTTCTCCTCGTGACAGTTAACTTTCTCCTCACAAACTTATTCCCATGTTCTCCACTCTCCTATTCTCTCTTGCATTCACTGTCCTGTTTCTGCTGCATGTCTTACAATGGGTACAAAATACGACCGGTACAACACTTCAAGGGCACTTCTCTTCTCCATATCAGAACTCTCACACACCTACAGAACAATGTAATAAGATTAATATTACTTTTTTTTAGTCTATAGAATGTAATCTATTTATTAAAAAATTGTTCAAAATTTTGTCCGGCTAATAGCTCTTGTCGTTTTTAACCCTATTTTGACCAAAACATTTTTAAACGATTTATAATTAGGTCAAGCGCTAGATTAATGAACGTGATGGAGGGGAAAAAAAACAACTAAATAAGGTGGAATGGAAAGGGAAACGAGTTATGATCTTTATTTTTTTTAAAAATATAATCTTAACAGTTTTTTCCCAAAATAAGACTAAAAATAATCTTGTAAATACAATTAGTTTAATTTTCTATGTATATTAATCTAATTTGAATACATTTTGCCATGGGAGTTGTGGAACTTTAATAGGAGTTTTGATCTTGATTTAAAATGTTTCTCCAACAAATGTAATTATGCTCATGACAGATTTTCAAGAACTGCTGAAGAAAATTTTACTAAGAATTTAATATTAAATTTATTAATTTTTTATTGAACATATAAAATAGTACATATATAAAAATTATTTATATATATATATAGTAAAATATATTTTAAATCATATAGATTTATACAAAAATTAGGCATTTCATTATTACTATAGTTATCATGTTTATATAATTCAATATATATAAATTTTATTATTATTATTATTATTATTATTATTATTATATCAATACAATACTGGACCAATAACTTATCTAATTTGGGGATTTTTTATATAAAATAGCAAAAAAATATTGTTTTAAAATATAATGTATCGTTTACACGACTAAACTGATAAAAAACACTCCGAACTCATTCTATGGTAGAGTCTTATTTACTATACTAATAGTTTATATTTGTTGTATTGTCCAGCACACGTAACTCCAACAGGTTTACAGTGTCTGTAAACATTGAGCGAGAAAAGAAAGTTACCTTCAATCTGACATATGAAGAATTACTGAGAAGAGAGCTTTCAGTTTACAATCATGCTATTAACATCAACCCTGGACAGGTAAATACAAATAAAGTTACTTTTAATCTTACATAATTTATTTTAGAAAGAGCTAATAAAAATACAAGTGTTATTTTGTGCTAAGTTATGGTGGATCTCCCTCTTTAAACTTTGTTATGTCATAATAATACATTTACACTGGACCAACTTTAAAGATATTACATTTATATTTATAATTAATGTGTATACAATTATTTTAAGATTTAGGATGGGTTTTAATATTTTCCAAGCGATGTTTTCTCAACAAAACAGTATTAACTATCCTAACTTACTTTATGGCATTAGGATCTTGAAAGTTCATTGCCGCACTTATAAAAGTATGAAACATCTCCCTATCTTGAACTGGTTATATCCATTCCACCTCATTACACCCTATTTCTATCTTGAGCTAATTCTATCCAGTCCACCTCATTACACCCTATTTCTATCTTGAGCTAATTCTATCCAGTCCACCTCATTACGCCCTATCCTTATCTTGAACTGGTTATATCCATTCCGCCTCATGACACCCTATTTCTATCTTGAGCTAGTTCTATCCAGTCCACCTCATTACACCCTATCCTTATCTTGAACTGGTTATATGCATTCCAGCTCATTAAACCCTATTTTTATCTTGAGCTAGTTCTATCCAGTCCACCTCATTACACCCTATACTTATCTTGAGCTGGTTCTATCCAGTCCACCTCATTACACCCTATACCTGTCTTGAGCCAGTTCTATCCAGTCCACCTCATTACGCCCTATCCTTATCTTGAACTGGTTATATCCATTCCACCTCATTACACCCTATTTCTATCTTGAGCTAGTTCTATCCAGTCCACCTCATTACACCCTATACCTGTCTTGAGCCAGTTCTATCCAGTCCACCTCATTACACCCTATACTTATCTTGAGCTGGTTCTATCCAGTACACCTCATTACACCCTATTATTATCTTGAGCTAGCTCTATCCAGTCCACCTCATTACACCCTATACCTATCTTGAGCTAGTTCTATCCCGTCCACCTCATTACACCCTATCCGTATCGTGAGCGAATTTTATCCAGTCCACCTCACTACACACTATCCCTTTCACGTCCATTCTAATGTTACCCTCCCATCTGCGTCTAGTTCTTCCCAATGGTTTCTTCCTATTAGGTTTGCCAGTCAATACTCTGAACATGGTTCTAGATTCTTCCATTCACGCTGGGTGTCCTGCACACTGTAATCTGCGAGATTTGGTTATCTTAAAACTATATCTATTGATGAGTACAGATTATGCAACTCACCCTAGTATAATATCCTCCACTCTCCATTATCTTCATTCCTTTACATGGACCAAGTATTTTCCTAAGCACTTTGTTTACGAACGCCCTAAATTTATTCTTGTCAAGTAAGGTAAGATACCATGTTTCACAAGCATAAAGAACAAACAGGGAAACTATTGTTTGGTCTATTCTGAGATTTACGGTTCTTGACAACAAACGAGATGTTGGTAGCTTAATGAAATGCCATCATAGTTAAAAGAAAATGATGAAAGCTTGATATTTTTCGAGTCAAAGTGTTATAGTTCAAATAAAATAATTAAATTTTGATATTTTTCGAGTCAAAATATTTATACTATTTGTAGTCATGGCGTTTAGTAGTGGGGGAATTAGAATCTTTAAACCAGACTTAAGATTTTTAATGATATCATTGTTAATAGCATAGACTTATTTGTTTAATGTATAATCGTAATTTTAGCACTTATATATCATTCCAGATTGTTCCAGATCTTTCTGTAGAGGTTTATATCAACGAATCTAGCAAGATTACAACCCTGGAAGTTCCTTCACTTAAAGAAAGCAACGAGATCAACCAGGAAAATGCAACACAAGGTTCCAAAATATTACAATTTTAAAACTACTTATATAAATGTTCCCAAGTTGTGCAAGCTTATTACAAATTTTTGAAAGTAAATTTTAATAATTTAAGTTTCATTACAAATTAAGAAATTAGCAAAAAACAATTAATAAATATATTTGTTACTTTAATTAATAAATAATACACCTTTGTTTATTAATTTGTATTTAGTACGGAGTACCATCAAATACCAATTACATCCAAAGTTAATTTAGAATTTTTGTCATAAAATATTACTATAATTTTGTTTTGAAGTAATGTTTCAACTTAATATAGTTCTTAATAATTAGTTTTGAAAAGTTATTAATAGTAATAAATAAAATAAGTTATATTTTTTTTATAAATCAGAACAAGAATTGACAAGTGACATCCATTCTATTTGAATGATTTGATAAACAAAACAAAAAAAAATGTATGGAACTCCACAAGGACTTTCTCGCTCTATTGTTTAAAAATGAAGATATTTACTCAAAACTTGTAATATATTAAACAAAATAATATAAACTAGCAAACCCAAGCATAAATTGCACTATACTTACGTAAAACTTTTTTTAATCCTGGTTTTAAATTGTATAGTTTTATTTCTAAAGGATGTCCTAATTTGTATGTCTGGACCAATAACAATGATCGATTTAGGGTCCACAAGGGTCAACACTTCGTATTAAAATGTCGACGTCTGGTTAAAGCTTTAACATTTTATTAGGTATTTCACATCTTCAGGTCATCGCATTGCTATTCAATTCCTCATTTATAAATTTTGACCAATAAAAAATGTAAATATTGACTATTAAATCTAAAATGAAGGAGATAGATAATTGTTGTTCAGACATTTCTCCTAAGAGGTTAAAGGAAAAATAGCAAACTTTTTGGGAAACTTACTTATATTTCATTACTCTATGGCCTATGGCATTGGAGAATGATTGCGTTAAAACTTAAGTAGTATCTCTTTATAACTAAAGCTCACAAAATTGTATTAATATATTTGCCAATATCTCAGAAACTGTTGGTTTTATAAACATATATTTTCTATAAAAGTTTATTTTTATTTTAATAGTAATACAATTTTGCAACGATAAGTTATTTAGTATCTCAAATAGTTGCGGAGGTACAGAAATTTACGCTTTTGTAAAGTATCCTAAAATTCATTTTCATAGGAAAATGGAAATAGCCATTTCATTTATAATCTTATTCAACGCTTAGATACGAATTCTAATCAAAATCGTTAGAGCCGATTTTTAGAAAATCGATTTATCCTTTCTCTCTTTTTATTAATATACTCTTAATTTTGGGGTTAAAAAGACACACAGACAGACGGCATTGTAAATACCACTTTTTGGGGTTCGGGGGGTCATGAGACGTCGACATCCATCAACATTTTGGGTTAGAATTTTCTTACGGTCGCAATACTTTACCTTTAGTGTTCGAAAGGTTAAAATATTTATATAATTGCGTATAGCTTTAAAGTGACTAGTTTTATTAAATTACGCTTCAAATAAAGTATTTGTATTATAAATAGACCTACATATTTGCATTGATAAGTAATTTCATATCTCAAATATTTTCGGAGATATAATAAAAAATTAGAATTTACGCATCAACCGGAGCCTTTAAATTCATTTTGCCGAAATATTGAGGGTAGCCATTTTGTTTGGAATATTTATAAATGTTTTGAAATGAAATTTAATCAAAATCGTTAGAGCCGATTTTGAGAAAATCTACTTTTTCTCTTTTTGCCCTACAGTAAACTCCCCTTAATTTTTAGGGTTGGATATCCAATTCTAAAAATCCCTTGCGGCAACCCTATAAAAACCCTAGATACCAAGCTTTAGCCCAATCGGTAAAATAGTTTAGGCTCTAGTTGGAGGTACAGACAGACAGACAGACAGACAGACAGCCGGAAATTCAAAAACCACTTTTTCGGATTCGGGGGTCATGAAACGTCGAGATTCATTAAAATCTCGATTTCGACTTTTTTTTACGATCACAATACTTTCTCCACTGTAAGATAGCGAGAAAGTAAAAAGAAAGAAAAAGCGTGCAGGGTTTGATCTTACGTCCTTAAGTTTAAGATAAATGTTTTACAACTTGAGTATCAATACCTTTTTTTTGTTATGTTTCAGACATTTTTAATGTAATAATAAGCATAGGTATTGGCGTGAATATGTAGATTACAAAGACCATGCATGGACATTTAAAATCAGACCGATTAGCTCTATATAATTTATTTATAATTGTTATCAGATAATCCTCTGGCAAAGATCGAGCGGCTGTCTGACACTTCCGCCATTATACGATGGGCTCCTACACCAGAAGAACAGAAACAACTGAACAGCGAGGGTGTTAAAGGTCAACTGGTGGTGCGATATGATGTCGACAGAGAGTCTCATCCACAGCAAATACTGGTCAGTTAAAAGCTACCTAGGTTTGTTTAAATAACAAATAAGTTTACATTTCCCTCTAATGACGTGTATTCATACTATTTCACCATGGTTTGTGTGATCCAAACATTATATTGTTGCAATGTTATTAACATGTAAACTTATTCCTCCAGGTAAACGAAGGTTATTTCGTCCATTTCTTCGCACCTTCAAACCTCCCGACTCTCGATAAACACGTCACTTTTGTACTGGATGTGAGTGGCTCTATGTTTGGTACAAAGATTGAGCAGCTACGAGTAGCTATGACTACTATTCTTAGTGATTTAAAACCAGGAGATTTCTTCAGCATAATTATATTTTCTTCAAATGCCCAGGTAAACCAAAATATACATAAAAACATTGATATAAATTTAGCCTCCTTAACCTATTTACAAAAAATAATGCTATACAGCTTAGCTTATCTATAAACTGCATACAAATTTAAATATAAATAAGTGTTTGGTCCAAATTAATGTTGCAGGTTTGGGATCCTGAGCATAGCCATCTTCCACCAAATGAATATTCTTTCGATACTCCAATAAACAAAAAAAATCCGGAGTTACTAAGGGCTTCGGTCGTTCAGGCCACAAAAAATAATATTGACAAAGCTAAGGAATTCATTGGTCGCCTGAATACTCACGACAGTAAGTATATTTCCCACTCAACAATAGCTTAAACCTACAAAGATGGACACGCAGACAAATGCAGCGGTCTCATATTGTCTGGTTTGCCACTGAAGTGGAGGCTGAGGTTCATATCCTTGTTGAGTGGTTTTTGTCAAATGGTTTCTCAATCTCCATCCATGCAAATTCGGGTAACCATCCCGAAAACTCTTACTCATTTGTATAAAAATATGGATAGCACCAACGAGAAGTAAGATTCTTTTATCTTTAAAAAAAGCATGACTGTTTTAAGAAAACATATAAGACTAAATAATCTCTTATTACTGTCTATTGAATATAAAAATTAAAATTTAATTTCTGGAATTGAATCCCAGAATGTTTTTTTAATATGTATTTTTTATTATTGATTAATTTTACTAGTAAATATAAATGTAACAACAATATTTTTTATAGGTACAAATATTTATGACGCTTTATTAAAAGCTTTAGATGTCGTCCGCTTGGGTCGTAGTTTGATTCCCATAAGCGACGACTTGACTGAAAGACCAGAGCCTATCGTTATTTTTTTGACTGATGGTCAACCGAATATAGAAGAAAGGGACCCAATTGTAATCACGAATACAGTCACTGCCTCGAACAAGAATGCGAGTGCGGCCATTTTTTGCCTCGCACTCGGCGATGACGCGGATTTGGACTTCCTGAAGAAACTGTCCCTCCGTAACTCTGGGTTTGCTCGCAAGATCNGCTGCATGACTTCTACCGTCAAGTTGCATCACCATTGCTAGCAGATGTGTCTTTCAACTATACGGAGAGTCAGGTGGGCCAATGCTATGTATAAACCTCTAACTTTTATGGTTTTTACAAAGAGACTTTTACATAATTTATTTAAAGGTGAAGGCATAATTAAATTACCTCGTTGATGTGCCAAGGAATAATGTAAATTACCCGCCTCAGTGGCGTAGTTAGCTAACACGCTGGTTTCGTGTTGAGCTAGACTGCTGGGGACGGGGGGATCGAGGTTCGAATCTCTCTGGGATGAACTGGGGGGAGTTTTTCCTAAATGGTTTTCCAATCTCCCTCCACGCTAATATGGGCTCACTTCCTCTATATTCAAACTTCCCAATTCTTATCTCATTAACGTAATTAATACTTAAGTGTGTAAACCGAACGGGTAGTAAGACGCAGTGCTAAATAAAAAAAATAGATTAAAATTCATTATATTTTAAAAGCACAATTACTTTAACTCTAAAGTTCAGAATTTAAAAACTTATTAAGAGAGAATAGATACAAATTTAAATAAATATAAAGTTTCCAGAATGTATTTAAAAATCATCATAAAAAGGGTTAATAATAATTGGTTGGTATAATACATACCACAAATACCCGAATTTTAGTTGAAGACAATATTAGTTGAAATTCAACTTAGGGAAGTTAATTTCTTTGTACATCTAATACTACCTTTAACACTTATTTAGCTTTTTTTTTTAATTTTAAGCACACATTTATGTGAAATTTTGGTCTGAAACAAAAAACAAATCAAAGCTTTGATACTTTTTAATCGTATGCACAGGTGGAAGAAGGCACTGTCTCCAAAACCCACTTCAACACTCTGTTCCTTGGCTCAGAGTTTGTGGTCGCCGGAAAACTCAAGTCGACAGAGTTGACCGGTGGCCTCACAGCGAGGTCTCCGAATGGCACCACCTCTCTACCTTTTGGACCAGATATCATAATTATTTGTCCTCGATTCCTTCCAACATGTAAACCAATTATTGAAGAGCGCAACTTAACCAACGCCAGCTTTATGGAGCGTCTTTGGGCGTACCTAACTATCCAGCAGCTTCTGGAGAAAGATGAAGTGGAATCTCCTCCGGAAGGCAATACATCCTCACCCAATAAGAAGAAAGCACTTGAATTAGCTCTCAAGGTAATTTCATTATAATTGATTTAGCATTCAAGATATTCAGCAAAATGTAGAGAAAATAAAGTGGTTTCTTCATCTAAAGGTAATATATCTCCACCCTGTAAAAAAAGATCACTTGAGTTAGCTATAAAAGTGTGTTTATTAATTTTTTAAGTACCAAGTGCTTAGGAATTAGGATTAAATATTGTGATGGTAAAATATAGCTTAGAAACATTTAATTAGTAAATTTTTCTCTTCAGCTAAGGAATGGTCGAAATATCTTAATATATTTTTATGTGGTTTTAAATTATAATTTAACACTAGGCCTAATATTATATTTTTTAGACTTTTCCTCACTTGAGTAAATTTTCACTAAATTCTAGCCTTTAAATAATGATAATAGTAGTTATTGTCTGTATCTTCTTCCAAATATAACAAAACATATCTCAAAAAGTGAATGGAAGTTTTCTTTAAGGTGGGAGTGTAAAGTGTGCAAGAAAAAGTTAGTATGATCCCAGTTTTTGTGTCAAAACTTTTTTTTTGATCAAAATAAATAAAATATTGCTCCAGTACAGATATAGAGTTTAATTTTATTCACATGGTGATATCAACAGGTCTTGAATATCTTTCTTGAGCATAGCGGCATTTGATGAGAATCGTTTTAAATGAGAAAAAGTTGTTATTAAATTCTAGGACACCCTCGACAGATACTCAAGAACTGTTGATATCACCATAAATTTAATTCCATGTTTCTACTGAAGCAGTGAAACGTGAGAAAATACAGACTTTTTATCACGTCCTACACTCCCACCTTATCAAATATCACATATCAAATGTTAAAAATTCAATTCATTGAGTGAACCATGTATTTAAATTGTTTGTTGCAGTATTCCTTTGTGACACCGCTAACATCCCTCGTAGTGGTGAAACCTAACGAGACAACATCTGCCGACACAGAGAAAGGTGAATAACAAAAAATTAATGTATGTCCTAGTATTCCTTTGCGACACCGCTAACATCCCTTGTAGTAGTGAAACCTAACGAGACAACATCTGTCGACACAGAGAAAGGTGAATAACAAAAAATTAATGTATGTCCTAGTATTCCTTTGTGACACCGCTAACATCCCTCGTAGTGGTGAAACCTAACGAGACAACATCTGCCGACACAGAGAAAAGTGAATAACAAATATTTGTTATAGTTTTAATCAATTAACAGTGCATCCCTCTTGGTGGAGAAACCTATCGAGGAAACATCTACCGACACAGAGAAGGCTAAATAACAAATGTATGGCCTAGTATTATTATAAAACCTTTAATATCCCCCGTTTACCTTAACTTGGTGCATGACATTTACTAAAAAATTGTACTTTTTTGAAACTAAATAATATGTCTATACATTGTTGTAGAAACATTAAGATTACACCAAAGATCATAAATGAAATACTAATCACTGTTACTTAATCTATGGCATTATAAATTAGGCACACTGTTACATACATATTGAGAAAAGAGAACCACCTTTGTCCACCAAAGAGCTTAAGAATCACATTCATTTTCAAAAACCTGAGTTAAAAATTATATATATATATATTTGATTACGGATCAGAAATTATTAGTTATATATAGATCAAATAAAATACTTTTATATTTAATAATAATACAACTTTATAATGGTAAGTTATTTCGTATCACAAATATTTGCGCAGAGATGATCAAAATTGAAAAAATTTCCTCATGTAAACTACCCTCAAAATAATTTTCATGAGAATATGAGAGTTTACATCTTCTTTATAATGATAAAAAGTGTCTAGATACAACATTTATTCAAAACTGTTCGAGATAGTTTCGAGAAAATAGATTTTTTTCTCTTCGGCCCTTCAGTAAACTACCCTCAATTTTAGGGTTATTTAGCTAATTCCAAAAACCCCTCGGGGGACCTAATGAAAACCCCAGATACCTACCAAGTTTTAGCCCAATCGGTAAAATAGTTTCGGCTCTAGCCCGAGAGACACTCAGACAGACAGGCGGCATTGCAAAAACAACATTTTTGGTTTCATGGCGTCATTAAACGTCTACACTTATCAAAATCTCGATTTGGGATTTTTTGTGTTTGCTGGGGTATTTATGGGGTTTGATATATAATAGTTGTTTTGGAAAATGTTTGTTTCCCCCCTGTACCATTAATTTGTTAAGCCATTTGGTTTCCATCTCAGTGTAGCTATGTAGTGGTAAAGAGATTAACCACTAATAGAGCTACACATACTGGCCAAAAGCTATAAATGATGTAGCGATTCAATTTTCTATAAAGAGTCACATTATTTACTTTGTTGACCCGTTGAAATGGTGCCAACTACATACATGCACATGGAAATTAGTAGTTATTTCTATGGTTTCATTATTATTTTCATAATTTCAGGTTATATGGCTTCTGCCCCCGATTTTAACTACTACAAGTCAAGTTTGAGGACAGGATCGTCACTTATGTCCGCGGGAGTCTATTTGAATGCATTCGGAGGTATTCTCAACAACACTTATTAATTTCTTATTTTTTTCTAATGATCAGTGAAATGAATTGATTTGATTTAACTATACATTTAGTTCAACACGTTTATTATTATGACTGGGCCCAGGATTTTTGATGACCCTAAAAATTATAAAAAATTACCTAAAAATTATTAAAACATTCTGAAAAATTACTTCAAATTTTAAAAAATTGCCTAAAAATATGAAAAAATAGGTGTAATAAATGCACACGACTAAATCAAACATATGCTTTATAGATGTAAATTACAAATTAACCATGCAAATAAGTATTTAATTACTAAACTCTTGCATAGTGCTAAGTACCTTTGGAAACTAAAAGCCTAAACAGGACATACAATTTGTTTGAACCAAAAGTAATACAAAATCTCTATACACTTACATCCGGCAAACTATGCTAATACCATTAAATTGCGTTCAAAGTTTCGGCGTGCAGCGCCTGGAGAGTAATGCTGTGAAAGCATGCGTGTACATTAGGTTGCATATGAGTTAGGCGGACGGTACTGCACAATTTGACATCTTGGAGCACGACAGCAGAACATACCACAATCAATAGTAAACAGCACACCAGTCCATACAGAAATGAGAATACGTTATGAGGGTCAAAAACTATATCATATGGACATAGAACGATAGAGCTCAAAGCTCAACAATTATAAACTATGCCTTATGCGCATAGGGAAATAAGTCAGTAGTACTTACATACAAAAACTAAGTCATATGAACATCTACATCAGTTGTATCTCTCGCCATTAGCTAAATGCAACCAGCATCAGTAGACATACAAGTCTAAGGCAGCCCCCTCATTTAGTTTACTGGTCGGTGGTGACGAGAAGGTCGGGGTTCAAATCCCGGTTGAGAATATTGTAGAGCCCTGCATCAGTGGCCAAATGGTCTAAGGCATCACACTCGTGTTAGACTGGCCTGCTGATAATGGGGAGATCAAAATTCTAATCCAGGTCGGGTCTATTGAGGGTGGTTTTTTTTCCTAAAAGGTTTTCCACTCTCCTCCTTACATGCAGATGCGGGTAGATTAGCTTTAAATACCCTCCTATCTAATTCCCACCCCATTAGAAGTATTATTATATGTGAGTAAACCTGAACAGGTAGTAAGACGTGGTGATAAAACAGATATATCGTAGAGTTATCAATCCTAAATGGTTTTTCACTCTCCCTACATGCAAATGCGGGTACATTACTTCTAAATTCTACTTACCTTGTCCCTCCACATTTACTGTTAATATGTGGGTAAACCGATCGGAGAGTAGTACAAGTTGCAAGGGGGGGGAGGGGGGGGGGAATCTACCTACATACACACACTGACAGATTTTAAAAAGAACTAATCANGGGGGGGGAATCTACCTACATACATACACGGAGAGATTTTAAAAAGAACTAATCAATTTTATGTTGAAGTTTTCCTGAAATATTATCGTTAGGTTTGGTTAATAAATAGGGACCTAGGGAAGCCTAAGGCCAATCAAATGTTGTCACCAAGTTAGAAGTTTGACATCTATTACAGTTTTTCATGCTCATAAGGTGGACTCGCTTACCAACAGAAATAAGTACAGTACTGTAAAATAAAATTCGGTCTATGGCTGTATTTACAATTTTTTTTTAAAATATGACTGATTATAATCATAATGCTAGTTCTTCCATGAGAGCTTTCAACACAAGATTTACTACCGAATTAGGTAATAATCAAATAACCCGATAGCCCGTATAGACCGAACCGATAGTAAGACGTGGTGAAAATAATAATAATAATAATAATAATAATAATAATAATAATAATGATAAAATACCGTGTGTATTTGGCACGCCCTATTACAATAATATTTATGTTTATGTGTCTATATTTTACTTTCACACTTTCAGATTCCTATTTACAGCTACTGGCATCAGAATTTTACCGTCCTTTATATTATCTTGAAAGCGAGTTTGCGTCAAATAATTCCACGTTATCCTCGGCATCAGGTAAGTCAATAAAATAAAATTTTACCTCCTTTCACTGCTGAAAACCTATGCCAAGAAACCATTTGATTCTTTTAAAACAAAACAAAGATTTCAAAAGCCACACTGTCCATGGTGTTATACTGCGATTTAAACCGCTTTAGGATCCGCGTGGTGGGTAGGTTGGAGAGCATAGTTGCCACATTGCGGGAGTTCGCGCGTTATGCAAGCATACTCAGTGACTGTCAAGAACTCTGGCAACGTGCATCAGTTGCTATGACAACTACCCTTCACGGATTGGTCAACTACGTGACGAGCCTCCATTCCCCCCTCCAACTACGCAGACCTCAGTCCTAAAGTAGTTTAAAATGCAGTATACACTCACATTTCATCTTGTCACCGTTTACGAGGGTGGTGGCGTTAGAACCCCAGCCGGATACATTTAACGTGATTTTACACAATTGGTTTATCCCTCTGGTTTTATAATAGTCTCGCCATGTCAATGTGAGTGCACTTACACTAAAACACTTTTCATAATCACTAGCCACTAAATTAGTCTTAACGGCCTAGCTATTCTTGTGCACAGATGAGGTATACATCAGACCCACAGCCTCCAGGTTAAAATGGGTGTGCTCATTAGGGTAGCTTGAGTCCTTCAACACGAGGATCGCTACGTGCCATCAAAGGGCAGTAAAAAAAAGGTTAATTTTAAACATGGTTTCACTATAGAGGGAGAGAGGACACAAATATCTAACTTGAGTCAATCAGCCGGCTTCCATGAAGCTAGGTTCAGGTAGCAACCCAACCCCTCTTCACATAATCTTACCTTACAAAGAGCTTACTCAAACCACACATTACAATTATAATGGTCTCTTTATGACGAACATGTTATAAGTGAGTTGTTTAACAAATGCACACTTAGAAGTGCTTTTATCATTGGTCATTGAAACTAGCGAACTCCAGTGTTGATGGAATCAAACTGGCTCAAGGCTGAGGATCTAGTGTAGCCATGTCTATATCCTTGTGCTATACCGCTGACCTACCAATTATATAGAAATAATTTATAATGATGCATCTGTTCCGGTAGATACATGGACAAACGAGTTAATATGGTTTTGTCTGGTTTGCTTTTGACAAGGAGGTTAGGGTCCGAACCCAGACCGGATATATTAAGAGAGTCTTTCCTATGAGTTTTACTACTCTCTCTCTCCATACACATGAGGGTAAACCTCCTTTAAAATCCCAACATCCTTATCCAATTAATATAAATATGTGTATAGGCCGGAAGGGTAGTAGGACCCGCAGCACAAATAACCAATAAAATTGGGTAAATCACTTTCGTCCCCTAGCACAAATATACAACAAAAATAGCCACAATAGAAAATGAGTTTTTTCTATACAATAGCCAATGCCTACCACAAAGTTGATTGAATTAAAATAATTAAAAGTATTTTCAGTTCACTGTGCTAATTTTTTTGTTAGATGATTAGAAGACCGGGATATTTATAATGCATTTTAGATCTAATTATTTTTGGAGTGGTTTGTAAATAGCCTACTAATTATGAACAGTTTAGGGGGGGAAAGGGGAAGAGTCACACTACAAACAGTTTTCAGAACACCGACTTTAATATTTCAAACCCCATAAAGAACCCCGCAAATACTTTTATTTTAAATTAATTTAAATATGATAGAAACTTCTTTCAAGCTTTGACCAATATCTCAAGTTCACTATAAAGGTATCATGTTTGTCCAACAGAAAGCAGCACTAGCTAAATTTGGGCTAAAATTTGACTTTCCCTCTTTTCCCCTTGTACCCTTCAATTTGTGTAGAAAAACTACAAAATTGTTTCTAGCATTGTTTTAATGATGCATTTTATGGTCTATTAAACTTGCTAAACAAACAACGAAAAAGGCAAATTTGAAAGAATTGACCATTATTTGCACCAAGTAAGGCTATGTAAATCATAATCATCATAATCATCATAAGCACCAACTGTTAAATATATATATATATATATAAAATTAAAAAACATAGTTAAGTTTTGATGAAATTGAAGCCATGATGGTAAAACACCAGAGCAGTGAAGAAATAAGTATTGGTATGCCTAATCAAAATGTTTTGTTAATTGTCCAGGTCTAACTATAGTCCCTTTGAGCAGCTTGGCTTGGCTCAATAACGTCACCAGTGAAGCGGGAATTACTCTGCCAACCAATCCACAGGGAGCAGACGAAGTTCTACAACTTGGACTGAATCAGGTGAATTGAATCGGTCCCGTTTAAGTTTTAGATATCCCCAGGGCTCAACCAAGGGAGGGGAGTTTGAGAGTCCAACCCTGTCCCCCCCACTTCCCCACCGAAAGTTTGATTTGTAACATATATCTATTTTTTTTCACCATCGCATCATACTACCCATTCGGGTTAAACGCCTGTGTACCAATTAAACTAATGTGTTAGGGATTATAAAAGCTCAATATAGAGGAAATGCACCCGCATTGGCGTGGCGGGATGATAGGAAAATCATTTATAAAAACCTCCCACAGTGTACCCGATTGGGATCGAACCCCTGATCTCCCCTTCTTCCGCAGTCTAGTCAAACACGAGAGAAGCGTGTTAGACCACGCAGCCACCGAAGTGGGTTTTTGTATTCCACTTCAATTCTTAGGCTAGAAGCTTATTGGTATCAAATTCATAGCACCACAACCTAAGCTTTGTTTAAACTAGAAAACATTACATGATCTATTTTCACGTATTCATTCGTCATGTCATGTGATATGCAACTGTGATTTTTGATAAATACACCCCATCTACCGTAGGGGAATTGGTGACAGCTAGCAAAAGTTAGTAACTATCCATTCTCCAAACCGTATGATCTACAAGACCATATGTTGGGATGCCATCACTTTTCTCAATCAAAAATTACACAACACATACATAATTGTTGTTAATTTTCTTTCTCTCTAAACACTTTTTATATTATTGAAACATGAATTAATAAAAATAACCATTTAGATGTTTCTTTGTTGTTTTTACAAAGGAGAGCTCATAAAAAAATGTCTGAATTCTTTTCATAAATCAAGATGATGAACCAGACAAATTGAAGATGGTTAATGGCGTCGTACAAACAGTGTTCAGTTGTGTTCAAATAAAAAGTTTTTTTTAAATTATATTTTATATAGCTCTTTCTCTAAGTCGGTGTCGTCCAACTGGAGGTCCGCGGGCCAAATGCGGCCCGCGCTCACTAAAATGGTGTCTCTCACAGTATCTCGGAGGAAAAAAGGGAAACCCACAGTGTCAGATATAGCTAATGGTTCAATTAAAAATATGTATTTTAAAAAGTTCATGATTGTATTTTATCATGCATTTATTTGATCAATAAAAATATAAATTAATAAACTTTATTTTGCAGTAAAATTTGAAAGATTCTACCAATAAAAAATGCAATTTATATATAAATAATGAAAATAATTGTTTATTAGGTGTTGTTTGTAGGCCTATATTAAGTTGATGTATAAATATATTTCGGCCCGCAGTGCAATATGATGGACAGATTTGGTTCTTGGGATGAAAAATGTTGGACCAGCCTCTTCTACATTATAGTAAAAGCATATATTTATTTAATGATAGCTAGTTATAGCACGATACAAGTGTGCAGATAATACTTTTTAATTTGTATTTAATGTACTATACTATCTCTTGCTGTCACAACCGTGAAACAAGAAACATAATAGTTTTATTAATATTGTTTGCTAGCTCAATATGTTATCAAAAGGCCAATTACACAGTAATCCTAAGGGAAGTAATATTAGAACCGTTAACACATTTTAATTATAAATGTGAACTGGGAAGTACTGTGTTATTCTTTTCATTGCAAAAGCCATATTGTGTTCGTTCCTTTTATGTTTCTATACACCTTTCGTGTAACTTCTTTAAATTATAATACAACAATTAAATCATAAAGTGAAAAAAAAAAGTTATCTTTATAGAGATAATTCTAATCTGATCTGAATTAAAAAAATACTTAATTACTAATAGGTTGACATCAATGACTTTCAGGCAATGTTTGCAATAAATAACTTTCTGCTAGCCTTCACCTACCTCAACTACTATCGTAGATATACTTTTTTTTAACAATATCTCTTAAATAACACTAGTTATAGAGTAAAATGTTACCAATTCTTACCGCAAAAAATGTGTTTGTATTTTTTAAAAGATCCAAATGTCCATTCGTAAGCAAAAAAAGGGATAGAATCCCTCCCTGATTCCCAAATACAATCTGGTTATATCATTGGATATCCCCTTATGGTGTCTTGCATTTAATGTCTTAATCAACATTAGTTTTTCTAGTTTTATTAAAAGCAACTAAATGGTAATAATTATTATAGCTGATTCTAGTGGCCGCTTTTGTGTCGATAGACAATTAAACTCAAATAATGAATATATGATTGTTAATATCAATAATCAAATTATTATAATAAAACAAAACTATTTTACTCTTAATTTCTTCCAAGAAATTGTATTTAAACTTATTTAATATTCCCGGTTAGAGGTCGAATTTATTTTTAAGATTCATAGAGATATTTTTACAGCAATATTAAAATAGATTTGAACAAAAAATAAAACTTGTAATAAAATACCCTAATTTTTGTTTCAGACTAATTCAGCTTTCAGCGAATGTACGACGTCTCTAGGAGGCTCTGGGCATTGCAGACATCTGCCTTACTGTGCGCTGGATGTATTTACTCTGAACGTCACAGATTACCTTCCATTCTTTTGCAGAATTGATAAGTAAGTTTTTGCGTCACTATAAGCTAGATACACAAACCAACTGCGCAGATCTATTTTCCAAATATTGTACACGCTTCCCTCAATTGTCTGGTGAGGTTAGATTAAATTAAGTTCAAGTCAACATAAACGTTTGAATGTGCATTTATTAAGGCGAAGATTAACAAAAAAAAACACTCTCATAAAAAACAAAACAAATACAAAAAGATTGGGGGCCAATTTGTTTTGATATGGGATTTGAAGAAAGGTTCTCCGTTGATGCCGAAAGCTTACAATCTTACCTTGACATGTTTCAACGTGGCTCTATCATACAACTTACAACATGGCGGGAAAAAAAGTGAGGTTAGCTTTTTGCTTCCTTCTAGGGCAAACAAAATGTACACTTCGTTTAGCCAGTAAGTCTTACCTTGACCGATTACAGTGTGGCCTATCTTATAGGGTTCACCATAGTGTGGCCCGTCAGGGTAAGCTCGTTACCTTTCCGAATAGAAGGAGTGTACAATGTACGCACAGACCAACGGACAGCCACACAGGTAAAACTGATGTAATTTTTGGCATCAAAAAGTTCAATCAAATCAAAATTTTATAGACAGGTAGAGAGAGCTGCCTTCTCTTTAAAAAAATGTAAATGTTTAAATTGTGCCCAAGATAAATTCAAGTAGATAAAGCTAATTTTATTGATAAACGTGATAATGATGCATTCGATGTAAATAGAGCACACCAAGCTAAGCGTGGTGCTAGTGGTTTTAAAAATTTGTGAATGTGAGGAATGCCAGGCCTCCATCGTGGTTCGGATTCCACGTTAAACTGTAGGTCCTCCATTTCATCTCACAATCACCCTACCATTGCACATTAGCGTCAGTGCGTATAACCGAACAGCTAGTAAGACGCGGTGCTAATAATAATAATAATAATAATAATAATAATAATAATAATAATAATAATAATAATAATAATAATAATAATAATAATAATAATAATAATAATAATAATAATAATAATAATAATAATAATAATAATAATAATAATAATAATAATAATAATAATAATAATGGTTTTTAACAATTTTGCCCAATAACATTAACAATTCTCGAAACAAATATGGACAAAATGTTTTTGTGAATGGACTTCATTATGTATAGTTATGTTAGTTTGTCAGTTCGTGACGGTTGCCATTATTGTTTCAGTGCAAGTTTCTTTACTGAATTAAGTATAAAAACATCGCTGTGTGCACGGGTTTTTATAATAGTCCACTTTGAATGCTATTTCAGTAGTTATTACTTACCTAAGAGTAAAATATATAAAATAACTATTCAATAATTCTCAAGATTCCGGATACTTTATTGATATATATAAACTTGTGTCTTGTACCTCCATATCAATTCCTATAAGTAGAAACCTATTTGAAGGTATACAAAAAACCTCCCCCTTTTAGCAAAATACTTTTCCCTCGCCCATGGCAATAGCGCATTCCCAAATACATCGTGAACTTGTATACACACTAAATTACAATAACAATGTTATTTACTGCGTATTAAGATATAATTTAGCTCATATTTACTTTCAAGATGTATTTTCTTATATCAATAGAATGAAGATTGATGATAAATCTATTTTAATATATATAATTGTTTATAGGAGTAATTTGTGCTTTGCTTGGTTACAATTTTTTTTAAATTACATTTTATCAACAAATATATATTTTTTAAATTTCAAAAAATTAATACATAATGTGATTTACATTTAAAAATTAGCTACGAAAACTAATTTTTGTATTCACTAATGATATAAGAGGTAGATAAATTAAACTTTTGCTCATTAGAAGAGTTGGCCAAGTATCAGGAAGAACTTAAACTGGCTTACTCATTTCTTGAGAGATTCGGTTCGAATCCCAGATAATTGCAATGGAGTCTTTAAAAAAATATATAAATTCTGATTTTCATTGTGATTTTCCCACTCACCCTCCAGGCTAAAGCTGATGTGTTTTATTACAATTTACCCTGCTTATTTGAGTATTTTAAGTAGGCGATAGAAATCTAATGACAAAACAAAATCTTTTGAATTAGATTTAGCTTGTATAATTTTAATATGTAACTTTGTTGTATTTCTATGCAAGTTTTATCTTAATTTTAAACTAATTTGGTTGCAGTTTTGCGGGAGTATGTTGTCCTGACGCTTTGGAGCCATTTTCCTCTGCACACTAATTCAAGAACACAGACTTTTGACTATAGAAATTTAAAATATATGTAATAAATAAATTAAGTGTATTTTAAAAATAAATTAAACAGTGTGTGGTTGAAGACAACTGATTATCTACTGAGGTGCGACAAACTGTAGAGAAATTTATTTTTCCGTAGTTGGGTGGTATCCAGAAAAATGAAGAGGAGTAATTAAATGCTCTCCTATTGGGTTGGCACGAATTAATATCTTCCGGCTATCTATCTGGGTTTGGCTATCACGTTAACAGATTCACTTCACATAATAAAAAGTATTTTGAATACATTTGTTGTGCCTAAACAAATTTATTATTTTGAAAATTGAAAAATGACACCTGGACACGGGAATCGAACCCGGGACTTTTGGCTTACTTATTATTATTATTTTAATTTGAACCTTTTATTTAAGGTGAATACCACACAAACGTGTGTGGTGTCTAAAGAAACAACTTTTAACACTAGTAACATTTACAAATTAATAAAAATAAATCCATCATACCACACTCAATACGTGTGGACTGTCTCTCAACGATTGTAAATAACTGGTTTTCACACCACTAACCAAGGAAAGGAAAGTGATCATATCCGTAGATGTGGTCCATTTCTACAATTTCTAAAAACTGGGGATGAAAAAAAATACCATCCGTTGTTTTGTGTCGCTTTTCTCAATTAAAAATTATTGCTAGCATCACCACTTATACAATCAATCAGAAGAGTTGTTGATAGGAGTGGAACGGGAAATTAGTCAAAATATCAGGATCGGGACGGCATATTATAAAATAATGCTTTATAATAATTTTAGATTAAAACTATTATTTAATTTAAAAATAATAATGGTAAGACTTGTAGAAGCTTAGACATTATTAAACGTATTATAAATAGTAGTATACTATCATAAAAATATAATAGTATAGATAGGTGTGTGTGCGAATAGCATTTTTTTATCAAATCAAATAGCAAAATTTTGAACAAATATTGAATAATACAAATAGAGTAATTAATATTCATACATTTTTGATGGACATTATTTGTACTAATTAATCTATTTTGAAAATGTTGTTTTATATGTAAATATTGGAATTTTCCAAAAAATAAAAAATCATATTTTACCCTTCTTAAATTACCTCTAGGTTTGAAACCTCTTAAATATACTTTTGGCATGAAACCCTTTAAATTTTCTCTAGGTTTTAAACACCTTAAGTGTTCTCTAGTTTTGTTACCCTATAAATATTCTCTAGGTTTAAAAACCTTTAAAATTATCTATGTTTAAAAGACTCTTAAATGTTACTTAGAATTGACACCCTTGTGATCTCTACCAGCTGTTTCATTGCTAACAACAACACATAGGCTTATGCTAATAAATAGTTAGCCCTGGCAAGGTACTTCCACCCTCCCCCCTCGTTAGCTCGCGCCAAAAGATATTAAAGTAGAATATCTCTGCCCTTCTCTAAATCGTTCAAGTTCTCTCGCTTGCGGAACCTTGCCACATCCACACTCTCGCCGAGACGACCCGGAAGAAATATTCGGCGAGATTGTATGAACCGAGTAAAGACGAGAGTTACTCTCTACACTCCCGCCAAGACGACCCAAACGAGACATTCGGTGAGATTGTACGAGCCGAGTAAAGACGAGAGTCACTCTCTACACTCCCGCCGAGACGACCCAAACGAGACATTCGGCGAGATTGTACGAGCCGAGTAAAGACGAGAGTCACTCTCTACACTCCCACCAAGACGACCCAAACGAGACATTCGGCGAGATTGTACGAGCCGAGTAAAGGCGAGAGTTACTCTCTACACTCCCGCCGAGACGAACCGGAAGAAATATTCGGCGTGATTGTACGATCCGAGTGATGACGAGAGTTACTCTCTACACTCCCGCCGAGACGACCCGGACGAGACATTCGGCGAGATTGTACGAGCCGAGTAAAGGCGAGAGTTACTCTCTACACTCCCGCCGAGACGACCCGGACGAGACATTCGGCGAGATTGTACGAGCCGAGTGATGACGA
>CABFWO010000132.1:0-30571 GCA_902155825.1 Timema genevievae
ACATATAGGTATGGTTTATGATCTTACCAATTAAATTAGGCCGTTAGTAGCAAGTGTGCCAAACCTATCGATAATAATAAAAATGTCAAAATGAGAAGTTTTCCAAGCACTCAATGAACCAACATACAATAATATTGGCTAGCACCTGTAAACTAGACTGTACCTGGTCGAGCGCGCGCGCTTGAAAAATAAAACCAGTTCTATCTTTCAAGCGCGCTCAGTCGCTCGCTCGCTCCAGTCTGGCCACCTCTCTTTACAACCAATGTGTTCTAGTTTTATTTTAGTCGCTCGCTGGCTTGCCCGCACAGTCTGGCCGTCCTCTTAGGGCCAATGCCTAGGGCCCAGGGTATAATGTCTAAGGTTTATATCATAGGTGGACAACATATTTTTCACCTCACCATGTACAAATTGAGGAAATAGGTTACTCAATCGAACATTTAAAAACAACTCCCACCGTTTGAACATGTTTATTAAATAACATGTACACTTTGACTAATGATAGGCAAAAAAAAATACAAATTGAAAATTCAAGACATATTAATGCGCAATTTGACAATAGTTTTGTGTGATGAGTTGTAGACACATTGGCTTAATATCAGAACTCGGTAACCATGTATTGGAAGCATTCCACATGTGCACTATGCTAGGATCCTGAGTACATTCTAAAAATGATGATGGGGAGGGTATAGTGGGGGATATCTGTTATTAATTTGTTTTCACATAAAATGGTAGGGAATAATAAACTCACTCAGGGAAATTGGTATATTTTTCTCCCGAGGGTAGACATATGTAAATAAGCCTCTGCCTTAATAATTGCATCCTATTAAAACTCTGCTCTTAGTAAGTAGTTTTGACGTATACAATTTTATATATTGATAACTTGTCGACTACAATATTCATTAAATAGGGATCAATATTTTATTTAATAATACAGATAGTACTAATCAAACAAAATAATAATGACTCTTTCCAAACTTCAACCAACCAATTTTTTGTTTTCTATACAATAATTATAGATAATTTCAAAAAAGAGTACATTTGGTTTCAACAGTTTAAAAGTAAGAATACGCTATTTTACCATCTTTAAAAGAGTACAATGTAATCTTTCTTTTTTTTAACACTGCATCTTACTAACCGTTCGGGTTATACGCTTAAGTACTAATTACACTAATGGATTAAGAATTGGGAAGGTTGAATTTAGATGAAGTGAAACCGCATTTGCGTGGAGAGAGAGTGGAAAGCCATTTAGGAAAAAACAACCCAGTTCACCCAACCGAGATTCGAACCTCGATCTTTCCGTCCTCGGAAGTCTAGCTCAACACGACTGGCGCGTTAGCTAACTACGCCACCGAGGCGGGTTACAATATAATCTTTAAAGAGTATGGTTGCTAGCCCTATTCCAATATAAAACAGGATATATCAAATCACAACCAGCACACGCTGTTTAGTAAAAAAGTTTTATTTTACTTTTAAAATTCGTCAGACTTATGTCCAATTCACCACATGTGGTGATTGTCGACAGAGCTGCCCCACCCAACCGCCTTTGACTATTTGGCCACCAAAGAGGGTGGTCATAATATTATTTTGTCTTTTTAAAAGGGCTCACGAATAAAAATACGTATTTAAGAAGCTTTGTGAAACTGAAATGTACTTTACATAAAAATCATCGTAAATGTAACATTTGATTGATTGCCATTAAAACAATTGATGATTTGAAATTTAATTTCAACAATTAAAACAAATCATATATTTTTCTTGTGAAAAGAGAGTACCATCCACTACATTAATTTTCTCTGGAAAGGTGTGATTCTAAGTAATTGTGTAACTGTTAAACATGTAAAATGTAACGTTATATGATTGACTCACTATCGAATATAACTTGCATATTTATACAATTAAACGTTTTTAAGCACTTTTATTCATTTAAAACACTATAAACTCTTTGATTATAACAACTTTTTTTTATCGTGTGTTTTAAAAATTACCATAAGTACTTTCTATTAAATAAAGTAAATATATTTTATCCAGTATTTTTAATAAACCTATGGATTTAAAAATTTGAAGTTTATTTAAACTATTTATCTACAAGATAGACTAATATTTTGTAAAATAGATAGTACATTTTAAATATTTAAACTGAAATGTTTAAATTAATAGTAATATCTCATTGCAACGATACCAATGCGTTATATATATCTTCCAGCCACCCAAAGTATCAGAATCAAAGGACACAGTATTTTTAAATAATATTTGAGTGTATAAATAAAACGAAGTATTGACCAACAATAACAAATTTAGTCGGCAGCTAGTTAAGTTTAATTACACTTCTAAGCGAAATTTTGTTATAAGAGCACACATTTCGAAGGGAGTGAATATCATATAAAATATATGTATTAATTAATTAATACATAAACAATGTTTGCATTACTAAAAATATTTAGCCGAGATAATAATTTATATTTCTTCAATTAAAAGTTAATTAGAGTAGTATTCTAAATATTTAAACTTTAATATTAAATACAAAGTTTATATATGTATAGCTCTGATCCACTGAACTGCCTGTTTAAAAAAAGGAATTACCTTATAAGATAAAGGAATTGAAATTCTAGTTACAGGAAAAATTAAAACATTCACTGTGACTAGAAATTCAAGGAGAACAGTGCTATTAAAATATATTTTAGGAACATGTCGTTTTAAAACAATTGGTAGTACTGATATTATTACGCTAAATGCAGTTCACTGATCCAAAAATCTTAGTAAGTAATATGCTAAGCATAAAAGTACGAATTTTTCTTCTTAAATTTTATATAATGTTCCTCCCTGCCCACCCACTATCCCATCTAAAGAGTAAGTATAATATCTACAACACCAATTAATTGTATCCAGTTTGGTGGACGCATAGTATAAGGCAGTAGACTAGATAGCCGAAATTTGAACCTAGGTCTTCCCGTAATCGGCAGAGTGTAATGAGTGTGGTTTTTCCAAAATGGTTTTCCACTCTCCCTCCACACAAATGGAGGTTCACTTCCTTTAAATATAACCTTATTCATCACTAAAACTATCAGCGTAATTATTACATAAGAGTATAACCCGAACAGGTAGCAAGACGCGGTGATATAAATTTCCTCCGAATGTTTAAAACTATTTTGTAACACTTCCAACAAACAAACAAACATTATTGAAAATAACTTTGATGACAAACGGGAGACGAACGTCTCATATAAAAGTTCAAATTCAAGGACCAAACTCACAAACACAAATTTCTTGTGAAACGTGTCAAGGAGCCATATTTGCTCGAGGATGGTTTCATAGAAGTTGCCGGCGACGTTCTTCAAGTATGTTGAGACAAAAAGATAGTGTAACGGAATTTTGAACAAGATCCCCTGGTGAAGAAACATGAATAAGGCATTAATGCTGCTCTACCGTATGCCTAGGGGGTAGATTAGATAAGTTTATATCCTGGAAAGGAAGGTTATGGAGGTGGCATTCTTGTCCGACGGAATATGTCAACCTGTTTATATACCCTATCTACGGTAGGAAAGCTGGTAAGTTACAGCTAGCAGAAGGTTCTTTTATCGCAAACATTGGCTGAATGTCGTTAGTACCAACCTATTCGGAAATAATTATTATTTGCTTAGTATTATTATTACTATCATCACCGCATCTTACTACCCGATCGGGTTGTACGCACTTACACTAATGTGTAACGGTAGGGTGATTGAGAGATGAGATGGAGGACCTATAGTTTAACGTGGAATCCGAACCACGGTGGAGGCCTGGCATTCCTCACATTCACAAGTTGTGACTAATACACGTCTTGTCAGAGGTGAAGGAAGGGTTTGGCAATCAAGATAAATCTGTGCCGGGACCGAGGATTGAACCCCGGACCCTCAGCACAGAAGTCTGACACTTTATCCCTAGACCACCAGGTCACCTATTTGCTATATTATTAATTAAAAAAAGTTTTATCTTAACGATTCTATTAATCCTTTCTTAAGGATTACTGTATAATTGTCGTTTTAGTAACTAACTGAAAGAACAAAATATATGAATAAAACTATTTCTTTTGTTTTGTGGTTTGACAACAAGAGATATTATAGTACTGTACATGAAATAATAAAGTAAAAATTATTATATACAGACTTATGTCTTGTTATAAATGTTGACCAGAACAAATAAACGTTTTTTATAGCTCAAGAGAAAGAGAGAGATAGAGCCATATAAAATATTAGTTTAAAAAAAATTAAACGTTTTCATTTTGTAAACGGTGCATGAACTCAAATTTAAATAATGTTTAAACGGTTAAAAGAAAAAAAATATTTAAAAAAATGTTTTGCTGTGAAAGTTTTGACTACCAAAAGTAAAAACAATTCAACTTATTGTGGTCTGGCTGGTCAAATGGTTTGGCGAATGAATACATGGTAACTTTACTTAGCCATCATCTCTGACTCCTCTCATACTGAAAATAGGGCTTATATGTTGATGTTTTCAATAATTGTTATGTTCTGTGAATCGGAAGGGATGTAATTAATATCTGAGAAACATTATCATTACGAAAGTATGATACATTTTTATGATTTAATAAGCATTATTTCTTTCAATTAACACAGATGTTCTATCAGACTCGCAACGCGGAAAAAGGCGTAGTAATTTTTTTTACCTAAATAATCTCCAACTCTCCCTTCACACAAATGAGGTCACACTTCCTCTAAATTACACCTTTCTCGTCCTTACCCCATGATCATAAATATTTGATTAGTCCAGATGGGTAGCGAGACGTGAACAGGATGTATTCCAAGCTATATTCATTGTAATGTTTGTGCATTCAATTAATTATAATCCTCATAATGTGAGCTACTTTGTATTGGTGATGTTTTGAGATAAATACATAAACTTAATTAACTCTTTTTTAAATATATTGTCAACTTTGATTGATTATCTAGCTACAAAGGAACCAAACCGAAATGAAGCCACAATTGTGGTAAATCCAAATGTTGATTATGTAAATTTTTTATCCAATAGGCACAAAGTTTATACCCTATCAAGGAAAATATGGTGTAAACTATTAATAAATATATCCTATAAAGTCGTGTAGATATATAAATCAACATAAATACTTATATGTAAACTAAAACTATAAAAAGATAAAGCGTTGGATTTCCATACAAAATGCTACTACATGTTGGGTCCTTCATATGTATGCCTGTGTAGTCTTAGGTTTGTTTTTTCCCCTCACCAATATTAAAATGAAATTGTGTGGAAGAAGTCACCCAGACAAAGGGCCTAACAGGACTTCTTAGGCTCCATGAATAAGACATGGGCTTCTTGAAGAGGCCAAGTTACCAACCGGAGGACAATGCATTATGTAGCACAAGGTGGTTATAAAGGTCCACATTTTTATGACAGGAACTTTACCTTCTAAGTTACATAAGGGGTTAGGTCGGTGAAGAGGCAGAGGAGGGAGGAAGGTGGTGTTAAGTTTAGAGTTAAAGGGGGTGGGGGGTTGGTAGGGTGAAGGGACAAACTTGAGCCTAGAGGAAAATTAGTGGTCCTTAACTGGAAGACAAGTTGGTTCTTACAATTAGCTACAAACTTTTAAGAAGAAAAGAAAAAACGTAAGACCAAAAGAAATAGTTGTTTAAAAATATATTCTATGGTGTTACGTTTTAACTGGAGTTTTAAAAACATTTAAAGACAGGACTAGTTTTATTAACAGGATGGAATCTAAAAAAAAACTTAGAAATTTATACTTGAGTAATATGTGACCAAATTGTCATATTAAAAACACTCAAAACTCATGTTTGTTTAGAATGCCTTGCATACATCACCAACCAAAATAATTTTAATAAGTTCACCATCCAAACTTCCTGTCCATCGTTTAGTGTTTCACCAAAGACTCATTATGGGTGAATATCAGGCGGACATTCGGCGTGTGTTACAAGTAGGCCTATATAACTATAAAACAAACGTAAAATATCACATATTATGTCTGCGTCTTTGGCAATTGTCTTTTATTCAGATTAAAATCGGCAATCCAAATTAGTGATACTATTTTTTTTAAGTGATTAAAACAAATAAAATAATATTCTAAACTTACTTCATAAAGCCTGAGAAAACTATGGCGAAGGCCAAGGGCTCCATGGATCTCATTTTGAAAACTACTGGTTCCAAGTAGTCACCCTCACAACAGACTGGATGTCGAAGACGATTAGGTTAGGGTTCGAATCCCGTTCACGTGTATTGAACGTTTTCTTAAATGGTTTTCCACTCTCCCTCCACATAAATGTTGTTACATTTCTTCTAAATTCAACCTTTCTCACCCCTAATAATATATTATAGTGATTAGTACGTATGTATATAATCCAAACGGGTAGTAAGATATGGAACTGAAAAAACTATTAATAACGGCAAGGATCTGCTTCGGTGGTCACATGGTCTAATGCGTCACTCTCGCAATAGAATAAACTGGAGATCGGAGTTCAAATCCCCGTCGAGAGTATTGCGGGTGATTTTCCCTAAATAGTTTTTCACTCTACCTTTACGCAAATGTGGGTACACTTTCTCTAAATTCAACCTTCTTTATCCCTTACATATTAAAGTAATTATTACTTATGCATATAACCTGAACAGGTATTAAGATGCGGTGGTAAAAAAAATAATGAAATGGAAAGGAGGTACAATGAAAGACCAGGGGTTGGCGTGTTAACCTGACATGAGGAGGCGTGGTGAAAGAGCCTGACGTATGAAATATCTGGGGGACCACGCCCCAATCAACCAAACACCACACCACACCACAAGCAAACAAACACGGGCAGAAAATGAAAAGACAAACAGCCTCACGCCCCAACAGCCCCAACTCCTCGTCTCGGTGTGCTAAAACGTACAGATAACCCTAAAAGATATGAGAGCTAAGGTTTTTTTATTAACTGTTGTAACCTAAGATAAGCAAACAAACAAAAAATTAATTTAAAAAATATTGCTTGCGTTTTAGAGCTACAGTAGCCCCATGGCTTCTTTGGTGCTGACTGACAGCTGACGGCTTTGAAAAGCGACCAGACCAAATTATGTATCCCTACGCCGAACCATATGATCTGCATAAAACATGTGTTTAGCAGCTGTCACTTCTGACAGTCAGCACCAAAGAAGCCATGGGGCTACTGTAGAAGATCTAGCGATACAGATATGGGTGTAGTGGTGGCTAGTGGTTTGTTGACTAAGGTCGTGGTTATTCCCACACTAATGGCAAGCACAGAACCACCACGATGATGAAGGACCGGCTACACTGAGCCGCACCGAATAGCATTTTTCTGGTGGAATGTTATCCATGTTTTAAATGCAAGTGGCTACACTGAGCCGCACCGAATCACATTTTTCCGGCGGAATGCTATCCATGTTTTAAATGCAAGTGGCTACACGAGTCTGCACCACACCGGCGTGGATGAATCGTCGAGAGAGCATTGCTACGCACTTTAGCGGTGCGGTGCGGACCGTGTAGCCTCCTACCACCGGAAATAAAATGTTCGGGAGCTGCCGAACTTTATTTTCATGATAACCACTAAGCACTGTAGGGATGGGAGAAACAGTGATTTTACGATATCGGTGATCACAGTGACCTGATTTTAAAAGAGCAGTTATTTATACCAGTGATTGGCAGTCACTTGTAAAACTAGGCATTTCTTTCACAGCCGTTGCATGTGTGGCGCTTTCGCTTATTATGATTACCATAGAGTGTTTTTTTACAATTTAATTAACTTTTTTCTTAAACAGTAAATTTATACATAAAACTAGCGGACCCGACAGACGTTGTCCTGCCCGAACGTTGGCTTTTCGTTTGGGTGGCATAATTGATTTCGATAATAAAACAAAATACTATGTGATAATAACAACTACAAATTCACAATGAACTCCAATTAGCGAGTTACACAAATATTACAAATTCAGTTTTTGTCAAGACAACATACAAAATAAAACATCTTTTCATTTTTGGAATTTCGCCCACAGCTCCACAAATATTAGCTGTATCGAAAAACAAACATAACTATGAATTATTCTCAGAAGTTCAATTATTCATGAACTTTTCAAAAGGTTTTAACGGTCAATTATTGATGAACTTATGAGTTTTTTAACGGTCAATTATTAATATTATATTCATTATTATAAATATTGGTGGATGGGAGTGAGGGGGGAGGGGCTGAAATTTTGAGGTTACACGTTTTGATATGCAAAAAAATCTAAAAATAAAAAAAACCTAAAAAATAAAATAAAATTCTAGAACCTGATTGCAGCGCTACCTACCGGGTCCAATTGTGAATATAAACCCTTCACGGACCCACTAAAACACACACACCAAATTTCATCAAAATCGGTCCAGCCGTTTAGGAGGAGTTCAGTGACATACACACGTACAGAAGAATTATATATATAAAGAAGATAAAGCTCTGTGGTTTTTCTGAGCATCAAATTTAAGTGAAGTTTATTTCTTTCGATGGCAGGAGTGCAGTGGCGAGCGCATCCATTTGGCTCTCGGGCTAGAAAGCGCGGTGCGGTGTGTATCTTGTAGCCACTCGCTAGAAAATGCGGTGTGGTGCGGTGTCGTGTGGGTCGGATCCGTGTATCCATAGTCTAAGAGGGGCGGAGTGAGCAAAATATTGATACAAAACTACCTTGACATTCAATAGATCGGGCCCGAGTGTGAGTTTTATAAGTATTTTTTTGTAACTTAATAGACGAATAAAAAAAATTAGTCCAACACCTTAATTCAGACGGTAGCATGTCCACAAAACTGAGCTAAGAGTAACGAGTTCGATTCATTGCGTGGTCAAAAATGTATCATTGTTGAAAAAATGGGTTTACTCTTTCATATTGATAAATAGATGGTCGGGGACTGGATGCTGTGCCTGTCCTAGTCTTAAAGTTGGATTATAAGGCAAATGAAGCTGCGACAGACCTAGCAAGCCAGTATTGAAAAAATTTATAGGCTTGAATAAAAAACTGACCCAGACCACAGCCTGGAAAGAGTAATGGATGTAAAAAATCGACAAATAAAATAAACACTTTAAAAAAATTTAATAATAAGGAAACCAAGCACAATCCGATTAAAAACATAGTAGAGTATATATCTTGACAAATAAGAGTTTTATAAGGCACGAGTAAAGAAACCAAAAACCCAATTATAGAACGGAATAAATTTATCAATGGATGATTTTTTAAAAAATATTCCTTATCATTTAATTTTCATTTTCATTTTCGTTTATTTGAGGTATTTAACACGCACTTTCTAAACATACTGATTATATCAGCACATGACTTATAAACTAACTTAAGTTTAGAACAGACACAACATCCAGCCTCCAGCCGTTAATTTATTACTGTAAAAGGGTAAACCCACCTTTCACCAATGATAAATGTTTTGGTCATACCAGGAATTGAGCCCGGAACCCTAACTCTATAGATGGGTCTACTATCGACTCTGCTAAGGTGAGTCCTTATCAAACCAAATTTAATTCTGAGAGAAAACAACTGATTATTCATCTTAATAGCGTCCTTTTCATCTCGTGATATTTATTACATTTTAGAACCCTATATTCCATACATAAGAAACTAAACACTGCCCATTTCCTGAAATCCTACCGTCTCCTTTGCTAACTCGATATGCCTCTAACCGAATATTCTCCGCCAATTCTTTTTCCTTTCAGGTTGAGACTGCTTCTACCGCACGCCAAACTCCTATGCAACCTGTTGTACACGCATGCTTGCACAGCTTTGCTCTCCCGGTGCTCTACGCCGAAACATTGAACATAATTTAATGGTATTATCATATTTTGCCGGATGTAAATGTATAGGGATTTTGGTATTACTCTTGTTTAACAAACTGTATGTGAAATTTGGGATATAAGTTTCCAAACACCCTATATATATATATAGATATAGATACACGTATATATATATGGGTAAATATGTGGCTTATATATGGATGTATTTATATGTGAATGTGTATATAGATATTCATGGATATAATTACATATGTGGAAATATATATATAAGTATATAATTATTTATATCTATATATATTTATATGGATGTACCGAATGGGTAGTAGAACATTGATAGCAAACAAAATAAAAAATAGTGACAAAATTAAATAAATAATTGAACAAGTAAATTAACAAATAATTCATCCCTCATTTGACTTTATGACTTGCTATGTCGAATAGTCGTGTAGTGAACACTAATAAAAAGAGTTTTACATCTAAATAATAGCTGTAATTATTTCACTGCATTCAAACACAGACAATAGCGTGTTTGACAATATTTATCTGAGCATATCACATTATGTTACGGACAAAGACCTAACATAGATTTCACTATTATATATATAATACAAATAATTATTACTTTGGTCGGATGTACACCCCAATGAATGTTCATTTTTTTTGTGCAACCCATATTGTATGAGACTTGAATGACTCATGTTATTTAAATAATTCGGCTCGGTTTTTGACAATACGTGTCCTGTGCATTTAATACAATATGTTTATTGATTTAACGCCGAAAGGAGGAACTGGAATTATTATAAATATCCGACTACTACAATTTAAAAAAAAAATCCAAACATGAAAACCTAGGGTAAAATTAGTCTTCTTAATAATATTAGATGCATTTTAATATTTAGTATTTGATGGAAAATTTCTACATAGTGTGAATTTAATTTTAATAGAGTGAAAATAAAATCGTTTCTATTACGTACTTTAAACTCATAAAAGCGAATTTGAGCAGCAATCTTTTTTAAAGGGTTTAAAAACCGTGACGGGGAGGAGAGAGAGGGGGGGGGGAAAGAAAACTTTTAGTCATATCCAAACGGTTTATTTACGAATCATAGTAATGAAATAGCTTTCACAATCAGTTTGAAATGTAAACTTTTGAATAAAACTTAACTATTGCACTCATTCTCTAATGAGTTCCTTATTATTATTATTATACAATAAATAATGTATTCACTCTATGATTTTCTATTCTTCCTCTGGGTGAATTTTGTTGTATATTATACTATAAATTCCCCAAAAGAGGAACAGAGATTGTTTTAAAAATGATAAAGAGAATCCGGAAGCCGATATAAGCTCGGACCATAACCTGGTAGTAGCGAAACTACTGTTGAAGCTCAAGAAAATAATGGGAGGAAAAGTCAGATAAAATATGGACTTGGACATACCATAGAGACCAGGATTAGATAAGAAACTGGAAGATAGGGTCATGGCAAAACGGATGAGAGGGAGAAATGAAGAAGGGGGTGAACTAAAAGTGAATAAATATGAGGGAAAGTCTTAAGGGAGCCGCAAAGGAAACTACTGTACTCAGAAGGTACAAAAGAAATGGGTGACGGAGGCCATGTTGAATAAGATGGAAGAAAGGAGGGATTGGGATAATGTAGGAATGAGGAAGTCAGAGTTGGGGAAAAGAGGAGGATATTAGAGGTCTTCAAAAACAGGAAGAGAAACTGGATTGAACATTGGCTGAGAAGGAAAAGTCTACGGGTGGATTATACGAAAGTAATGGTGGATGTATGAAGGAGAAGAGGAAGTAGAGTGTAACATCAAGGTTGGAGACAGCTACAGACAGAGGAAGAGGATTGCTGAGGACATAACTGCGTGGAGAGCCAGCATTCGATGACCTGCCACTAGGCAGAAAACTAATAATAATAAATTGTGTATACATTTTAATTTCGTATTCCAGCCAACTCCTAACCGAGCTATCCAAAACTTTACAATTATGAGTTAGGAATGATTAATTGTACCTGAATTTGGGTGGAGGTATAGTGTGAAACTGTTTGATGCCATAGTGGATTGGGCGACTTTACCTTAAGGTATATAGTAGTTTAACTAACATACATAAGGGGGAGCAGGACACTGGCATTAAATATCGATGTCCTTTAACTATTCACACTTTCCATCTATACCTATATCTAATAAATACCCGATTGAGTACCTTATAGTTGTAAGCTAAAAGAAAATACCTCAAACTTGTTTATATGTTTTTAGTTTATTACATATCTCCATAGTCGGGATACTTGTTTTTTAGCTAACTAACTATTTTATTTTATTCTTTTTCGTGAAACGTATGTGAAACTGTTAGATGGACACACATGCCTGACTCGTTGCATTGGAAAAAATTAACACGTCAAACCATTAAGTCGTGCTCAAATTCACCCCCTTGAGGATATATGGAAGATTTACCTTGATAAGAACACTCTTGAGATCATAACGAATCATTTGATATCACGTTAGACAAAATCAGTTTAGCAGTTTAGACTAAAAGTGATACCAAACCAAAACTACACCCAACCGAAATACGTTCTTCCTTCCGTAGTCGGGTAGAAAATGAGATAACCATCAAACGTTATATTCAAAGCTCTTTGTCACACCTGTTTTAATATTCATACGACAAACTAATAAAAAAATATGATAGTCTCAAACCTATGGGCCAGACATTCAAATGTTCTTCACATTTATACACCCTGTTCTCCATAAAAACTACCGTTAGCTTTTAGTACTTTATGCTGAAGTATTTTTACTACTGTTAGGGATGTGTGGTTGTTTAATATATAGTTTTTATTTTATAACTAGAGTCTTCACATGGGTTAGAAGTTACTGTGTAGTGGATGAGATTACATAATTATGTGTAACATACCCTGTACTAATTTTTAGGATAATTAAGTCTCGTAGATTACGATGGGTGGGATATGAGAAGTGAATGGGAGAATCTAGAACCTTTTTCAGGGTACTGAGTGGCAAACACATTGGGAAGACCTAGACGCAGTTGGGAGGATAACACTAGAATGGACCTTAAGGAGATAGGATGTAATGAGGTGGACTGGATAGAACTAGATCAAGATAGGGATAGGGTCTATTGAGGTGATCTAGATAGAACTAGCTCAAGATAGGGATAGGGTGTACTGAGTTGGACTGGATAGAACTTGCTCAAGATAAGGATAGGGTCTATTGAGGTGATCTAGATAGAACTTGCTCAAGATAGGGATAGGTGACGAACTCTTTCAAGTGTGGCAATGAACTTTCGAGCTCCTAGTTCCATAGAGTAAGTAATAAATGTAAATTAACTTTTTATCCAGCGAACCATCTAAGATACCAAAAACACCCTTTCAGACACTTATGAGGTGGTTAAATTTCGTAATATGTTGATCACACACACACACACACACACGACATTTTACAAAAATGTTACTAGCCCTCCTTGGTTTCCATCCCTTATATTAAGTTGTTAATAAAACACGTACTTTATGTTAAACGTGCCAATAAATTTTTTTTTTAATTGTAAAGGCCATTCAACTGTATTCGGCCCCACTTCGGTGGCCACGTGGTCTAACGCGCTACTATAGTGTTGGACTAGACTGCCAAAAACGGGGAGAAAGGGGTTCGATCCCGGTAGTGTGTTCTGAGGGTGGTTTTCCTAAATATATTTTTTTCACTCTCCTTCTACGTTAATGTGGATGCATTTCCTCTCAATTAAGCTTTCCTAATCCCAAAATATTAGTGTAATTAGTACAAAGGCGTATATCCCGAATGCGGGTAGTAGGACGCGGTGCCAAATATATATATATATATATATATATATATATTATATATAATCGTTTAAGAAGACATAGCTCGTTTTACCACAACATGTCGCATAATACTCTCTTGCCCTGTGTTCGAGCATACGAAGAGTAAAGAAGTCTCAGCACATACTGCTCGTCAAAAGCTTTCTCTACCCCCCTCCACGCCACACTGCATCGTTTAGATTAGATCAAACCTATTCAAGGTAAGTGTTGTTTGGGGTAAAATTGGTAGTCCTGGTGCGTTTTACCTTTTTTTTGTTTCTAAAAAGCTCAAAAGTCCTCTAGTCAATCGTAATTCTAGACATTACAAAGAGTGAGATAGAGAATCAAAGAATTGCTTCTAGAGACGGTTTATGAGTGATTATAGATTAAAACTAATAAGACAAAAAGAACTGGTTCTAGTATAGATAAATACAGTTAGTTGATTTATATTATTAAAAAACAAAATTATCTAAAAATCACAAATATTAGTTGACCCAGATATGAATTCATCTTTTAAGGTACGGTGAAACGGTATACGATATATATTTATAGATTTAATAAAATAGAATATTACTTATGTAGATACAATTATTTTAATTTCCACAAGTAGTAATTAGCCTAAACCGTTCTTAAATATATATAATGAGCATATTTATTTAGTGTATGGCAACATTTATGGTATACAGCAGAAAATATTAACAATATAAAAAACATTTAAAATATAGACACATTAACAATACAGATAAAATTATATTTCAATAATTAGTTTGTCAATCCATTCGATCACTTCTGTGGAGAGCCCAAATAAGTCCTTTTTTTTTAGCACTACGTATTACTAACCGTTCGGGTTATACGCCTATGCACTAATTACACTAATGGTTTGAGGGATTGGGGAGGTTATATTAACAGGAAGTTTGTCCGCATTTGCATGGATGGAGCGTGGGAAACCAAATGGGAAATACCACCGACAGAGGTTCGAGCCTCGGTGTCCCAACAAATGGTACCAGCGACATTTCGTACCGACCCTACCTGAAAAAGGGTCTACTAATGACTTCAAAATATTTACGATGTGGAAAATGGTACCACCTCTATCTATTTAGCAAAAATAAATGAGCTAATTTGTGTAAGCAAGGTTCATTAATGGATAGTAGATAGCTGTGAGAACGTCGGAATTTCAGTTAGTGTAAGTTAAATAGTGAGTTGAGTTAGATAAGGTTAAGTTAGGTTATGCCAGGTAGGGTTAGATTAGGTTTGGTTAAGTTTAGTTAGGTTGGGTTTGGTTAGGTTAGGTTGGGTTTGGTTAGGTTAGGTTGGGTTTGGTTAGGTTAGGTTGGGTTAGGTTAGGTTGGGTTTGGTTAGGTTAGGTTGGGTTTGGTTAGGTTAGGTTGGGTTTGGTTAGGTTTGGTTAGGTTAGGTTAGGTCGGGTTTATTTAGGTTTGGTTAGGCTAGGTTGGGCTTGGTTAGGTTTGTTAGGTTAGGTTAAGTTATATTTCAAATACTTGAAATGCTCCACTACCATTGCCATTCTCCTTTGCGTCGTGACCTTGCATATCAGAGGCATCTCACATACTAATTAAATTAAATTCGCCTAAATGAATTTAAAACTGAATCCCGGGACACCCTCCTATTAAGTGGTACCATTTGTCGCATCGTAAATATTTTAAAGTCATTAGTAAACCCTTCTCAGGTAGCCATCCCCCTGAGTGGTACGAAATGTCGCTGGTACCATTAGTAGCGTATTCGAAAATCGATCACCCCGTCATCGGCAGTCTAGTCCAACACTATAGTAGCGCGTTAGACTAGGCGGCCACCGGAACGTGTAATAAGTCCTTCATATCGCCTGGGTATGCTGTGAGCATAGTTGCATTTGAAAAGAAATTTGATATGTTAACCTAAAAAGATTAGGTTCAAATGTCACTATGCCCATGAGAAATGTTCAAGAATGGTTGAGTTTATTGTTTGTTGAAAATTCAACTAAATGAATCCATTGAAGCACTATTTCATCCATTTCGACAAAAAAAAATGTAAAAAATACGGATCTTATCTTGCCAATTTGTCAAAACTCAAAAGTCTAGTCAGGAGCAGGGATGGGCAAACCTAGTCCCGTGGGCCAACTGCGGCCCACAGGTATTTCCAATTCAGCCCACGGGATTTATTTAATCGTGTTGCGTTGTGTTGCCAAAATGACTAACATTTCCTAACTTGGTAAATCGTGCACAAAAATATATGGAAATTGATGTGTCTATTTTGCGCTAAATCCTCTAAATCATTGGGTCCAACCTTTTTAGAGTGAAAGAGTATCCTTGAACTTAAAATAAATTGTGGATATCCATTTTGTAAGAATTATACTTTGAGCACCATTAATAATCAAAAAATAAGTGTCATGAACTCAGTATTTGTTATTAATTTTTTTAACCTGAAATTTCTCAGTATATTTATCTATCAATAAAACAAATATCCGCTTCGGTTACCGCATGGTCTAACGCGCTACTCTCGCAGTAGATTAGACTCGCGTTAACGGGTGTACTGAGGGTGAGTTTTTTCCCTCCCAAAATGTTATTTCATTCTCCCTTCACTTAAACGTGGATACACTTCTAAATATTACCTTAATAATCCCAAAAACAATTAAGGGTATAACCCGAACGGGTAGTAAGAGGCAGTCCTAAAAAAATCATACAGTAAACCAGAACGTCACTAAATCGAAAGAAAATTAACAATTGTCTCAACTAAAAACCCTCTCGCGCCTCACAGTTTGAGAAACGCTGTTCTAAATGACGGTCTGTATTAGGTCGAGAGTAAATGCAGACAAAACCTCGTCCAAGACAACTTATCAAAACTCACTAGCGAGTTAAGTACCTCCTTGATAAACCAAACAAAAAAAAAAAGGTCACTCTGTGGTCACTTGATGACATCCCCACACGAAGTGGTAAACTACCCTCTGTTGAGGACATCCCAGTAACGGGCATTGCCCGAAACTCCACCCTCACCCCCTCCGTCTAAATGGGAGGGTTAAACTACCCTGAGAGGCTATCCGTCTTACCTTACAAGAACTAGCAGCCATTACAAGGCTTTTAGAAGTTGGCTCTTCAACTACCGTGATGGTTGGAGGACGGCCATTCTGTCTTCTCGCAGTAGTTAAAAAAATAAGAAGAGGAGGAAGTGGAAGTATCCAGTTTCTCTCGCAGCCTCTTTCGTTCCGTTCCTTTTCGCTTTTTGACGATCGTCTCGTCACGAAAGTGAACGAGGCATTTAGGCCAACAAGAATATTTGTGTACTTTTTTTTTAGCACCGCGTTTTACTGTCATTTCGGGTTATACGCCTATGTACTAATTACGCTATTAGTTTTAGGGATCAGGGAAGTTATATTTAGAGAAAGTGTATCCGCATTTGCGTGGATACACCATTTTAGAAAAAAAAAAACCACCCTAAGTACACCTGACCAAGATTCGAACCTTGATCCCACCGTCATCGGCAATCATGTCTACTGCCTGCGAGACTAGCGTGTTAGAACACGTGACCACTTAAGTGGGAATGTGTGTACTTAGGATAGTTATATTTGAGGAGGGCTTATTTAAGATATGTTTTGTTAAACGGTACAAATATATTAGAAAAATCAAAATATATCTATAAACACTAGAACATACGTAAATAAAAAAATTAGTCAAACAAAATAAATTAATGAAATCTAACATATTATATTAGATACACGTTTATTACTTATTCAATTCTTTTTGAAAAGTAAGAACTTCTTGTAAACTAACTTGGGATTATATTTTACACACAAGTTAAAAAAAAAATTGCTAGTTCTTCCAGTATGGTTGAGAATATTTTATCATACTTAAGTATTATTTATATTTTTAAAAATATCATTATAAGTGCTTTTCTCATTTCAATCTCAAATCAACCAGAAATAGGGCTCTAATTTTTAAGAATTTAACGGTGTTTTCTGCACGACATTATGGAAGTAAAGGTTGCAGGAAAGAAGAACTTATGAAGGAGGAGGATTCATATAATGGCTGACTTGAAGGAAAGAAGAACATTCTTGAAGTTAAGATGGGGTGCTAGTGAGCGTGAGTTTAGGGCGGTATTTTCGAAGATTTTATAGCATAAACATTTATTTGGCCAAACTAAATCAAATATATTATAGAAACATATAGTTTAGTTTTCCGCACATGCTAATCTCAACAGTTCTTTAATATCTTTCAAAGGTGTCCTGGAATTTAGTGACAACTTTTTCTCTGCATTTAAAATGTTTGTCACCAAATGCCGCTATGCTCATGAGAGATATTCAAGAACTATTGAGATTAGCATGAGAAAAAAGCTAAACTCTATGTTTCTATAGAAGAAATATTTGATCTATTTTTGCCAAAAAATGTTTATGCTATAAAAACTGCAAAATTAATGCACTAAACTGGCGCTCACTTTTACCCCACCTTAAAGGAGGAGGCAAAGGTTGTAAAGCATTGGCAGTCTAGGTTTACTGACAAACGGAATGGCCCTGACGTAAGACATAACAACGCATAATTAATAATAATAGTGGGGTGATGGTGAAGGTCTGATTGGATGTTATTGGAGCATCGGTGGAGTACTATTACTATAACTTTAGTGTATAATTAATATAATAATTATTAGGGCTGTGCAAGCAGACATTTTCCACTTCGAGTAGAGTTAGAATAGTACAGGGCAGTATTTGTACAAGAAATATTTCAAGTTGAATTTCTGTAATAGAGCCACGGAGAAACTATAAATAAGTACAAAATATTATTTTTAGAATTACTTTTTGGGGGGGGGGGNAATTAACTATTGAGGGACTTTATTTGATATGAAATTACATCTTAAAATTGAATAGAATTAATTAAACAAGGAGCGTAAAGCCCGAACGGGTAGTAAGACGCGGAGCTAAAGAGAATTAAACTAGGAATTTTCTGAAAAAAAATATAAAAAAATTCCGAGTACTCTAAATGTTTTTTGTATAAATAAAAATTCTCAATTTGAGTTCGAACAACTACAAAATCTCGAATTATGGAAAAGTCTCACACCCCTATTAATAATTATTATTATACTTTTTGAAATGATGAGTTTCACATGGAATAAACGTGCAGAGTTTTGCCAAAATAGAAACTAAAAAAAATTTAGCTTAAATGAGAGACAAACCAAAATAATTTGTTGATTGATATTTTGAGGGGATATGGCACAAAGAGAGTCCAAAACGGCCAGAGGTGAAATTCAACCCCGTCACGTCCAATCTTTGATGGAGTTCGTAACCGACGCACGTCATGAACCACACCCTACGCAGGGAAAGAGAAAGTGAGACAGAAATTGAGTCCCCCACCCCCACCCCCAATACACCCTCTCTTATATTCCAAGTAATCCCAAGACTTTGGATTTAACGAAACGCTGCTGTTTTCCTACAGCGCCGCAAGGCGCGATCTTGTGCCCACATTCCTACTACGCACACTCAAAGAATACCGGCCTCTTTGGCTCGACCGGAAACCTCAATCTAGAGGATGGGGAGGGAAGGGGGAGGTTGAAAGGGTAGAAATCACGAACTGTGGTATCAGCACTCTTGGTCTTCTACGCTCTCTCTTGTTAGCACACTTTTTTAATCTTTTTTTTTTTTGGGAGGGGAGGGGTTTCTTTATCCATCCTCCATTCTATTATCCATTCTTTCTTACGTTTCTTCAATAGTATATTATTCTTTTGGTGAGCTAGTCACTGAAATAGTTTAGAAAATAAGCACCGAATGATCAGAATTAAAACTCCACAATCAGTATGTAATCATATTTCAATCAGAAAATAGAACCAATCCCAGAATATAAAATCCTTACTTCCAAAATTTAGTTTCATTTTGAGTAATAAAATGTCAAAATAAAGAAGTGTTAAAAAAATGAACTAATTATTGAAACTTTTCAGAACATGTATTTCTGTTTCAATTATGTAAATGTTTGTGTAATCACTAGGTTTAAAAGTGTTCATTTGATTTTATTCAAGAATTTACATGTTTGAGGGCCTCATTATGTGGAGCATTGTAATTTTTTTAAAGCTATCTTTTGTCACTATCATCATCATCATCATCATCATCATGAAAAGCTTCCAGCCACTGGATGGGTCTGTTTGGAACATAAGCCTCTCCAACCCTCTCCTTTACTCCCCCCATCTGTTTCCCTCCACCTTGATCCAGTCCTCTCTTTTTTCCTCCACACCCCTCCTTACTCCCTTCAGCCATCTCTCCCTTGGTCCAGTCCTCTCCTCTTTCCTCCACACCCCTCCTTACGCCCTTCAGCCATCTCTCCCTTGGTCCAGTCCTCTCCTCTTTCCTCCATACCCCTCCTTACTCCCTTCAGCCATCTCTCTCTTGGTCCTCCTCTCACCTCCATATTCAACATCCTCCTGGACATCCTTTCCCTCTCCATTCTTCTCACATGGCTATACCACCTTAGTCATGCCCTCTATCCTGTCCTGGACTCGCTCTTCCTTTATTATTAGTCTTATTGCATAATAAATATATTTATAACTTTATTAAAGATAGTTATAATATAAAAACTACCCATAAAAACAAGCTTACTAAAATATTAGATTTTTTATCAGTATGTTTAATTCAATATGGGGTCATAGATGGCTTAATTGAAAGAGTGGGGGTAAAAATAGTAGATGAAGTGAGGCCGCATCTGCGAGCATACTGGACACTCGTTTGATATACACATAATGTTTGTATATATATATATATATATTACACCAGTCCTTTAGGTATGAGGAAGGTCGAATTAAAAGGAAATGTATCCGAATTGGCGTGGAAGGAGTTTTTTTTTCAAACCAACATTGGTACACCCAACCAGGATTCTAAAATTAATCTACCCATTATCCACAGTCCAATATAATGTGAGATTGATGTCACCACCGAAATGTCTATTAAGTTTTTAATATATAAGTGAAATAATCTCTTCGTGCTCTTTCACACTTTGCAATTTCTGTCTTACGAGTTTTTGTCGTGTGTTCCTACTAATACATTAGGTGGTATGTCGTCTTTAACACGATCCAACCGTTAAGTGATCCAATCAAAAAATAGTGGCCCGACTCGTTTAGCAGTTGGATGTCTTCACTATAATATCCAATCGTCGTGTCCGGCAGTTTGACCGAATGACTTGTAGTGAACTGTTTGTTGGGGTGAGCAGGGGATTCGCACGATCCAACTAAACAGTCATCCGGCAGGTTCTGTACTTTTCTTACTATCGTAATAACTCAGTAATAGATAATTAAATAATGATGACGAGTGAAGTTAACTGTACGATCCTAAAAGTTTTAAGATGTTCTACATGAAAAAATAAAAAGTTCTCGAATAGAACTAGAGTTAAAAACTTAACAGATATGATTCATCATTTAGAAAACATTTTAAATTTGAAAGTAAGATATAAGACTTTGAAATTTTTGTAAAATATATTGGTTTAAGTTACAATATTGATACAAATTATGAACACTCGTACGACATAAATTGTATCGTGCGAAATAGACCTCACAATGAATAATTTCACAAGCTCTTCCTAAACCTCTTTTTTTTTTTTTTAAATATTTAGTTCTCCGTCCAAATTATCCATGTGAAACCTGCCTAACGTATTCAACTCTTTCAATGACCAATTTTAATTACTAAAGTACAAATCACGTAAAATAAATTCAGCAAATTATTCTCAATGATAGGTTTAAGCACACTGAGTTAAAAACACATAAAAAACACTTGTTTGATTTAAAATGAACTAATGTGGGATAAAAAGGATTTCTAAAAACATAATTTTTTCTAAAAATAACATACATAAAGAAAGGGGTTTTATCTTGAAAATAAAACAATACCTTTACCTCAAACCTTTAAAAACGCCTTACCTTTTAAATAAAGGTGAAATTAGTGTTAAAAACCTTCCTCCCACACTTAACTACAAACCTTTGGTCAAATTAAGTCCACCCCTCACCCTTAAGTTCATCGTGCTTATTCGAGTTTTTTTTAACGTGAAGTTCCTAATCTGGCCACATCTGCGCTTTTGGAATAACAACCTCTGTGTGTAACTTGCCCGTAGCTCATTAGAGGGCAGCTCTTGCGTTCCCGAAGGGGATTTTCCCTTACCCTCATTCCAACTCTACATCAGTTCTGCCAACGTTGCTTTCTTGCAACCAAGTTTCGCCTACCATGAGCCTTTAAAAAAAACTTAAAAGCAATATTTCTAATTTGGCGTAACTCAGTTGTGAAAATAATGGTACCAAGAAAGCATTAGTATACAAATATATACATTTTTATTTAAGTTATTTGATTAGTTACAACATAAAACATTAAGAATGCTTAAATCCCAATAGTAAAATATTGTATTCCTTTTAAGTCAACCCTAAACAAACTAATTCACCAGTTGTGCAACGACTTTAAAAAAATACTATTAAAACATTTTATTTATTCAAATGATATTGATTAAGTAGCTTGTTAAATAAATATTTAACCTTTTATTCAACAAGTTTACTGTTTACTTTCAAGTAAACTAAAACTTAGGATATACTTACTTCGTTCAAGTGTTGATCTATCAACTTTAGTTATATTAGCTGTGAGAGTGGAAAGTCAACTGTTTAAAGAGGCCCCACTTTTAGCAGTCCAAAAACTTTCACATCAAAATACAGGGCTAAGTGATCAATCCTGGATTATCTGAATCCGCATTTTCGTAGAGGGAGGAAAACCTTTAGAAATAAAAACATCTCGATTTAAACTCTTGACCTCAAAGTCTTCAGCAAATAAGAAATACAAGTTTGACGTTTGATCCACGTCCTCGTCAACAAATTGTTTTAATATAAGCATTATCTATTATCTAAAAATAGGTATCTATAAATGACTTAAGCTTTCAAAATAAAAAGATAAATAATGGGAATAAACTATAAATAAATGGGTATGGGTTTGATACTGAAATGTGACGACATAGGATGGTAAAATCAGCTACAGTAAGGAGTACAGTTATTTTTCCCAGACTTACCAGAAAGATGTATCCTATTCGCTTGGACTATTGAGATCAGGTTTCGAATCCTATTTGGGTGCATTTGGGGTGTTTATTTCCTTAATCGTTTCTCACTCTCCTCACACGCAAATGTGGCTACGTTTATTACAAAAATATAGCTTCCGCATACCTACTCAACAATATTTTAAAATAAATGTGTATTTCTCGAATAGTTTCTAAGTCACAGTGGGAAAATAAAGACAAACTAGAAATAGAATAATAAATTATCAATTTTGACAGAAATATATATATTTGTATTTTATAAACTAATCTCTCTACCGCTTAAAATACTTCCATTTATATCTCTTGTTTCTAATGCTCTTATTAGAAAGGTGACTTGGCGGTTTAGGGGTAAGGTGTCAGACTTATGTGCTGGGGGTCTGGGGTTCAATCATTGGTCCCTGCACACGTTTATCTGATTGCCAAACCCTTCCTTCACCTCTGACAAGACGTGTAAGTGAATGTGTGGAATGTCAGGCCTCCACCGTGGTTCGGATCCCACGTTAAACTGTAGGTTCTCCAATCCATCTCACAATCACCCTACCATTACACATTAGCGTAAGTGAGTATAACTCAAACGGGTAGTAAGACGCGGTGATGATGATAATAATATTATTATTAGGAAAAAAAATACTATCTCTCTTCCATCACGGGCATAGTCCATTTTAACAAGTTTCGGATTTTCAGGTTGTTATTTTTTAAAGAAGTGTACTGGAATAACTTTTTTTTTAACTACCAAAACTAATTTATAAATCTTTCCATCCTTATTACTTTCATTCTCTCTGTATATATTAAAATACTGTGCTGTAGGGACATTTCAGAAGCCACGTTGGCAGCTCTCTCTTTTTCTCATGCCAACTCAACTTTTTCTTTTTGTGATGTGATGTTTGCGTGGGGNAAAAAAAAAAAAAAGTAGAAGGTAGCCTACAGATGTAGCATGAAAGTTACTCTCCGTCCTCTGTAAAAGTTCAGAAAACCACCCCCGCAGTTAAAGTAACCCATTACGTCTTTGAGTTAGTAGTAATGGTCCATCGTTAAGTTATTATGGTCTGTCTCAAGATGTAGACCTTATTAATATGACGTTTGATATTTCACTTACTCTTATCAAAATTATTAATCCCATTTTAGACTAATAATAAACAGTTAAATATTGTAAACGTTAAATGTATTGGTGTTATAGTAGCCTAAGGCAGTCTAAAGTTTTTCATCCCAAGGGCCCAATCTGATTATCAGTCTCTTCCACAGGCTGAAGCTATATTTAATAATCCCAACAACTTAATAAACAATTACCAGCTTCGGTGGCAACGTGGTCTAAAGCGCTACTCTCGCAGTAGATTAGACTGCCAATGATCGGGAGAGTTAGGTTCGAATCGCGATCGGGTTTACTGAGAGTGTTTGTTTTTTCAAAATGTTTTCCCCCCTTTCTCTCCACACAAATGAGAATACACTTTCTTGAAATAAAACCTTCCCAATCCCTAAAACCATTAGCGTAATTAGTACATAAGCGTATAACCCGAACGGTTAGTAAGACGTGGTTCTAAAAAAAATCGTGTAATAAATAGGCTGTAGGTGTGTCGCGGCTGCACGAGCTGTTTACCTCTAAAGAGACGGGTGAATTGCGGCCCCACATTTTTAGAGCCACGTACGAACTGTGGCCCAGGCTGTTTGGCTAACATAGCCTAGCCTAGCCTATTCTAGCTTAACCTAACCTAACCCAACTTACCCAACCTAACCTAATAAAGCTTTAAAATTTTGCCAAAACTATTGTATGACAAGAACTGAGGAATTTTAAAATATTTGAGAACTAGCCGTGCGCTTTCCTCTTTACCTTGAAATAAGAAGTTTAGTAAATTCCTTTTCCTCTTTTTATTATTAAAATGACAAAAGATGGTAGTAGGTAAAGGACAAAAGGGAGTACATGTTTAGACATTACAGAGAAGTAGTCCCAGAAAACGACACAGACCACCATATTTTAAGCTGTGTGGCCCGACAGCGATTGATATTTTCTCGCTGACCGAGTCCTTAACACATGTGTAGGAAATTTTGATCGGAAACTGTATCGGTATCCCCAATCACGAATTTTTCGTTCCCTCTCTCCAAAAAAAAAAAAAGGTGCCTTCGGCATCCATATTAAATTTATGTAAGGAGGTGTAAGTGGCACCCCCAAACCCCCCCCCCCTTCTACTCAGCACAGGGAGAAAGTATCTATATAGGGAATAATCCAATATTAATCAATTACTTTGGTTCAGTGTTTTACAATAATTTGAAAGGTTTGTTTATTCAGATGTTATTTGATCATGTGCTCTAGTTGGTAATCATGAACGTGGGGATGAGAGTAAATAAGATATCGTGAAACACTTAACATTATCAAAGAACGATGTTCTGTAAATTTTCTGTAAATTGGTACTTGAAAGCGACCCTGAATTATAAATGGATGTCACCCAAAGTTTCGAGATAGGTTGTATATTTGGCTTAGGGATTAAACATAGGAGTCTGGGGAGGAAGAGAAAAAGGAGATCGTACCAAAGAGGATCAACTCTCGAAGTAAAAAAACCGGAGTAGGGAAGAGGGTGAAGGAAAATAATCTGATTCAGAATGCAATTATAACAGAGGTGGGCAGTAGTCTCTTTTTTTCTGACGCTTGGGGAGAGAAAGATGGCGGAACAGGAATGAAATAAAAATGAAGTCCTCCTAACTAAGCCTTAGCAAACTTATGGGTTTGGAAATAACTAAGCTTTCCCTTACTTTACCCTTTCTAAAAATTTGTAAGATTTTCTTTTTCTCTCGTGGTTCATAGGATATTTTTGAAACCATTAAAATAAAAAGTACCTTAAGAAATAAAGATGAAAAAAAAGTTTCGTTAAGATAATAAGAAAATAAACAAGTTGATAAAATTACAGCAAATAAAACTGTAATATATATATATATATAATATAGATGCTAGTATAAGTATGCAAAGTTATATAAATATTTATACATATTTTAAAAATATAAACAAACAGTAAGTCTTATAAGCCAATACATATTTAAAATATATATAATTTTGTAAATTATATAACAAGTATACTTATGTAAAATATATATCTATATAGTGTAATATAATTATGATATATTTTGTAAAATAGGTGTAAGTTTATGGAGAGAAAAAAAAAAGTAGAAAGAAAGAAAGAAAGAAAGGAGGGTGTTAAGTTCAAAAAAAACTTTATTCGAAATTGGGATCTTTAATGTTAAATGAAACATTAGTATTAAACAAATTAAAGGACTTCAGTCACGCACTTAATTTTTACCAAAATTATCAAACACTCCAAGATATCCTAGAATATTTTAACATGTGTAAAAGTACAACCAAAAGAAAATCTTTATCCATGCATTTTTTTTGATTAATTTTAAAGTTATAAGTTTCATAATTATTCCAATTTGTGAGAAAGTATTTATTTTCTCGTAGAGACATTCTAGTCTCACCAAATCAACATACTTGAAAATATCCCCCAAAAATTGTTGAATAAACATGCTAACTTAAAATGTTGTTGATTAGAAATAGGGCTTAGAGAATACGCTTTGATGAAGAACTTATTTGTTAATCACTCATTTGAAAAGAAAAAAAAGTCAGACTAATAATTGCTAGAAAGGAGGGAATTAGTTGTTTTATGGGCTTGGTTGGTATAAGAAAAAATATTTAAAATAAATTGTTTTCAAGGGTTTTACTGTACGACTCATTAACAGTCGACAGATACAAAGGTACGATAGGTACTCCACTTGAGGTTTAACAGTCAAAAGATACAAAGGTGCGATAGGCACTCCACTTGAGGTTCTAACAGTCGACAGATACAGATAAGTAAAAGGAGCACGTTACATTGACTTATTATTTAATGATATTAAAAGATGATTTGACACTTCACTTTTATAATATAAGTTATGAAGTGGTTTAGTAAATAAACATAAATTAATTAATGTGATAGTTATCTAACATACTCGCTACATGGCACCCAAATACAATATGATATGCTCTCCTGTCAACCATTAAGTGACTTAAAAATTCCGAGAACGATTAATAACCTATAATGAGATGGTCGTGTCACAGAGATATAATAATATAATATTGCGCGTTAGATGTACACCAATTATAGCTCAGTTTGTGGAAATATTATCCAGTACTAATGTACCGTTGCCCAGGGGACGTCTGAATGTACTAATATTACATCCTTTCCTTGGAGGAGGCTCCTTCCATGTCCCGATGAGATGAGGTGATGGAGATAGGGAGTATGAGGGCGTGGAACCAGTGGAAACACTTAAACCTAAGGCCTAATTAACCAAACCCTGGTGACTGTTGGGGTAGTTAACCATTTGGAAAAAAACATCCAAAGTATCAGCAGGTAATCGAACCCGGGACCACTAGGATCGTGGCCAGATCAAGTTATTATTATTAGTATCATTATTATTATTATTAGCACCGCGTCTTACTACCCGTTCGGATTGTACGCACTTACGCTAATGTGTAATGGTAGGGTGATTGTGAGATGGAATGGAGGACCTACAGTTTAACGGGTAATCCGAACCATGGTGGAGGCCTGGCATTCTTCACATTCACAAAATGTGATTAATACACGCCTTGTCAGAGGTGAAGGAAGGGTTTGGCATTCAGATAAATCTCTGCCAGGACCGAGGATTGAACCCCGCACCCTTAGCACAGAAGTCCGACACCTTAACTTCCTAGAACACCAGGTCACCAACTTAAAGTTAAAGGGATATGATGGGGTTTAACCAAATACCATTTGATAATACATTAGAGTAAGGTGGGGTAAGATTGCGCGTCAGGTAAGAGAACGCGTTGGCTTTATTTCTATTTTGGCGAATTAGAAGTTGGCCATACTGTTTGGTTTTAGGAATATGTTATGGCAAGTAAGTTGTTTACATAGTTTGAGCAGAATCTGTAAACACATTTTCAAACAATACGGTGAGTTTTGACTTTCAGCATTCTGATGTAATTTGGCAGTATTCAGCAAACGTTATATCTATATCAAATATTAGTTAAAATTAAGACGTTATCTTTCGAAAGAGCGGTTTTTAGTGCAAACAAAGGTGTCTACATTATTTAAGAAGTTTCTCATTAGGCGACATCACTTCCCGGATACTTTTAGAACTATTTGAGTGGGGCAAGGGGGCTTACAAAGGGACGGGGCAGAATTACGCACTGTGTACTCCTACCTCAACTCTCGATTACGAGTATTTCTCGCTTTATATCACTCATTGCGACAATTTTTCCAAGAAAAAGAGTAAAAGAAGAGGTTACACTATGATGTGCCCTGAAAGTAGAACTGATACTATTTCCCTAAAAAAATATGATATCAAAATAGAAAGGGGAAAAAATATTTCTAATCATAGCAGGGACATAATTTTAAAATAGTTTGATGATGAAAGAAGAAAGTAAAAATGTAATTAGTCGAGTTAAGAAATTATTGTTTTGATCTAAGATTAATACTCCAATTATATTTTTGGATAAAATATTTAAAAAAAATCAAAAGTCAGTGAACCCATTTTCTGCCCCAGTTTTGAAAACAGTATGAAGATCCGCCTCTAAAAGACTGGGTTAAATGCAAAAGTTGCAGAATCTTGTTCTAATTTTGAAGGGTCAAGTGAATTTATGTGTGACTTTTTAAATAAGTTCGAAATAATCTTTATAAAAATGTTTCTCAACCAGATTAAGTCAAGAAAATGGAATTTTTCAACGTGATATTATGTTCTTTATAATAATAGTTAAAATAGTTTATGTGCTTAAGTTTGTTTTTCATACAAATGTTACTAGCTATGTTTAAAATCAGCAATAATATCTATAACACCTTTATATATCTTTTAAAGTTTTATAATGTAAAAATCTATGTTATAAATTAATTTTCATAATATTTTATTGTACGTACTTTTACCCCGTGACGAACATACACCTACCCCTCCTATGGGGGAAAAATATCATTTTGTCCAATTTTGTAATTTTTAAATAATTTACTAAAATAAATAAGTTTTTAATTATTAAAAAATGGTTACTTCAATGACAATAAAATGAAGATGGCTATCCCAAAAATTGACCTAATTCGATATATATGTTTAGCTTATACATGTGTTCCAAACGTTAAGTGCGACCTCTTGCCCCATTTTACTCTAAGTATTTAAGAAGTAATAGCTCAGAAATAATTTATATATTTTTTTTATCCATTTTGAAACATTTATTTTTTTTTCAATATTTTTAGTACTATTTATAGGACTTGTAGAAGTGATGTGTTTTTCGAGATTGACAGCACTGAATTCTTGATAGCAACTCCCATGTTCTTCTATTACTCCGTGGCATCTCCCTCCAGCTAAGGTCGAGCCAGTCTATAACTTATTCAGAGAAGCCAGATGGGCTCTCGAGAACACAACGCAGGAGATGTAGTCTTGATATAACTAAGGTGATATTACATGATGCCACCTTTATGAAACATTTCTAACAAATTAAGGGGGCGAGGGAAAAAAGTCACATTTCACACATTTTCCAGGACAATAATTTTTATATCTCAAACCCTATAGGGACGTCAGCAAAATATATATTTCTAAAATTAATTTAAATACTATGGAGACTTTTTTCTTATCAGAATCTAAATTTTATCATAAGGGTCTAGTAATTAATTATCTAACAGATGGCAGAACTAAATCAATTTGAGCTAAAATTGAACTTTCACGCTTTTATTCCTGTACCCTTCAAATAATAAATATAAATACGAATTTAAGGTGGAAAAAAAAGTTGCAAAGAAGGCTGGTTACTGGAGTGTTGCATACGTCCAGAAGTCTGCAGGTGCGTTGCGGCCTCACGAGTTGTTTACCTGTAAAGAGACAGTTGAATTGCGGCCCAACATTTTTAGAGCCACGTATGAATTATGACCAGGGCTGTTTACCTAACCTAACCCAACCCAACCTAACAAACCTTCAAATTTTATCCAAAACCATTGAACGACAAGAACTGAGGAGGTTCGTAAATTACGAGGGATATCGACATGAGACGATGATAGTTTCTACCTGATATTTGAGACCACACACTGCTAATTAGGTGGACGCAACTCATACCTCTCTCTCTAGAGTGAGTGGGCCGCAATTCGTGCGTGTCTCTCGAAAAGCCGGGCTGCACCTCGTACACAATTTCCAAATTAGGCGACAGCTCGTACACGATTTCAAGATTAGGTCGCAGCTCACCTACATAGGTCCACAATTCCCACGTTATTTAAGAAGTTAAAAATATTTTATTCACGCCATAATAGAATGGAAAGTTAACAACTATGGTAACAAATACTATACTATCATCCTGTAAGTTCTAGAGTGTTATTTACCACAAAATAGAACATTAATTGAATTCACTCAACAGACAAGTATATAAGAATGGTATTAGCCATCGCTATCTTTTTTTAAGTTGCCTAACAGCCATTAATCAGCTTTTCCGCTGTTGCCTGAGCCGCGAAATTCACTTATTTATCGTTTGTTGGGTCACCCCTTCCTTATTTCATACACTCTTCCCACCATTTTCATCCCTTCCGATCCTCTCACAGTCACCAAGATTGATCGCTTATTGGCCGATTATAGGGAATTTTGAGGAAAGGGATGGAGGAGTTAGGAAGGTTCGTCTCGTTGCGCTGCTAAAAGAAATCACTTTGGAGAGAAGAAAATTACTTCAGGGATGGGGAAAAAAAAATTAAAAAAAAACTGGTGGCAGGAAAATTCTCACAAGATGTGAAAGGATGTTTGTATAATAAGTTTGTATAATAAGTTTGTATAATAAGTTTGTATAATAAGTTTGTATAATAAGTTTGTATAATAAGTTTGTATAGTAAGTTTGTATAGTAAGTTTGTATAGTAAGTTTGTATAATAAGTTTGTATAATAAGTTTGTATAATAAGTTTGTATAATAAGTTTGTATAATAAGTTTGTATAATAAGTTTGTATA
>CABFWO010000132.1:30693-50990 GCA_902155825.1 Timema genevievae
TATATATATATATATTCTATTAGGAACGAAATGGATGGTCGCATGAAAAGAATGGCAGATTTTGGCCAAGGAGTCTTGGGTTGGTTCTTAACTGGGTGGATTTTGGATAACTATTTTTGGTAATATTGTATTTTTACATTCTCTTCGAGTCATTGTTTCTTAAAGTTAGTTCTTCTCTCTAAATGTTATGTTAATTTAAACAAAAGTTTTAATATTTATGGATACAAAAACCAAGTTTAGATTAGTCCACGATGAAAATATTTAAATGTTTTCTATCTTTAAGAAATGACAACTGCATTATATATAATTAGGAAAATAATTACACTAACGTAGATTTAGTGCCATTTGGAGATATGGTGAAAGACGTATTTTTAATCTAATAAGAATTACTGGCATAGTAAATAATTAATAATAATGGTAAAAAAGCCTATATTGGGGTAGTTGTATGATTACTTTTTGGTTATAATGTGTTGTTTATAAATAAAATCCACATTGGTGAGAACGCGGAACAAACCTCAAGATCATCTAACCTGGTTTCCTAGTTGCAAGTAGATCAGTTTTTTTTTCATCCCAACAAGAGCTATTTTCCTTAAATGGTTTCTCAATCTCCATCCCCACCAATGCTTAATTTCTTCTTAAATACTTCTTCCTGCGAGAAAAAAGTCAGTATTTTTGCTCTTTTTTTATATAGAAAAACATTTTTTTAACAAAATAAAAATAATATTTCTCAATTATAAAAAGAGTTAAATTTTATTCACATGATGATATCAACAGTTGTTGAATATATGTCCAGAGTGTCTTGGAATTTAGTGACAACATTTTATATTAATTAAAAAAATTATCATCTAATTATGCAATGCTCATGACAGATATTCAACAACTCTTAATATCACCATGTGAAGAAAATTAAACTCTGTTTCTACTGCAATAATATTAGATTTATTTTGGACAGAAAATGTTTTGATGTAAAAAATACTGCAAAAATACTGCTCTGAGCTCATGTTCCCTGAAATACCACCTTTAATGCGCAGCTCAAAACAAAAATAAACTTTTAGAATAAATTAGAAGTTAAGAGTAAAAAAAAATATTCTTTTAGATTTGGTTGGGAAGTGCACGCAAATAAAAATTCTTTAGCTTGATTGATTTTAGTAAAAATTATTAAAAGTGAACAGTATTCATTGTAAAAAAAAAAACTTTAACTGCTATGATGAGAAAAACAAAACCATTATTAAATATAAGTTAAAAAGCTATTTTAATGTTAAATGAAATTTCAGATCTGGATATTTATTGCATAAATATTAAGACGACCATTTCGATGAAGCTATATTTGTTCTCTCATTTATAAAATACTCAATTAAAACAACTACTTTTCACAAACTCTTTCATTCAACAATTTTGAGAATAAAATACTTTCTTGATAAATATTCAACCTTCTCAATATAAAGATTTAATTTAAAGTTCCATCGAAAGAAAGATAACAAAGAAACAACACATAAATTACTGAAGTTGGATTCTTTCTCTCTTAGAAATTGTGGTTGAAAAACCTAACACTAACAAATACACTGTGAAAGAGTAAAAAGAAAGTACGAAGAACTAACAAATAAAAATAAACTTATGAAACCAAACCACGTCAACTTTCTCTGAGCTCTTGAATATTATAAGAAAACTCTTGAGATGTAAATTAAATTGTGGGTTGCTCAGAGTTTTAACGAAACAACAACAAAGAATACTGTATTGACAAGTTTTACTACGTGTTTATAATATTATAAGTTCCCTTCGTTAAATATTATATTCTTATTCCGACGACTACTCACTTTGTCAACAGCTTACGACACTGGAAATAGGAAAAAAACCACCTCTGGCTAATATACAGGCTGTCTCACGTAAGGGTGGTGTTATCCGACAGCTAAAGAAAGATTTTTTTAAAAACAAAATTATCGGTTTAAAGCCACAATATGTTAATCTATGTGGAAATAATAAATGTTTTCTTAGTAATACTATATTTTCAAAAGTGTTATCAAAAACCTCTAATAAAACCTACCTAAGGATTACAATTTGATTGGCTTTTTATGATTAATTTAAAGAACAAAACATATCAATAAAACTGTTATGTCAATTGTTTCGCTTTTGTAGCAAGAGAATAAGTTCATAAAATAATCAATCAAAAAGTATTCACACATTTATATTATTATAACTTGCCATCATAAATTATAAAATGAATACTTTTTTTTGGTACTTAGAGAAGGAGCCATAAAAAATATTAGTTCTAAAATAAAACGCTTTTTACTATGTAAACAAATGTGAATGAACACAACCGAATACAGTTTGTATTACGTCATCAAATACGCTCATTTCGCCTAGTTCGCTTGTTCTTGTTTATAAATTTCAAATTTATTAAAGGGGCAGGGCATATAATATCTTGTTACACAACACACTCAAGGACGTTCACACAAATTTATGTTGGGCAATATAATCCTTTATTAATATTAAACCACGATCTCAACGTGATGACTGAGGGTAATGAAGACGGAAGTGCTGTTGGGGGTAGCGTAAGACGTTTGGCACACTACCCCTGAAAATTGACCCGTTTGGATAAATCCAAAAGGACATTTGGCTTAAGTAAATGGGAGGTATTTTGGACCAACCGAGTGTATGGACAAAGGATGAACAAAATTATTTCTTTTATTTATGCAGAAATAACAAAACCTAATCTATCCTAACCGAACCATCATTTGTTCAGACCAAGTCTAACATAACAATTCATAAGCCTTAATTTTTATAGGAAGCCCCTTTTAGACAACCAAAACTGATTTAAAGTTACTAAAATTTGGCAATCTAAATATTAAAAAAACTATCACGTCTTATTGCTTGTTAAGGTTATACGCATATGCAGAGTTGTGAAAAAAGTATCGCTACTTTATTAATATCGATATTTTCCTTTCGATACTAGTATTTTTACTCGATACTTTTACTGATATTAGTACTCACACTCCAGTATCGAAAGAAACAACTTTTTTGTTATCTTCGCTCATGTTGGGATTAAATGTTTACTAGGGTGGAATATGGAGGAAGAAACAAATGACACCATTTTTCAATTCTCACTCATTTTCTGAATGACAAGTAGTGTTTAAATAAAAATGAAAATAAGATTATGATGCAAAATTTGAGATTAAAATTACTAGATTAAAAAAAAAACTTTTCCCAGATTAAAATTTCGATACAGATACTTACTGCCATCGATATTTTTCTCTCGATTTCACATCCCTACTCATGTCTACTAATTACTCTATTTAGTTAAATGAGTTAGGGAGGAATATGGTTGAATTCAGAAGAAGTATACACGCATTTACGTGGTGGGATGGTGAAAAACCACTTAGGAATACCAACCTCAGTACATCTGACTGGAATTATTCCAACCCTAATCTCCCTGTAATCCCTGTCTAGTCTACAGTAGTAGTGACTACTTATACCATACGGCCACCGAAGCGGGTCTCTGCACAGGGATTTCAAAACACATCCAGGTGAATTAAGGATTTTATTTAATTATTTCAACAGGCCAAATCATAATTTTGTTTCTAGCTTTAAAATTAAGGGTCTGTTTACTAATGATAGATTTTTTTTTGTTCTAAATATTTCGAAAGGGTTTCTAGCAATTTTGCTAAAAATTGGAAATATTAGGAGTGTTTGACAATTCAAAAATTTTAAATTTTCCAAAAAAGGCTTTAAAATGTTTGTTTAAAATGGGATCTGAAGAATGTTTCAATTAATAGATAATTATGCCTATATATGTTTTATATTACTAAAACATATTCATGTTTATGGTAGTTTACTAAATACTAATTTAAAAAAATTTAAACTCTCGAAAATGGGATGTACTTATATATTCAAAATCTGTATATGGGAAATGCTTTAGATTTGTAATAATATTATATATTTGTTTTTTGAAGATTTTAATTTGAGGGTCGTTAACTAATATTAGACTCTATAAAATTTTTGAAAATTTGATATTTTTATATATTATGAAAAATTGTACAACATTTTTTCGTGCCATTTATTTAATCATTATTCACTAACATCTAATTTATAATTATCTGAAACAACAGAATATAAAAAGAGAACTTACAAAATCCCAACAGTGTGAACCTGTAGAAAGCACGTAAAACATATATGTGAAAAAATTATCCCTGTGTAGTCGGTAGGGATCAAACCTTGGGCTCCCTAGTGAGGATAGTCACGAGTCACGATCAGCTCTACCTGTAGGATGCGTGTTAACGACCCTAGATAATGAGTAGACTCACTAAGTGTAAATAAGCGGTTAGCAGGAAGCAGGTAGGGAACAAGAGGAAGGAAAGTTAAGGGAACGAGTATATAGGGTGGATCTTTTTATATGGAAGACTGAAAACATGGTGTTTACGTGTTGATTCTCAAACACCCTCTCCCCATTAAATGGGGTTCGGGGTGTAAACGTATCATCCTTTACAAACCTCTTCTCATCCCCTACCTATTATATTGTGGCACGCACTGGTTGCATACTCAAGTGGAACAACGAGTCAAGTTATCATATTGTATCTTTTCAAAGAAAAAAAAATAAACACAATCTAAAATTTTACTCACTAGAGTCCAAATCTGTGACTATTTAAATTAAGGTGACAGAATAAGGAGGGTGAGTGTTAAGAAACTCAAACCTAATTAGTTTATTGAATGAAAAATTACACTTTTGAAAAATAGTGATCTTTTGAAATTAGATCCCTGGTTAAAAACAAACACATGTGTTAAGTATCTAGCCTGTAGATAGTATACCTATATCACACAGAGTAGTTTTCTTATAATAAATATCTGAAAGATTTATTTTAATTTTATCTTAGTAATAAGAGCTCAAACTAATGTGTGAAAAAAATTTTTTTTTTCATTTTCTTTCTAGCTTATAATTGCAGCTCATAACTGTTTATCTCACAAGTAAATAATGTGTAGTGAAACAAACTAAAACACATTAAATGAACCACCACATATATATATTCTAGTAAATAATGGATATTCTAGTAAATAATGGATATTGAGACAAATCCAGGCACATTAATTGAACTACCACATCAATATATTCTAGTAAATAATGGGTATTGAGACAAATCCAGGCACATTAATTGAACTACCACATAAATTTATTCTAGTAAATAATGGGTATTGAGACAAATCCAGGCACATTAATTGAACTACCACATCAATACATTCTAGTAAATAATGGATAATGAGACAAACTCAGGCACATTAATTAAACTACCACATATATATTAGAGGAAATAGTAGGATTTGAGATTAAACCTCGAGAGGATACGCTTAAATGTTGAGCGTCACAGTTTGTTTTAACTCTCAAGTGGCATGTGACAGAGATGGTGCCCCAAATATATGTTTGCGTTACCCTCCTCCTACCATCCACATCCATAGTAGTTTTTTGTCTCCTCTCAGTCTGTTTCTCAGAAAGTCCTTTGTCAACATTTGCTCAGAACTAACAGAATGGTTGGTGGAGGAATATCAAGAATCCACTCTGGTGGTTCGGGGATATCGTGCCAAATTCCACATCACACAACATTCGTCCTATAAGGTGAGGATGTAGGGTACAGTATTTAAGGTAGGCCTAAGTGTTTTTGCCATTTTTCTATAGGCAAATTATTGTTTTTTTGGTCGAAATAAATCAATTATTGTTTCATTACAAAACATAGAGTTTAATTTTCTTTACATGGTGATATCAGCAGTTCTTGAATATCTGTCAAAGGTGTCCTGGAATTTAATAACAACTTTTTCTCTTCATTTAAAAAGTTTGTCACTTAATGTCGGTATGCAAATGACATATATTCAAGACATGTTGATATCACCATGGAAAGAAAATTAAACTCGTTTATATAGAAGCAATTTTTTTTCTCCAAAAAATTGTTTTGTCATAAAATTGCAAAAACACTGGCTTTTTATCACGTTCCATAAATGCCCACCTTAATCAACAAAGAGTACACATCCATGATTGAATAATCTCCAAACAACTAATTTTTTTTATTCATCATGGAAGTAATAGTATTATTATTCGTTGATTATGTTATTTGTGGCATGTAACATTCTAAAATCAATAATATCATGTTATTATCCTAATTATATTGCTTCTTTAAAGAAAATTTATATTTCAAACGGTGATCAGTCTTTGATAATATAAAAAGAGCATCATAAACTAGAAAAACTCTTATATTATGAATTATTATAAAGTGATACCTAAACAAAATAAAAAAGAAATGTAACTGCCCCAGATCACTATTAAAAGTATATGTAAGCAAATGATAGCCTTAATTTTTTCTCAAAAACTTATGGAAAAATTTTATTTTTCATATTAATCAAATCACAGATATGCATTTTAAACAAAATTGCTAGAGCTATTTTTAAAAATTTTTGGGGAAAAAAAAAAATCACTCACCATTAAACTGTCCTTAATTTGAAGGCTAAGGTAGAAATTTAGAGAATCGTTCTGAGCTATGATCAAATAAAATATAAATATTTATTTTGAATAAAATCAATCCAACCGTTTTGGATCCGTGGCCATGGACATACAGAGACAAAATTGTAAAATCCACTTTATGTTTTCGGGTTATCATAAAACGCAAAGCTTCACCAAACCTTAAGTTTGAGTTCTCAATACTAAAATACTTTCTCTTGCTATACGCAGCTAATATGCAATATATGAGAAATATTCTATCAAGAAAAGTATTATAGATTCTTTTGTAGCACAATATTTTTAACATTTCAACGCGGTGAGAGAAAAGTTATTTAAGAATGTTTGTAGATAACGTTCATCATGACCAATATGAGATAAAGAGATTGCATGAAACCCTGGCCGTTTTATATATAAAAAAAGGGGCGTAAGTGGATCTACGCTATAATAGAAGCTGCTGGGAGTTGCTTTGAATAACACTTTGAAATGCAAAAATAACAGGAGAAGATAAACAAGAGCATTTTCAATAAAACCAAAATATTCATTGGAAAAAATAAAGGAAGCTTTCGAGCAATCTATTTTTCTCTTATTGAGAGTCAACCAGCTAAAAAAAAACCATCAATACTGGCAGAGCTATACCTAGATTTTCTTACGAATGGATATTAGTGAATACAAACATATTTTGTGAGTCCATTATTAAAAACATTTTACTATATAATTTGTGTTATTTTATGCATCTTGATAATATCCATGCAAAGCTACAGCTTTACATCACAGGACAATAATATCTATCCAAAGCTACAGCTTTACATCACAGGACAATAATATCTATCCAAAGCTACAGCTTTACATCACAGGACAATAATATCTATCCAAAGTTACAGCTGTACATCACAGGACAATAATATCTATCTAAATATACAGTTGTACATCACAGGACAATAATATCTATCCAAAATTACAGCTGTACATCACAGGACAATAATATCTATCCAAAGTTACAGCTGTACATCACAGGACAATAATATCTATCCAAAGTTACAGCTGTACATCACAGAACAATAATATCTATCCAAAGTTACAGCTGTACATCACAGGATATAATTAATTTATTTTAATTCTCTCCTAAGATATTGATTAAATTTGGTATTTAGGAATTGTTTAACATTACAAAGCAGATGACAACTTTCGTTTTCTAATTAAAACTTTAGAGATGTGAAATTTTCTAGTTTTGATCATATCATTGTAAGGTTCTACTAATATTAAAAGTGAAAATATTTTAATTTGAAATATTTTTTTAAACCAGTAATTTCTGAGCTATGAGCAAACATAACTTTCTTATGAACCTCTTTGAAATATAGAATTGAATGCTATGTTCTTTGGTGGACAGAGATATTCCTTTGTTTCTGTAACAGCGTATACTATTTCATGTATTCTCTTTTATGCATTGTTTCTGCAACAATATATATTATTTCGTTACACAAATCTTGCGAGCTTTTTTAGTAAATGTATCTTATTTTAAGATATAAGAGAAAGTCTGTGTTTTGTACCCTACCATTTATATGTTTTTGCTGTCAGTATTTATAACATTTAATTTAATTATTTTTGTGGCATGTCGGTGACCTGGTGGTCTAGAGGTAAGGTTTCAGACTTCTGTATTGGGGTTCCAGGGTTCAATCCTCGGTACCAGCACAGATTTATCTGATTGCCAAACCCTTCCTTCACCTCTGACAAGTCGTGTATTAATCACAACTTGTGAAGGTGTGGAATGCAAGGCCTCCATCGTGGTTCGGATCCCACGTTAAACTGTAGGTCCTCCATTTCATCTCACAATCACTCTACCATCACACATTAGCGTAGGTGTGTCCAACCCGAACGAGTAGTAAGACGTGGTAATATTAATAATAGTAATAATATTTTAGTGCCACTTCATATTTATTTATTTTTAGCACCACCTCTTACTACACGTTCGGGCTATACGCTTTTATAAATATTGATAATCAATCAAGAGTGACAGTTTTAGATCACATAACTTGACTAATAATTTCTTTAAAATAGTTCTAGTAAATGTTCTATTTGTCAGATATGTTTCTTCCTATACAATTTGGGATGTATATTCAATTTAATATCTTTTAAAATAACGATAGTGGTTCATAAATACAAATAATCGTATTTGTCCTTTAAATTGTTCTTAATTTTACCACTTTGGAAATTTTTCGGAAGTATCCGCACAAACTTTTCATAAGGAAGCTACTATAAAATATTGGTCATGCCATACATCAGGCCTTTCAAAAGATTTGATGGTAAAAAGCAAGGACGTGAATAAGACCTATCTACTAGAAATCCTTAAGGATGAATAGGAGATGGGAGTAAAAAAACTCTTCCAATCATTCTTTCTCTCTTTCTCTCTCATATAATCATCCCCAAGGGTTGAAATCGTTAACCCTAAAGGAGATCTCCTAAACATAAAGAAAAAAAATGAAGGAAAATCGTAAGGAAAAATGTCACTAGCAGCCCGCGTTCTTGAAATGATATAATATTGTAAAATCGAATATCGGGGGTGAGGGGGGGAAAAAGGAGAGAAAAAAAAGGATAAGATCTGAGAGCCATATTTCAGCGAGTGTAAAAGGATTGTTGATTATTCGTCTTATTTTTAAATTGAAAGGAAAAATAAAATCAAGTTAAAGGCTAGCTTTTTGACGGCGGATAAAATAAATTAAATAAGGCGAGGAGTGGAAACAAATTGTTAGTCAAAGAAAATCAAAACACGTAGCTTACAAATTCCTTTCTAATTTTGACTGACAACCTGTTAGAAGTAATAATGTTTAAAATCTACCTTTTTTTTTCAATCTTTGGAGGAAAAATGATTTAAGACTTTTATTCTGTGGGCGGTATTTGTTTTCACGTTCAAAGGAACTAATTAACTATAGTCAAATATCAATGTTAACATTAATATAAAATAATAAATATCTTTGTACAAAAACAACTTTAGTTGGAACCTAATTAGATTACAATGACCAAGACTTACGAGGTGACATGGTGGTCCAGGGGTAAGGTGTCAGACTTCTGTGTTGAGATTCCAGGGTTCAATACTTGGTACCAGCACAGATTTATCTGATTACCAAACCCCTTCCTTCACCTCTGATAAGACGTGTATTAAATCACAACTTGTGAATGTGTGGAATGCCAGGCCTCCACCGTGGTTCGGATCCCACGTTAAACTCTAGGTCCTCCATTTCATCTCACAATCACCCTACCATTACACATTAGCGTAAGTGCGTATAAACCGAACGGGTAGTAAGACGTGGTGCTAATAATAATAATAATAATAATAATAATAATAATAAATACTTACTGTGTAGAATTGATTTAAAACATATTCAGACAACTCCAAAAATTTCTAATGAGTCATAATTATTTCAATTATGTACATGAGCTTGAACTCTCGCAATATACTAAATTGACAACGACAGGGAGATCGGGGTTCAAAAACCAGTCGGGTGTGCTTAAGGTTTTTCCATTATTGTTTTCCACTCTACTTCCATGCATATGCGGGTACGCTTTCTCTAAATTCAACCTTCCTCATCCCTAACTCATTAGCGTAGTTTGTACATAGGCGTATAGCCTGAACAGGTAGTAAAATACGGTGCTCAAAAGACACTATTTAATATTTTAGATTCTCTATTAGCACACTCTAGTGTAAGTATTTGTAACAATCAACTCATGTCCAGCCTAAATTATACATGATATAAAGGATGGACCAAGATGGAATCCATTGTAATTATAATTTCTCCGAGAGATTAGAACAAAAAATGTCACCTCATAAATCACATAGTCTGGGAACAAGCCCAGACGTCCCCACTCGAGCACTTACTACTACATCTATGCGTCCATCCCCGGTGTTCATCCCTATTGACGATGATAATTTTGTCTCTTACACGTGTGTTCCTACTGTATAAAATTTAATGGGAAAAAGTGTGAATTAAATTTTAGAAACATAGCATCAATAACTCCCTGCAGCCCGTTTACAATAGGAAATAACGTTATAGACAGTTTTTTCTTATTGTATGTACTTTCTGAACCAAACTTCTATATCAGCACGGGATAATTTCTATGAGCGAAAGCGAAAGTCCCAACCAATTTTTCCTGGAAAGATATTTTACCATACCTTACAGGGTTCTATTACATGTCACAATCAACATGGGACCGACAGCTTTACTTCCCCTCCGAAGGAAGTTGTGCTACATATTTTTATCACTCAATAAAAAAAACCGTTGATCTCAGCTGGGTTTAAACCCACAAATATCGTCTCCTTAATGAGCACTCTATCCCAAGACCACCAAGGTCGACTTGACAGTATGAAAGTTACCCAAAAAATGTCATATATACACACACGTACAGTCGTGTAATATTTAGCTGACACTTTTGGTACTATTATACAGCAGGACTTTAGTAGGAAATAAAGATATTCAGAAGGGTATTCCTACCCTAATTAAGGAATGGTCTCAAGTTCTAATACAGCATGCTGAGATCACATCGTAGCTTTTCAAGAACTAGTCCCCTGGGTAGTTTGTTTCAAGTAGCGCCGGCTACCTATACGACCTGAGATTCAGCTCTGTAACGCGGGCGGTATATCACAAAAATAAATGGGCGCACACTGTGACATGTCATTTATCACCAAAGTAATCTGTTACGAGGCAAGTCGGAGTAATTATTACTGTGGTCGATTACAAATCTAGGGTTCTGAAATTAATAAAGGTCACACACGGTTCATATAGATCAATATAATGAATGATAGAGGATAGTCCCTAAAATCAATGTTCACCAATTTTTTTATTATATCGTGGATAAGTTATATAGCATGGATAGTAAATATAAATTTTGAAAATATCTTATTTTTATTAATAAGCACCTTTAAAACATGAATACAGTACATTTAAATTGAAAGTTGTGAAAGTATGATATGACTAAATTAAATGAACAAATAATATATTTCATAATAATTTTGGAGGCACACAACAGTGTATGATCTTTTATGTTTGTCCTAGCTATACTCTAGAAAAGTTTGTCTAAATACTTTATAATGACTTTAAATTTTAAAAAACTATAATATTCTCATTTACTCCACTAAAATTCATTAATGTCATTACTACAAACGGGATTTTGCCTAATTGCCCTTTCTTCTCCTTGATCGAAAAAAATAGGTAGTAGATGATATAGATATCCATTTCATGTTATTACGAGAAGATTATGTTAAATTTATAGTGCTTATAATTGTCTTTTATGTTGGCTTTAACCTGTTTTATAAATATGAGCCTCACGCACCTACTTCGGCTTTGGACTTTTATATGGATTTTCTGCTTAGAGAGAGAATTTCAGTTTCTTATAAATAGTAAGCTGTGGCGTATTTGTATGGAGTGGGTTTGAAAATCGACACTTGTTAAAAAAAAAGCTTTCAATGAGCGTTAATTTGTTTTGACAACGGGGAGCAGTGACATACATACTAAACGGCATTCAGTTGCTGAAAAATACATTAACTTATTCGGAAACAACAAATTTGAAATTTTGTCTCTTGACGTCGTATTAGGTAGAACTCAACTTTTCAAATTATAATACACACTCTATCGGAAAATATAACACACTTCACTACTGAGAATTGAGAAAAAGTATCTAGTGATTAACAATATGTGATCCGTTTCGGTGGTCGAATGGGTGAAGAAGTTACTGTCTCAGTAGACTGGACTATCGATAAAGAGGGGTTCGAGATTTGAGTCGACGTCCGGTGTACTAAAGGTACTTTTTTTCTTACTAAATGGTTTTTCACTCTCCCATCATGCAAATTCATATACACTTCATATTTGAGTTTAATCGTCCGGGCTATACGCCTATGTACTAATTACACTAATGTGTTAGGTATGAGGACGGTTGCACTTTGAGGAAGTGTAACCGTATTTGGAGGAAGGAAAGGGTGAAATTCATTTAGGAATAATCACCCTCACTACATCCAACCGGGATCCAAACCCCAATCTTATCGTCATTGGTAGTCTAGTAAATCACGGCAGTGTGACGCTTTGACTTAAGGACTTGATTATAAATTTCCCCACACCTTTGTGGCACCCCTAGAAGACGATCGTGGCACCCCTAGAAGACGATCGTAGCACCCCTAGAAGACGATCGTAGCACCCCTAGAAGACGATCGTGGCACCCCTAGAAGACGATCGTAGCACCCCTAGAAGACGATCGTGGCACCCCTAGGAGACGATCGTAGCACCCCTATAAGACGATCGTGGTACCCCTAGGAGATGATCGTAGGCACCCCTAGGAGACGATCGTGGCACCCTAGGAGACAATTATGGCACCCCTATGAGACGATCGTGGCACTCCTATGAGACGATCGTAACACCCCTAGGAGACGATCGCGGCACCCACTTCAATAACCGATAGAAAGCTAATATTATTTATAACAAAAATAAAGCTTTTCTGCTGACGCAATTAACGAGATTGTTTTGTTAATCCACGAATAAATACGTGAGTGACCAAAATGTTTGGATAAGGGATGATATTTCATCACGATATGGGCACGATACGGCGGATGAGGAGGGAGGGAAGGGTTGGTAGTAGATGCGTAGCTGCGTGAAGATTGATTTAGCTGTAGATGGTTGTTTAGAGAGCGTTCTATGACGTCATGAGATAGCTTCATCTCTATCTATCAACCACTCAATACACATCCAGAACCAACGAGCCTATAAAAAAGAGAGAGAGTATTCACAGCAGAATAATATATCCATCACAGCCAAGACTGTCATCTCTCGATGGAAAAGTTACCCAAAGCCCAACACAGTCGAGCCAATACTCCTTGATTCAGTTTTACATTATTATATTTTCTCTATAAGTAAACGTATTAATTCATATACATGTTTTAAAATGTTATTCCACCAACCAAATAAGGCTTTGTTTTAAAATATTTATTAATATATAGTTTCTTTAAAAAATTACATTTTAAATTGAATACATCATAACGTAATGGAAAAGAAATTGTTTAAAAAATGTTGTTTCTTTATTTAAAATTATCATTTTAATATTAAAAATAAATGGTACTGTGCACTTCACACACTTTCTATCGCTTTTATCTTAAAATATACATTTAATAAAAACTCGTAGGATTCGTGAAACTAAATAATATACACTGTTACGTACTCTAAGGCATTAGAAACTAGGAACACTGTTACAGAAAAATTGAGAAAAGAGAAACATCTTTGTCCACCAAAGAGCATAAGAATAAAATTCATTTTCAAAGACCTGAATTAAAAATTATGTATAGTTTCTTATAGCTAAGAAATTATTTGTTTTATAAAAATGTATTTTAAATATAATATATTTATCTTTAATAATACTACAACTTTATAACTATAAAGTTATTTCATATCTCAAATAGTTGCGGAGAAATTATCCAAATTGGATAATCCCTCCCCCCCCCATGTTAGGTACTCTCCCCCTCAAAGTCATTTTCATGATAAAATGAGAATTGCCTTCTTGTTTATTATGCTGAACAGAGTATAGATATAAAATTTAATTAAAATTGTTGAAACAAATTTTGAGAAAATGTATGTTTTCTCTTTTTTTTCCCCTTCAGTAAACTACCTTTAAATTTATGGTTAGATATATAATTCTGAAAATTCCTCGGTGGGACCTTATGAAAACCCCAGATACCAAGTTTTAGCACAATCGGTAAAATATTTTGGGCCCCAGTCCGATGCACAGACAGACTGCAGTTTGAAAACCAACTTTTTAATTCCAAGGGGGGTCATGAAACGTCGATATTTATCAAAAATTTTGAGTTCAATTTTTTTTTCTACGATCATAATATTTCTCTTTCCAAGGTGTCAAGAGAAATTAAAATAAAGTATAAATTATACCACGAACTCAAGAATATAAAAGGACTTGGGTCTTGAACCATCGTATAAATGGTTGTTCCATTCAGTCTCCATAACAAGGTAAATATTCCCTCTTCATTCCATTCCACGGAGATTGAAGATACAAGAGCGTGTATATGGGATAATGTTATGTTATTTGTACAAATTAGTGTACATATTCGCATAGTCATTACAAAGCACAACTGAACCAACTGAATGAAGTAGTTCTCGGAAGGGGATGCCTACCTAACATTTGGGGGTAATATGAACAGATGTAATAGGGTTGGGTTTTGGACGGTTATGAAGTCCCCAGGACACTACACAACTGTTAGACAAGGGAATCTTGTTGTTGTGTTTGGGAAGGGGGGGAAAATACACGATTATGTGTTATGATGTTTATTCATCCAGGGTCGGAGATTTTACGCTTCTGTTCTCAACCTTTACCAGTATTCTTAATGCTGGTTTCAGCGTACATGTACAATATTCCTTCAATACTACACTCTTCGGTGGCCGCATGGTCTAAGGCGTCAATCTCGCAATAGAATAGACTGCCGATGACGGGGAGGTTATAATGTTTGAATCTCAGTCGGTTGTACTTGGGGTGATTTTACCAAAAAGTTTTTCACTCTACCTCCACGTAAATGAGGGAACATTTCCTATAAATATAGCATTAATAATCCCTAAAAATATTATCTTAATTGGTATATAAGAGTAAAAACCGAACGGGTAGTAAGACGTGGTATTAAAAACTATCTATATATTTATAAAAATAGTATTTTAATTTCCTTACAACAAATCAAGCGTCAGAAAGTAATTAATTTTGTCTTATTTTCTATCTTCTATGGTCTTTTGCATACAGTAACAAATAACAATGTCATAGAAACATTGTTTCTATGGTGTGTTTTTTTTAACGTTTCAAATGTGGTTTTTGCTCGCTATCTCTATAAAAAAAGTACAGAGCTATAATATACGAAATACCAAATTAGTTTAATTTGCTACCTATTTGGTGGCCGTATGTATTAATGCGTCACTTTCGCGATAAATTGAACTGCTGATGATACAATATCAGGGTTTTAATCTCGTTCGAGTATAATGAGGTTTTTTTTTCCTAAATGAGTTTTCATTCTCCCTCAATGCAAATGCCGGTAAACTTCTAAATTAAACCTTCCTCATCCCTAGTTAATTAAATAGTACATATGCGTATAATATTAACAGGATAGTAAGACGTGGTGCTCAATTTCTATGGGGATGCGAAAATTCATCTACGAAATGATTGCAGTATTGGGCATGCGATTTCAAAAAAAGGTCCTCCAACCCTGTCCTAGAGTAACAGTAAATCCAATCCTACCACAAGGACTTGAAGGACGGGATTAAAACCTAGCCAACCCTGTCCTCAAACTAATGGCCACCACTCTTGCCTTTAGGTGAGTTCAGATATTACGTCGTTCTACCTCCTCCAACAGTAAAACCATGCCATGAACTTTATGACGTCATAGCCAACCATGTTTTACGATAGATGAGGATGTCCTACATGTGTTCCTTTTGGGTTTTAGCACAGGAATAGAGATAAACAAAAAATGTTATAGGTATTTATTATGTAACCAACTAGCCTTGAGTGTGACTCCAACACTTTTTAAGTTAATTGGCTGATACTCAAGGTCAAGGGGATACAGTTTTTGACGTCGTAAACGTTTTTAATTTCAATGGTATAAGGTTTTGAAACAAACATTTGTTTGAGCAAATTAATCATTTAAGATAAGCTATTTAACGAAATTTGAAAATCTTGATGAAAGGACAAAGTCATGAACAAAACTTTTTGAATGTCAATTTATTTATTTTTCACTATCCTCTCGGAAGATTAGCATATTAACTAATCACGCTAATGTACTAAGGATGAGGATGGTTGAATTTAGAGGAAGTGTATCCACATTTGCGTATTCGTAAAGGGGAAGGACTAAACCCTTAGTTCTAGGCTCAAAGTCCGCTATACTACTAGTGTGGTCCACCCAACAAATCATAAGTGAAACTGTAAAAGCTTTCCCCTCCTCTCCGTAATTGTAATCAATATTTTTACACCCCCCCCCCACCCTGTCTGTTTTTCAGACACATTCCCCCTTCCCCCAAACTTTGCAGCTTTACCAATAATATTTCACCTCTCATCCTTCATGTTTCTCTCTCTTTCTTTCCTTCTTTCGCTCTTTCTCACTCTTTGCAACTGAATCCGGTCAAATGGAATTCATTCGACATTGTAGCCTTCCAACTAGAGTGATAAACTTCAGTCGAAAAAAAAAAATAAACCAACAAAAAACACACACATACATAGTCATACTGCATTGAGTTTCATGAACGAACGGGATAGGTTGTTGGGATTTAGGGGTGGGAAACCAGTACATCACAACTTCAGAGCATAGAGGAAGGGTAGGAGTTTGGGGTTTACATCAGTCTGGAAAGAGTTCGGAAAGGGATGTGGGAGGGGTTTGGGTAAGGGAGTAGGCAACTCTTTATTCAAAACATATTCTCGGACAGAACATTCATTGACCAAAGAGGCCTTGTCTATTTCTAATTCAAAGATATATTTTATATAGGCTAGAACCCCCAAAAAAACGCAAAAAAAGATTGTTTAACTTTTAAAATGAGATTACAATACTGACCTCCACTTGGGAAGAGAACAGAAGCGCTTGATTTATTTATAAACCTAAATAGCAATTTGTCGAAATGTTTGCAATCTAAATTTGTTAGTACGTTGTATTTATTTTTACAAATGAATAATTACGTTTCATTAGCAGTATCAATACATTTAGTTAATTGAATTAGACCATTATTTCTCTAATTTTGAGTCTTGTTTGAAAAATTAAATACCTGGTATTTGTATACTACATTTATCTTAAAAAAAAATAGCAGTCTTACCTTGACAGACAACATTATGGCACTATATTATAAGTTGTACCATAGTGTAAACATACAAGGTAAGATTGCTACGGTCTAATTTTAATAGCAAGAAGAGTTAAAAAGATTATAAAAAAGAAAAAGGGTGGTAAATATTGATAGTATTTTACTATATTATTATTAGCACCATGTCTTACTACCCATTCAGGTTATATGCACTTACGCTAATGTGTAATGTTAGGGTGATTGTGAGATGAAATGGAAGACCTACAGTTTAACGTGGAATCCGAACCACGGTGGAGGCCTAGCATTCCACACATTCACAAGTTGTGTTTAATACACATCTTGTCAGAGGTGAAGGAAGGGTTTGGCAATCAGATAAATCTGTGCCGGGACCGAAGATTGAATACCGGAACCCCAGCACAGAGGTCCGATGCCTTACCCCTAGACCACCAGGTCACCTTATTATCGTTATTTTAGGGGTAGTGATAAAACATATAATTAGTACCATCTAAAGATGATATGACATGTCGTATAAACAGTCGTTTTCTAGCTGTCTCGCTATGAAAATTAGACTACACCTTTCAGTCTATATTAAGTGTATACTCGTCGATAAGTATGCGGGGTTATTAAAAAACGTATGAATGGCATTTTATTTATTTCGGATTAAATCAATGAATCACTGTTGGAATGTAATGAGCCGATATAAAATAACAGGTATAGCCATCGCTAAGCTTTTAATTAATTTAAATACATATAACACAATATATTATTAGTAAAAGATAACACTATGATAAATATAATATAGCTGAGTTAATAAATGTGTTTTTGAATCTATTTTATTCAGAGGTGTTACTTAATTTACAGGGGTTCATAAGGTCCTTTGTTTGTTTGAACTACCCGTATATTTACAATAATATAACTCTAGGTTTACATTTTAGAAATAGGGTGTAGATATAGCTCTAACAAAATTGGTAAATGTGTGTAAATCTGGCTTTTATAATAGCCGAGATTGTATGTAGAAATAGCTAAAATAAAATTAGTGACTATGACTTATTTTAGCTTTAACAAAATTAAGAGTCTTGTACAAATATATCTTTATTAAAATTAGTGATTGTGTGTACATCTAGTTTTAAATATATGAGTGATTGTGTGTGAATCTAACTTTAACAAATTAGTGATTACGTGTAAACGTAGCTTTAAATATATGAGGGATTATGTGTAAATTAGCTTTAACAATTTAGTGATTGCATGTTAGTGTGGATTTAGATATATTAGTGACTGTATGTAAATCTAGCTTTAACAAATTAGTGATTGCTTGTAAACGTAGCTTTAAATATATGAGTGATTGTGTGTAAATATAGTTAAAAGCAAATTATCGATTTTGTGAAATTCTAGATTTAACAAAATCGACGATTGTTTGTGAACCTAGCTTTAACAAAATTATTGAATTTATGTAACGTTTGCTAAAACGAAATCAATCATTGTATGTAACCCTAAGTAAAAAAAAAATTCAGAAAACTCATTTTAATCTTGGGACAAGCATTTCAAGTGAGTTTTTCTTATCTACCCAATTTGGTTAAGCGCGAGCCCCCTTCCCCGTGAAGAAAGTGGTAAAGTTTGCCCCGGATTAATTCCAGTAATGAGTCAAAACTGGGACGAGCTTAATCCTGAGTAGGCGAATTTCGAATGAACTTTATTAATGAATTCTCTGTCATATTTACCCCTGCTAATGAAAGCAGCTCATACAGCAAAAAAATAATATCGTGAGTTTTTTTATATACACTATTTCATCTTCAACAAAATGGATAGAATTTTTGTTTCCTTTGTACATATATCAAGATATAAGCACAAGGAAAGGATTAGGCAGATTAATTTTTAATCTTTCTGAAGCCAGCTTACCTAGAATCTCTACTTATGTTATGGACAAACTTCAATTTACGTTATATTGCCATAATGTGTTCTGACCTAACGTTGTAGGAATTTTTCACATTTACCCTCGACTAAATATTAAAACAAACATTATAATGACTTTTCTTTAATTATTGATTTTTTAAATGTTGCGGAAAAAAGCTATTTTATATAGTACTTTAGACATTTCTAGATGACTAAAATATAAGTATAAATTAAAAAAAATTATATAATTTAATTTGGTTAGCAATATCTAATAATTAGTGAGCAATGCATATACTAAAAATTGTGTTAATTTCATATCGCCTAAATAATTGTATGCCTTAAAAAATGTTACTAACATTTATACTATTTAATGATTATGAAAAATTAAAATTTTGTAGAAAAGCAATGTTTATCATAAATAAAATATAATATTATTAAAATAAGTTATCTTTATAAACAATTTCTATAAAAATTAAAAAATAAATCAATACTAACACAAAACCCAAAATATTAATATTAATTTGGTTTTCTACAGTCATTTTTTCTTTCACATAGAATTTATTTTTGCTTTCACTCATTTTGTGTGCCTGTGTGTCTAGTGTGTGTGTCAAATGACGGATTACGACTAAATTTAATAGATTAACATATTTATTTCTCAGGTGCAAGATTTTTATAAACTTGATTATTTTTTTCAGTTGAAAGTCACCTAAAAATATATATATATAAAATGAAGAAATAATTTTGGTACAAACAAAGCCTGGAGTTATATGCGCTATATATAAAAAGATTGTATGTAATTAAAAAACATCAGCAATATTGAGCTTAACTCAAGTTTACCTCTACACCCCCGGTCTTAACTTAATAGAAATAAGCTATGATTTTTCTTATATGAAATGCACCCACATTAGTATGTAATGGTTATTGGAAACCTATAGTAATAAATCAACTATTTACTTAAATTATTTAGCTTAACGGAAACAAAAAAAAAGAGGATACATTTTAAATAAAATTACCTAGCATTAGTCATGAAAAAAAAAAAAGTTTGAAAGTCAAATTTGTGTAAAAAAAATAAAATAAAAAAAAAAAAAATGTTTGTTTTTATAAAAAAATTGTTTTTTTTTTTTTTTTTTTTT
>CABFWO010000132.1:60947-136713 GCA_902155825.1 Timema genevievae
TATATATATATATATATATATATATATATATATATATATATATATATATATATATATATATTTGAATTAATTCCATCATAGTTAATGACTTTCCTCAAATAATTCAATCTAATTTTTTTAATAAATGCATTAATTTGAGTTATTAATTTGGTTAGAAAGACAACATTACTAATGGGTCTATATTAATTTCAACAAGTAATGGGTGCTCAAATTTCTCTTAAATACACTTCGTTGACCAATGGGCTAATCTGTTATTCTGGTTAGAGATTGGACTGACGATTGCGAGGAGATTGACAATCAGAATCTTGGTCGGGTGTACTGAGGGTATTTACAACTAAATGTTTATAAACTTTCCCTCCACGTAAATTCAGATATTCATTCTTAAAATGCCAAACTTTAACATCCCTAACATGATAACGCAATTAGTACATAAGCGTATAATATTTACGGGCGAGTAAAACGTGGTGTTAAAAAAACAAATCTTTATTCTGAGGTATTTAACGTGCATTTTCTGAACAGACTGATTATATCAGCACATGAGAATTTATATTAGAATTTCTACTAGCGAGAGCGAAAGGGGCTACCAATTTTGCCAGAAAGGTATTTTCACATACCTTAAAGGGTTCCTTTACATGTCCACAATTTACATGGGATGGATGGCTTTACTTCCCCTCCGAAGGAAGTTGTGCTACAGATTTTTATCGCTCAAGAAAAATCCATTGACTCCGGTTGGGTTTTAACTCACGATCGTCGGGTCCTGTGGCGAGTACTTTAATCCAAGACCATTAAGAAAGACAAAAAAATCCTTACGATAAATGGCCCTTATTAAAAAATGTTATACCAGACACGCTATCCAGATTTTAAAATAGACCCGGTCAGATGAGATGCTAATTATTTTCATTGGTTCATGATGTCAGTATATCACCGCTTGGGTGGTTTTTTTATTAGCTGTCTCGTCTCTGCACTTAAATACACCATCGCTTTAAGAAACCATGATATAATAAAGATCAAAATTATGAGATCATTGCAGGGTCAAGGTCTTCGGCCAAGAAATGTCGTCAGATAAAAGGCACCGCTGAGTAAGTGGACAAAACGTAAAATTGTCTCGTTTGGTTTGCTGGTGACAAATCGAATTGCGAATCCCGGTCGGGCCTACTGAGATAATTTTTCGTAAATTATTTCCCCTCTCCCAATCTATACATAAATTTCACTTTCTCTCTACCCCCACAAACTCTGGTAAACTCAGAATAAATTCTACTTTACTCATCCCTTGATAGAAAGTACGTGTAATATTATTTTTAGCACTGTCTTACTACATGTTCCGGCTATAAGCGTATGTACTAACATGTTAATAGATGAGAAAGATCTGAATTAAAGGAAATATATCCGCATTTGAGTGGATGGAGAGTGGAAAACTTATTTGGAAACACCACCTTCAATACACCCGATCGGAATTTTAGCCCCAATCTCCCTGCCATCTTTAGTACAGTCTATTTCAGGAGTGAAGCTCTAATTAGACCATTCTACCACCGAGGTGCTTCTTTTATGGCTTACCGGTGACGGGAGAGGTTGAAGTTCGATTCCCTTCTGAGGGTACTCAATCTGCTTGTTTTAAAAGGCTTTCTAAAGGCCGGTACACACAGAATGCTAAGCTAAGATAGAATTTGCTCTGCTAACTCTTTAGAAAAATAGCGGACCACGTATTTAAATGTGTTGGCTCACACAGAAAGCTAAGCTAAGCTATGTCTTGTTACTCCGCGCTATGTTTTTTTATGATTTCTGGCTGGGCAATTTTTACATCTCCCATTTGGAGACATCTTACGTTACGCATGCGCATAACGCAACTTGGGCTCCGTGTTGAACAGACGCAGTGCTGGTTTGGTGAAAATAACTAAAGAAGTGTTTGAAGTTTTGTTTTCAGTTTTTTCCACGTGTATTTAAGTAATATTCTATTTAGATTTTATATTTAATAATTTTTTTATATTAAAATATAACAAGTCAAACCTTCACCTCCTAAATTTTCTTCAACTTCCTAAAACAACTGCTAACAGTAGAATATTCTCTTTCTCAGTATCATCTGAGCTCAAACAAGACCTTTTGGAGAATTCCATCATAACTAAACCCCCCCGAATTTCAGGTGCGCAGAAACTCTGTGTAGATAGATGTGTGTTCTGCCTGTCTGGGTAGTATGATGTTTAGTACCAAAGTTTTATTATTCAAAACGAATACCTTAGTCAACTATTTTTGTACACAGAGTTTTACGGCCATGGAACAATAACGACACTTGTCCAAAGTAAAGAATAGGCTCGAACATCATGGATGTATGTGTGTATATATAGTAGCGTGTCTGTCTATTGAGATTACGGTCCCGGGTTAGATTACTGGCATGATCAAAAAATTATAATTGGTGAAATATGGGTTTTTTCTTTTTATAGTTATGAATAATTCATGGTTGGGGGGCTGGGTGTTGCGTCTGCTATAAATTTAAGTGAGCTTATGAGTAGTGTGCTGATATAATTAGATAGGTTCGGAAAGTGGATGTTAAATTTCTCAAATAAATGAAAAACTATCACTAATTGATATATTTATATATATAAGTGATAGTTTTTAATTTATTTGAGGAATTTAATGTTCACTTTTTAACCGACTAATTATATCAGCACATAATTCATGAGCTAGCTTAAAATTATAACAAACACAACAACTAGTTCCCTAACCGTCAATTCATAACAATGAAAGGAAAAATAAATCCCACATTTCACCAAATATACATTTCTCAGTCATGCCAGGAATCTAACCTGGGACCCTTATCTCAATAGACAGACACGCTACTGACTGAGCTAAGGTGTCGAGCTAAGTGATTGTAATTCGTGAGATCACCACTTTAGTGTCCCATCTTTAAAAAATAATATATTTATCACATGTATGTCATGTTCGGAGAGTTTTGAAAATGAATAGCTAAAAGAAGTAAATATAAGTTAATATGTGTTGATATTGTTATAAAATTAAATATAATTACATATTAGTATTGAAAGGTTGATAATAATTCTAAGTCACATGTATTTCATATTTCTTTTCTACTCCTTACGCATTTTCTGGATTAATAGTTTTTTTAGCTATACAACTAAAAATAATAACTTTAGTATTTATATATATCTTCAGTGAAACAAAATTAAATCCAAGTTTAAACGATATCAGCAACGAATCTATTGTGGAATTCAGGAAGGTAGAATGCCAACTGAAAGAAACCAAATCTATCAAAACCACTTTCATATACGTCAAGTTAAGGGATATGTCACTTTTATATATAGTATCAATGACTATTAGTTAGTACTAAAATTACGGTAAAACATTATCAATGCTGACTACGGAAAAAAGTTTGTATTTTGATAAATGACTTGAACAATAAATCTAATCGAAGTGCGACTTTCTAAAATTTTAATTTACAACAGCAACCTTCCTTGGGATTAGTTTTATAATGTGTTCAATAAAAAGTATTCTTCAATTTTAATATAATTTGGATGTAAACTTCAAAATACTGTAAAACTGTTTCACTGGTCCCAATTCTAACTTTTAAAAAAGCATACCGTGATGGGAACGTTTGGTTCAAAATGTTTTACCTACCTAAGTTAGATGTTAATCGGGAGTTGAAATGGGCTCTTAAAATGTGTCCTCTTTGTCTTATTTTTTAGTCAGCGGACCAAAAGTCGTTATAAACTAACGTTGGCACAAAAACTTTAGAATTAAAAAACTAGCGGATTGGACTAAATAATTTTATTGTGAGGTCACGCAAGCTATTATACTGCAGTGCATAGCAACGAAAGTATTTTTTTTATGTGAAAGGTTGCTAGTCAATTCGTTCGCCTGACTTTTTTTTAAATAGCTTGAAGTTAATAGTATTTTTATCGCTACCTTTTGTCTTTATTTATTTTTATTTTTTAAATCACAAAAATACATGGTTATTACATAACTTCATACACACCAAAAATTACACGTAGAATTTTCTATTATATTATGGGCGTTCATAAAACTCAGGAAAAGCTATTGTACAAAACTTTATTGTTCAATCTTCAGAAACGAAGTTCAGTGTTGTTTGGCCAGTGTACTACTACCCGTAGCAATGGGTTAGCGAAACTGATATGAAATCATACCTTTAGTATCTCTAGAGTTGGTTTATGATTAGAGGTGGATAGAAATTTATTCTCAGGTCCATCCAGTCAACTCTCCAAATACGGGTGGACGTTATATAACTACTTTAATAAACGCAATTTAATAAACGTTAAAGATTTTTAGAACTTCCATTGTACTTGCGTGTATAGTTTTTTGCTTAAGCTCAGAAACGTTTTCATTTGATTTATACCTGAGGGGGAGGGGGGGAGGACGGAAAAAAAATAATTGGAGAGCTTTGAAATGTGGAGCTGGAGAAAACTTGATTAGATCAGATGGAACAGATAGGTTGACAAATTAAGCAGTCCTTAGAAAAGTGGGTGAGAAGAGAACCACTTTGGATGTGATTCTTCGGCGCAAAACAAACAGAATCGGATACATCTTTGGGAGGAACTGTCTTCTGCACGACGTCATAGAAGGAAAGGTTGAGGGAAAGAGGAGGATTCAAATGTTGGATGGAATGAAGGAAAAACTGGGACCTGGAAGGCAGAGGACAGGGTGCATTGATGGTCTAAGTTAAATGACAAAAGAAATTGACCTGTCGTAAGACAGAACACCTAATAATTATAATAAAACTATGTGAAATTTACGTTTAGTTACGTAAGAGTTAAGTTGATCGTGATTCTAGCCTTAGTAACACAGCTTAAGTCTCCCAATTATGTACGTGTGACTAAGAGTTCGGCCAGACTGATAAGCGTGTGTACGAGCGAGCGCGCAAGCGACTGGGTGGCCACACTGGCGAGCGAGCGCGTGATTAGCAGATAACTCTCGATAGTCGTTGACGAGGAGGCTCCGAATCTTGGCTCAGTGAACTGAGGGGGTTTTTTAACAAGTGATTTATTGTTGTGGTTTTCTCATCCTCTCTCCACGCTAATGGTGATTCTTATTTGTAAAGGCCTACTTTGATTATATTGAAGTATTTTAACAAATCAGTTTTACATATATATATACATATAGGTATGGTTTATGATCTTACCATTTAAATGAGGCCGTTAGTAGCAAGTGTGCTAAACCTATCGATATTAATAAAACTGTCAAAATGAGAAGTTTTCCTAGCACTCATTGAACCAACATAACATAATATTGCCTAGCACCTGTAAACTAGACTGTACCGGGTCGAGCGTGCGAGCTTAAAAAATAGAACCAGTTCTATCTTTCAAGCGTGCGCGCTCCAGTCTGGCCACCTCTCATTACAACCCGTGTGTTCCAGTCTATATTTTAGTCGCTCGCTCAGTCTGGCCGCCCCCTAAAATATCATGCTGACTTAGTGGCAGAAAACATATTATTAAGGTACTCTGGTTCTATTACAAGGGGTACTGGGGAGGAGATTGTGTTTGTCTAAGTGCTCATCCTGCCATCCAATTAGTAAATACTTAAATAGCTATGCACCAAGGGAAAGGGGGTGTCTATTATGTTTTAGTTCAAATTAGTTTTTAAGTATTGGTACTTAGATCTTGTGAATTTAGAAGGTTAATAACAACCATACCAATTATAAATAAAAGTCTGTACAGGGTTTTTACAAAAGCTTTAGATTCCCCTCGACTCAACAAGTCAAAACAGCTTCTAGAGTAATTACTCCAAGTTGGTAATTAGTGAAACTACTTCATTTATAATTCCACTCTCTTTCAAAGTAGCACTTTTTTTTTTAATAATACACACTTCCTCCACAAAGTATCATCTTTACGCTACAAAAAAAATTTTGAACTTAAAATTTTCTCTAATAGGATTTATCTTCTTGGTAAAAAAATATATATTAACAATATAACTATTTTCTTAGAACTAAGAAGCTAGAAAGAAATATTTGCGTTGAATATTACTCGCGAATATATGACAATAAGTTCAATTACATTCACAACTACGTTCTATAATTTAGAAATCCTATTTTATATTATAAAAAATAATATTCAAATATCTTTATTTCACGGCAACTGTTAAAAAAAATGTGTTTTAACATATACTGAAACCATAATTTATTTTTTTTAAATGGGACTGAAACTTGCTAAGATTGCTAGGATTTCAGAAGAATTATGATTTAAAATCGATTGTCGACAGAAACTTATACATTTATAAGGGCTACAAACAAAAAAATACCATTTATTTTTCTACAAACAATACAAATCAATGGTTTAACAAATTTGACCAATGGTTAAATAAGTCACTTCCTTTAAAAATCGAACGGTAAATCAAGTGTTCTGCAGCCATCTGATTTTGAAAGAAATATAGTGCTCTTTTGCCATTGTTATAAATTCTTAATTTATGTTTTCATATAATCTGAAAGATCCTTCTTCCAACGTTCTGACTATATGACATCTCCTTTTGAGTGTCCCCCACAACAGAAGGCGCCGGCCGGCCCGCCCGCCCGCCGGCCCGCCGTGTGAAATGATCTACAGGAGGTTTATTGGGTCAAGGCCCGCGGCGCTGTCGGTTGGATGGGAGAGGGGAGTGGGGAGACAGTAATAGGGATGTGACCTGCCTGCTGGTTACTGTCACTGTCACTTGCAAGGTAACAACGCGAGGACCCAGGGACTCACTTCCGTTCCTTTCTGAACTCGCACATCACGAGGATGTTCTTGTTTCAGAGCGTCAGTTCGAGCTCCACAGTCATGTTATCTAGTGGGGATATGCTTGTTTCAGAGAGTCATTTTTTACCCAGTCATGTTCTGTTAATTTAGTGAGGATATGCTTGTTTCAGAGAGTCATGTTCTGTTAATTTAGTGAGGATATGCTTGTTTCAGAGAGTCATTTAGAGCTACACAGTAATGTTCTGTTGTTTTAGTGAGGATATGCTTGTTTCAGAGAGTCATTTAGAGTTAACTAGTCATGTTCTGTTTATTTAGTGAGGATATGCTTGTTTCAGAGAGTCATTTAGAGCTACTCAGTAATGTTCTGTTGTTTTAGTGAGGATATGCTTGTTTCAGAGAGTCATGTTCTGTTGATTTAGTGAGGATATGCTTGTTTCAGAGAGTCATTTAGAGCTACAAAGTAATGTTCTGTTTATTTAGTGAGGATATGCTTGTTTCAGTGAGTCATTTAGAGCTACCCAATTATGTTCTGTTTATTTAGTGAGGATATGCTTGTTTCAGTGAGTCATTTAGAGCTACCCAGTAATGTTATGTTTATTTAGTGAGGATATGCTTATTTCAGAGAGTTCATTTAGATCTACCCAGTAATGTTCTGTTTATTTAGTGAGGATATGCTTGTTTCAGAGAGTTCATTTAGAGCTACCCAGTAATGTTCTGTTTATTTAGTGAGGAAGTGCTATAACAAATTAAATCATGTACCGACTCCTTGGGTCATCCCATGATTTTAATCAAGCACTATAATTAAGGATTGTCACATTTCGCTCATTAATTAAGACTTAACGCTTAGTAAACTTTCTTCTACCTATCCCAGGCTTTCTCCAAATTATATTTAAAAAAAACTGTAAATGAAAAATACCAATTTTTTTTAAATGGCGACTACTATTTGTAGTTGGCCATTATATAATTTTTAACTTAGCACAAAAACAAATCTCCTCACATGAGGTTTCAAAACTTGAAAAATAATTTTTTATCTACTAGTGATAAACCAAAACAATTTTTTGCCATCGCAAGAATTTAATTTTAAAAGGGGGAAGTATTGAAAAGTGAGTGTTAATTAAAATAAGTTTCCAAAGCAAATTTTTTTTTTTGTATGGAAAATCGTGAATGAACACAGTTGTCTGATATCTGGAAGCGTTTTAATAAAAGAATAATTTTTCAAAATAGTGGTTAGGTTTATTTTTTATCAGTTTACTCAAATTAAAGGAATTATTAACATCAAAATGGGCAGTAAAACCATCTAAAATAAAGTAAAAATGATGGTAGAAATAATATATCTCTCTGTTGCTTACACACGACGAATGATGGAACATATAACATAGATATAATATTTGAAGGTTACGGTCACAGCCACATCTAAATATCATATTTTTTAAATCTAAGATTACACCTATGCACGTGAATCGAACCTGGAACATCTGGCTTAGTAGGCCAATGCTCTAACCACTGAGCTATCCAGGGATCGTCCCGTGTCCAGGGTCAATATTTACTCATATTTTAAGGCAGAGTCTATGATGGATGTGCGGAAATCGTCGGCTACAAATGTGAATGGTTTGTAAAGAAAGTAATAATGGGCTTTGAATTACAAATAAAGGTATTCAGTAAAAAAAATAGAGTTAATATTAAACTTTTTTTTTTTTTTGGTACACTGCACCCTAGCAGTCTATATATTTAGACGGTTGAACTATAGATGATGAAAATTAAATTTAGAGGTAAAGTACCAACATTTTATTGGAAGGAGATTGGGTATCTTCTAGGAAAAAAAACCCACCTTTATTACCTGAGTGGGAATCAAACCCCGTTGTCCTTGTCATCAACAATCCAGTATATTACTATAGGGACGCCTTGGACAGTACGGCCACCAAAGAGGTTTAGGGATTATAGGGATGGAAAAAGTTTTTCTGAAAAGTAGCATAAGGGTTTATATTCCGAATTTGAATTCAATTTTCCAGGGTAACGGGGAGATTCGAACGATGAAATACGAATTTAAAATTTTCAAAAAAAAAATTATAATGTAAACTAAAAAAAGGTATATTCCGAATACTTTTTTTTTCCCTATCCTGACACAGTCATCTATCCCCCCGCTCCCCTCCGATTCCGTCAAAGTAATCCCTTTCACGGGATCGTCTATTCCCCCGATGTGAAACCTAGGCTTGTGTAGGATGACGTAAACAGGTGACGCAGAAGGAATCCCTGTTCATGATATACAGGCGTATACTTCACGCACTGTCAAATACTGAAAGGGAGTCAAGAAAAGAAGAAGAAAATAGCTTGGAGAGAATAATGTAGAGTTGAAGGGCTAGGATATAGTCAACGCAAGTTAAAATATATAACTTTGGTAGTCGAAATGTTTCAACATTTGACCAATTTTTTTTTCATTTTCAGGAATATGAGTGGAGTAATATAAAAGATGTTGGCCCAATCGTCCTTATATCATCGTATTGGCTCAGTCCGTAGATTTTAAACTTTGCACACCTCTGTCCGTATCGCATTCTATCGGATAAGAACGTATTTTTTAATGTTGACACACCCCTGTCCATATTGCATTGTATCGGATAGGTATGTATTTTTTAATGTTGACACACCCCTGTCTATAACACATTGTATCGGATAAGAACGTATTTTTTAATGTTGACACACCTCTGTCTATATCGCATTGTATCGCCTTGGTACGTATTTTTTTAATGTTTACACACCCCTGTCCGTATCGCACCATATCGTAGTTGGTGCACACCTGCCCATATTGAATCGTATTGGCTCGGTCCGTATTTCTTGGCGTTGGTGCACACCTTTCTGTATCGCATCGTATCGGCTTGGTACACACTTTATTTAATAATGTTGCACAATTGTTCATAGTACATAAGAGATACATACATTTGTGAGAAAATGGGGTCAAAAGCGGTTAGGGGGGGGGAGAATTAAATCGGGAATACTTTCCGATGCAATGCGATACGCCATAGTTTGAAATTATCTTTAGCTACTTAAATGTATATTACACATGATATTAGTTCTTAGAGAGTAAGGAGATCAAAATAATACCGAGATATTTTTTTTTCTAAATGGTTTCCCACCCTCCTTCCAAACAAAATAGGTTATATTACTTTTTAAATGATTATTTCCTTATCTTTAACACATGAGAGTAATAATCATATATGTGTATAGCCTGAACGGTTAGTAAGACAGAGTGATAAAAATAACAAAGTAAGTGAAAATAAGTTAAATAGGACTTTTTTTTAGCACCATGTCATTATTTAGCATATTAAAACATATGGGGTAGAGATGAGTAAAGTAAAATTTAGAGAAAATACAACCAAAATTTTCGTAAGGGTTGCGTGAAAAATTTTAATTTAGGGGGAAAAAAATCAATACGTCCTACTGGGCTCGGGATTCTATTTCTCTAATATTCCCGTCACTGACAATCCAATCTATTGCGAGAGTAACGCCTTGAAGTGGGGATGTAGGGGACGCGAGTAAAGATTAGTGGTTTTTCAATTTTTATAGCAAAACATTTTTACAGTAGCCCCATGGCTTCTTTGGTGCTGACTGACAGTTCACAGCTGACAGCTGACAGTCAACATTTAGGTATATACCTAAATGTCGACTGTCAGAAGTGACAACTGCTAAACACATATTTTTTGCAGATCATATGGTTCGGCGTAGGGATACATAATTTGGTCAGGTAGCTTTTCAAAGCCGTCAGAAGTCAGCTGTGAGCTGTCAGTCAGCACCACAGAAGCTAAAACTGAGGTATAGTTTGCCAAAATAGATAAAATAATGCTCAGTAGAATTTTATTTTTTAATTTTCTACACATGGGGATATCAACAGTTGTTGAATATCTATCAAGAACATCGCAGTATTAGATTAGAATAGATTAGAAACTTTTTAAATGAAGACAAAAAGTTGTAATTAAATTCCAAGACACCCTTGATAGATATTCAAGAACTTTTTAGGTTACCACGTGAAGAAAATTAAACTATCTTTCTACTAGATATTTATTTGATTAATTTTGACAAATATAAAGGTTTTGGTATTTTAAAAAAAATGAAAAAAAAATTGCCTTAATTTGCGTTCCTCAACTTCAACTTAAATTACTCCAATTCATCACATTTGTTAAGTATTTATACAGGGCCTTTTGCAACCAACCCAGAAACCGCAAAATATTGCTGATGTGTAAAATATCCTTCATTTCATGGTCAAAATGCTAGTGCCTAATTTTTATTTTTTTTACCAAATGTCGATAAATATTCACTTTCCCGTAAATAAATTAGAAGAAATAGACCAACTCAACTGATACTAATAATATTGTCTGGGCTACATCAACAGTAGCCCAGTAGTGTAAATATTATCCAGTACTAATGTACTGTTGTCCAGGGGACGTCCGAATGTACTAATAGTACATCCTTTCCGTGGAGGCTCTTTCCATGTCCTGATGAGATGAGGTGATGGTGATAGTGAGTATGAGGGTGTGGAACCAGTGGAAACACTTAAACTTAACTTAAGCTTAACTAACCAAACCCTGGTGACCGTCGGGATAAGTCATCTTTCGAGGAAAATACCCAAGGTACCAGCTGGGAATTAAACCCGGGATCCCTAGACTCGTAGCCAGGTGCTCTGACCACGGGTCCGGTTAACTCAACCGGTAACGCACTAAGAGTTGCACTTGAAAGCTTCCGTCTTCACTCACGTGTTCCAAGTAGAGTAATATTTGATTCCTTTAGACAGTATTTAGCAAATAAATAAACAAATAAATACTGTGGATTCATTGAAGTGTAAAAAAAGAGAAGGGCGCTGAGGGTTTGGGATGAAATGTTAACCTCACGTGTATCACTGTCTTTCTCTGTTACACATTTCATTTATTTGCTGTAAACAAGCTCATTCCCACTTTCACATACACACACCTAACAAAGAGTGTTAAATGAACGGAGAGGATAAATTACATAAGTCAAGTCGATTGCAATGAAAGTTTTGTGAATTGCTTTCAAAATTAATTTTTATTTTCCGAATAAATTGAAACATGACACCTGAACATGGGAATCAAACCCAGGACCTTTGGTTTACCGTGGAAATTCTCTACCACTGAGTTATCCAGGATTATTAAGTTGGGTGTGTAGGGGACAGGAAAAAAATTTATTATATTTTCAGTTTATATAGTAAAACTATTTTTAATCAAAATAAAAAAAAAGGTACAAACATACAGTAGCCCCATGACTATTTTGGTGCTGACTGATAGTTCACAGCTGACTTCTGACGGTCAACATTTAGGTATATACCTAAATTTTGACTGTCAGAAGTGACAGCTGCTAAACACACGTTTTTGCAGATCATATGGCTCAGCGTAGGGATACATTATTTGGTCTGGTAACTTTTAAAAGCCGTAAACTATCAGCTGTGATCTGTCAGTCAGCACCAAAGAAGCCTTGGAGCTACTGTAGAATTTAGTAATCTTCACATGATGATATCAATAGTTCTTGAATATCTGTTAAGGGTATTCTGGAATTTAATGACAACTTTTACTTTTCATTTAAAAAGTTTGTCATCTAATGGCGCTATGCTCATGAAAGATATTCAACCACTGTTGATATAATCACGTTAAGATAACTAAACTGTATATTTTTTACTAAAGCAATATTTTATTTATTTTGGCCAAATAAATGTTTTGAAATAAAAAGTGAAAAACACAATCATTTTCACGAGCTTTCTACATCCCAACCTTAATGGTTTCGGTTTTATAATTTCACCACCTACGTCACCAGTAGCCTACTTAGGTTCTCGGCTATCGATGTCAAATTTCACTTAATAGACCATAATTAATTTAAAAAAAACTTTGATTCCACCAAAACACGTATTCTTTACTAGAAATCATATTTTAACTATCTATTATTATGTACAAGAAAAATTAGCATCTACTTAAAAACTAAATAAAGTCAATGTACACAAAAGTTAATTGTAGCAAGCTATTAACTATTTTGGTATCAACTATAGCTTATGACTTTTAACTAAGCATTTATTTAATAAGACAATATTTTTCATAAAAATCAAAATAAAGAATCAACCTATTTTCAGGCCTAAATTGAATCCGGCTCTTAGACAAAGAATTAATGGAATGGGATGGCAAAGAACCGAATCAGACCATCCTTTAGAATTAAAAGTTATGTGTGTGTACTCTTTAGAACTCTTTAGAACCTTGTCAATAAAAGTATTGAATATGTAATATTTAAAAACTAACAAAACAAAATAGGTCGAAATAAGAATTAAATTATATTGAATAGTATTACTTAACTAATATTATAAAAATCAAACAAATTAATATGCTACAAAGTTCTATTTTAAAATCTAACTCAATATAAAATACGATCATAAGAATTTTTTCTGTCAAAACCTCTTAAAAAATAACCAACATGGAGAGTAACATGAACTCACCTAGTCTCTGACTATGCCCCATTCCAACCGACCTATCCACCACCTATCGCACTCGGCGTCAACACACGACCGGCCCGAACGAGATACCGTGTTCAACAGACTAGGCAGACCGGATGACGTCAGTGCCAATGAGAAGAGGTTCCTTGTTCTACATAATCTTCAAACATTTAGTAACTTCTAGGTACATGAGCCTTGTCTTGACAAATGTGTCTTACTACCCGTTTCATCTATCCACATTTAAAAACATCGAGGTAGAGAGAATGAAAGTAGAATTTAAAGGAAATGTTTCCACAATTTTGCTGAGAGTGAGTGGGTAAACCTATTCAGTACAGACCTAAGGACAGTTCTAAGTACAACCAGGGGATCTGCATCCTGATATCCCAGTCCCCTAAAAAATATAATAGACGAGTATAAAGTATAATCCACGTGTCAACTAATATGGGTTACTTGTCTTAAAGTTAAGAAATGTTACACTTAAATTTTTATGTTCACGTTTGATTTTACTAAGCTTTATCCGGATGTAGAAATAAATCTGTTTGTTTAAACCTTACAATCCCTGTGACTTATCCCCTTTTCACCCGAAATCTCCCTAAGCAACCCCCAGTGGTTCAGGAAGCTTGTTGTGATAGTCCATTGAATATAGTTTTTTTTTTTACCCTACCTCCTCTATTTTTGTTTTGTTACACGCTGCTTTATGTCACGATTTCAATTCCATTTTATTTACTTCGTTTTTTAACATTCAAACGTGCCATTAATTTTCGATATTAGACCGGGGGTAGAGGAGATGCAAACTTTATATCTCTCTGTGATAGACAAAATTTGGACTCGATCAAATAAACGTAAAAACAAAAGTATCTTATCAAGCAAATGGTTTTTGGTATTGAAAGTAGATTTAATGCAATGAGGTAAATAAATATCGCAATTATTATTATGATTTAAAATAAAATAAAGCTAAAGAATTACATTGGAATGCTTTTTAAAACAAATATTATGTAGGTAAAAAAAATCTGGGTTTTTAAATATTATTGTGTTAGTTCAAATAAGGTAGACATTTTATCAATGTATTTGACGATCCCATCGATAATTTTACTAGTGGTCAAGATGTCAAAAGCGTTAGACTCACGTTTCACTTGCTTATCTATACCGGGGATGTTAGTATTTGTATCCCAGTTTGTTACACTGTTATCTATATTAGGATATAACCTAGAAACTGCAAAAACATTGACCCTGACTTCCGTTCCTTAAATTCCTAACTTAAAGGAATGCTCGGTTGCCATGATGCCATAGCAAATTTTCTGAAACTTTTTGTATTTTATTAAAAAAAAATTTTTGGTGTATAGGCCTATACTCAAATGTCATGTATGATCAAACGGGAGCTCAGGTACTGAAATGTACATGATTACGATCGAACCAGAAATCACTTCATAGTACTTATTTCTTCAGCCTACTCTTAACAACATCAAGTTTAGGATAATTTTAATAAATATTTCATTTAAATAGCTAAATTTAATTTTTGTATATTTTTTTATATATGGTAAAACAGGTTACCTGGTCTCAAACCCTACCTATATATTTTGAAATTATATTATTATTATTATTATTATTAGCACCACCTCTTACTACCCGTTCGGGCTGTACGCACTTCGCAAATGTGTAATGGTAGGGTGATTGTGAGATGAAATGGAGGGCCTACAGTTTAACGCGGGATCCGAACCACGGTGGAGACCTGGCATTCCTCACATTTACAATTTGTGATAAATAGAAGTCCTGACAGAGGTGAAGGAAGGGTTTGGCAATCATATAAATCTGTGCCGAGACCGACGATTGAACCCCGAACCCTCAGCACAGAAATTCGTCATCTTACCCCTAGACCACCCGATCACCTTTTTAAAGTATAATAAATTAAACCGCACCAATATGTGACTCCTTATTCAAGCCATTCGTAGGTTGAGATATTCTTAATTAACCAATTTGATTTAAAAAATGTTTACATAATATAATTTTTTCCAGGTTTTAAATATCTGCCAAGAACATAAATATATAATAATATAACATTTTAAACGTATTTAATTAGGTATACTCAAATGACTTGACGGATATACTAACGATTTTGAGAAAACGACAAGCAATAAAAAGAATATACTTAACATTTTTACTTACACAATCTTTAATATATTTTGGCAAATAATTAATGTTAAAAAAATATTTCAAATTACAAATTTTAACCCAATGGTCTCTTCCAACTAACTTTTAACTTTCTCTCGACCCCTTGGAGGGACAGTATTATTATTGTAACAAAAAAAATCGAATTTGATATTTTGATAAATGTCAAAGTTTCATGACACCCAAGAACCAACAATGTTGTTTTCGCAATGCCGTCTGTCTGTCCCTCGGGCTAGAGCCGAAATTATTTTAAAGATTGGGCCAAAACTTGGTATCTGGGGTTTTTCATAAGGTCCTCCTCAGGGATTTTTGGAATTATATAACTAATTCTAAAATTAAGAAGGATTATGAATTAAGGGCAAAAAAAGAAGAAATCTATTTTCTCAAAACTCGCTAAAGCTATTTCGATTAAATCTTATATATAAACACTCTTTATCCTTATTAACAAGATGACAACTCTCTTTCTCCTAAAATGACCGTGAGGATATTTTACTTCGGGGAAATTTTCCAATTTTCATAATTTCTGCACAATTATTCAAGATACGGAAAAAACTTATCATCGTAAAGTTGTAATAGTCCTACTGTTAAAGATAAAAATATTGTATTTGAAACATATTTTTATAAAAACAATATTTTTTTAGTTATAAGCACATATATATATATATATATATATATATATATTAATTCATGTCTTTGAAAATAAATTTCATTCTCATGGTCTTTGGTGGACAAAGATGTTTCTCTTTTCTCAATTTTTCTTTAACAATGTTCTTAGTTCCTAATGCCATAGAGTACGTAACAGTGTATATTATCTCATTTCACAAAAGTTAGGAGTTCTTAGTAAATGTCTATTTTAAGATAAAAACGGTAGAACGTCTGTGTGGTGCACAGAAACATTTATTTAAACTGTGAAGGTCCATATCTTCAGTAGCACCCCCTATAGCTGTTTTAAAGTGTAACCGAAACGAGCCAAACTTTAATCCGACGGTTTTAAGCGGCTGACAGAATTTCCGATACGAGCTCCGAGCGGAGAGATGTTTTGACGGGAGTGTTACAACACTTTGATCGTCACAGATACAAAGTTTTCATACCAAGATTATTCCGAATAGAATTTTACCTACCCGACTTATTGTAATCGTGAACATTTCCAACCACAAGATCAAATGGTTATTGGCACACAATTCAAAAAAGTAGGGTTTTTTTACAATTTATTTGTTTCTGAGGTTACAGCCAAAAACTTTTTATTACGTTTCATTAACACTTTATGTATGGACATTTTATGATCACGTCTTTAGAAGTAATTGTGATATTCATGATAGATCTAAAATTAAGTATATTTTACTAATAACTAATTTGTTTTGGTTCAAAAACTTCAAAATTATGTTCAAAATAGATATCAGAAGAGGATTTTAAACTATACATATTACTAGTTTTCTTTAGCACCGCGTCTTACTAACCGTTCGGGTCATAATCCTATGTAATAATAATTACTCTAATGTGTTATGGATTAGGAATCTTTTAATCTATAGAAAGTGAAACCACATTTGAGTGGAGAGAGTGAGTAAGAACCCATTTTGGAAAAAAACACCCTAAATGTACCTGACCGAGATTGAACCTTGATCTCCCCATCATAGGCAGTCTAGTCCAACACAAAGGTTAGACCGTGCAGCCACCGAAACGGGTAAATATTATTGTAAATTGTTTGTTTAGCTGTTAATTATAACTTATTGATAGCCAATTTTTTTGGAAATTTTGTTCCAAACTACAGTAAAGATTATGTATGCTTTAATCTTAAAATTTATTTCAAACTACTTTTGAAAAAAATTAATTTAGGAAAATCAATGTTAATAGATGGTTGTAAATTATATAATTTTGTTTGTACTGCAGGAAACAACCACCTGCAGTATATTAACATATTTATTTTTATAGAGTAAGGATGACATAACTAGAATGTACGAGTATTTATGTGAAAAGGGGCGAGGAATACAATTTTGTAAAAATTACCCTCAGTACACTTATTTGGAATATTAACATCAATTTTCCTTAAAAACATATTATATGAGCCTAACATAATAGTCTGTGTACCCACCAATGCTTGTCCTTATTATAATATACTAGTGAGTGGGGGGAAAGAGGGGAAATATGGGTATAATATTGGAAAGTAATGTTACAATACAAATAGGAGGATAAATATTTTTGACGTGAATACGTCTTTAAATTTGCTACCATACGGGGGCAATCCAAAAAACCTAATGATAACAAAATCGGGGGGATGCAGTTTGGTGTTGTAGTTTCGAATCTTTCCTCTACATCCAAAATTAAATTATACCACTGGATAGCTAAAGGATCAAAGAATTCATTACGATAAGCGAGAACAGTGACGCATCGCGCGTGGTGAAGGGGGAAGCTCCGCCATTTTGAGGTTATTTTGCTGCGTATCGAGATTTGCAATTAGTATAACTTTTGACTCGGAGAAGCTACGATGTTCGTTTAAGTTTAAATGTATTCACGTACAACACACGGCCGTGTCCATGACACAGCCACACTCGTTTTTTTCCCCAAAAACTTGTAACTTTGTTCTTATTATTATAAGTAAACACTTTATGTAAGATAGCGACTATACAAAAGCAGTATACGAGTCCCCAGTGATCCGCTTCGTTGGCCGCATGGTCTAAGGTGCTAATCTCACAGTAGACTGGTCTGTCTATGAAATGGAGATCAACGTTCGAATCTCGGTCAAGTGTGATGAGGGTGTTTTTTCCAAAGTGGTTTTTCATTCTCTCTCCACGCAAATATGGGTACACTTCCAAAAAATATAACCTACTTAATATCTTAAACCATTAGCGTAATTAGTACACCAGCGTATAACCCGGACGGGTAGTAAGACACGATGCTAAAAAAAAGTTTACTGTTCCATCTGTGATTGCCGCTAAGAATTGACATGGTAACTATATATGAAACTTGAACATGAACTTAATAAAGTTTATTGGATCGGTTGACCATTAGAGGAGCTTAAGGTGGAAGTGCAGGTGACCCGAGAAAACGTCGTTTATTTTTTTTAGTTTTTTGTATTAAAACTTTTTTTGGCCAAAACAAATAAGATAATGTTTCTTTAGAGACTAAGAGCTTAATTTTCTTCACGCGGTGATACCAAAAGTTTATTAATATCGACCTGCCTTGGTGGCGTGGTTAGCTAACGCATCAGTCGTGTTGAGCTAGACCACCGAGGACGGGGAGATCGAGGTTCGAATCTCGGCCGGGTGAACTGGGGGTGGTTTTTCCTAAATGGTTTTCTACTCTCCCTCCATGCAAATGTGGGTTCACTTCCTCTAAATTCAACCTTCCCAGTTCCTAATCCATTGGTGTAATTAGTACTTAAGCGTATAACCAGAACGGGTAGTAAGACGCGGTGCTAAATAAATAAATAAATACACTCTTAATATCTGTTATTATACGAGGAGAAAAATGTGTCATTAAATTCCAGGACAACCTTGACAGGTATTCGAGAATTGTTGAAATCACAAAGTAAAAGAAAACTAAACTCTTCGTTTGTACTGGAGAAATATTTTATTTAATTTGAACAAACAAAAGTTTTGATTAAAAAACTGCAAAAATACCAACATTTTTTCAAGTCCCCTACATACCCACCTTAATATTTTATAAAGTTAAATAGGGTATGCAGTCATTCAAAGAATAATTGATTTTATTTTATTTTTATAGAATCTTTAAAAAAACTGTTTGAAAAGCCATTTTATTAAAATAGCATTATGATAGTATAATAACGTGAAAAGTGATTTTGTGTTATCAGTTTAAGGTTTATATATAAAAGAATTAAATTTAAAAGAAAAGCTTAGCTGCCATAGCGTATCTAAGTAATAGATGCGAAATATGATTAAAATTACAGTCACAAACTTAAAGAGGGAGTTAAGAATAGCTTCAAGGGCTTAAAGAAGACACTTATTTAATTAAGAAGAGATGAAAAGGGATGGTAGTTAATGTATGTATTTTTAAAAACTTATAGCAGAAAACTTGTTTGTATAAAATAAGTAAAATATTACTCTAGTTGAGACATTTAAGTTAATTTTCTACATATTAACCTTATAAGTTCTTGAATATTTGGCATGAACATAATCCATTTTATGATAATATTTTTTAAATATAAAGGAAAAGTCCATGCCAATTTTTGCAATGTCCATGACAAGAATTGTTGAAATAACTTTGGGTGTAAAACTAGACTAAATGTTTATAATAGTGCAATTTTTTTTGTCTAAAAATAAAATTTTGCTGTTAAGAAAAAAATACTAACCTAGACACGTGCAACCCTCCATCCTGACTTTAAGAGGAAGTTTAGAATATTGCCAACATATTAAAAAAAGTTTAGACTTTTGCCAAAGCCTATGAGAAGAAATATAATAATATCAAGGACTTCAAAAATAAATTAAGAATATGACCAAGATGTTAAAGAAAATGTCTAGAATTATATCAAGGACTTGAGGTTGGTGTGTGTGGGACGCGATAAAAAGGTCAGTATTTTTTAAGTTTTTGTATCAAAACTTTTTTTGGTTCAAGAAATCAAAAATATATCTAGTAGAAACAGAATTTAATTTTTCTTCACACAGTTATAACAACAGTTCTTGATTATCTGTCATAGGTGTCCTGGGATTCAATAACCTTCTTTCTTGATTTAAAAATTTTCTAATCTAATGCTGCTATCCTCATGACAGATATTCAACAACTGTTGATATCACTATGTGAAGAAAATTAGTTTTTATGTTTGTACTGGAGAAATATTTTATTTATTTTGGCCAAAAAAAATGTTTTTATATAAAAACATTTTGGCCAAAAAAAAAATGTTTTTATATAAAAACTGCAAAATTGCTTTCAATTTACTTAAAAATAAAGTGTATAATATTGTCAATGACTTGAAAAAGCAATCAAGAAAAGTGACCAAGCCTCCAAAATAAGGGTTGAATAATGTAAACTACTTTAAGAGGGATAGAATAATCATGAAGACTTACAGAGGAAATCTAGAGTTCTACCAAGGATTTTTCCCAAATCATTTCCTCTTTACTAGATGAAAGATATTTGTCCAGATTTATTTTTAGTTTCTCACTGTTTTACAGGTAGAGAAAGTATTGTGATCGTCAAAAAAGAAGAGATTGAGATTTTGATGATTTTCGACGTTTCCGAATCAGAATCCGAAAATGTGGTTTTTGAATTTCCATTTGTTTCTTTGTTTGTACCTCAGACTAGAGCCTAAACTATTTTACCGATCGGGCTAAAACTTGGTATTTAGGGTATTCATAGGGTTGCCCCGAGGTTTTTTTTTTGGAATTGGACATCTAACCCTAAAACTACTGAGGGGCAAAAAGAGAAAAAGGCGATTTTCTCAAAATTGGCTCTAACGATTTTGATTAAATTTCATTTCAAAACATTTATAAATATTAAAAAAAAACTGGCTACTCTCAATATTTCGGCAAAATGACTTTAAGGGCTCCGGTCTGATGGGTAAATTCTAATTTATTATCATATCTCTGAAACTGTTTGATATAGGAAATTACTTATCACTACAAATATGTATATATATTTATAATACAAATATTTTATTCGAAACATATTTTTATAAAACCAATATCTTTCAAGCTATATGGAATATATATATTTTTTAACTTTTCGAAAACTAAAGGTAAAGTATTGCAACCGTAAAAAAAATTCTAACCTGAAATTTTGATGGATGTCGACGTCTCATGACCCCTCGAACCTTAAAAAGTTGTCTTTGCAATGCCGTCTGTCTGTGTGTCTGTTTGAACTTAAAATTAAGAGTAGTTAAGTAAAGAGTGAAAAGTTGTGATCAACAAACGTCTTGTCAGAGGTGAAGGAAGGGTTCGGTAATTAGATAAATCTGTGCCGGGACCGAGGATTGAACCCCGGCCCCCCAGCACGGAAGTCTTGAAACCTAACTCCTAGACCACCAGCTTACTCGATTGTATCATGTAAAAGAAAGCTAGGAGGTATGTAAAAATACCTCACCAGCAAAACTGGTAAACCCTTTCACTCTCGCTCACAGAAATTCTCGTATGCTGATACAATCAATTTGTTCGGATAATTATACGTTAAATACCTCAAACAAATAAATACAGCTATAAATAAACTTGCCGGAAGAGCTAAATGGAGGAGCTATCATTTCTGACTTGAGATAAGGAGGCTTTGGTACATTGCCATACTGATGCGCGTGGGCTTACTTTCCTCAAATAATATTCCCCGTTCTTCTCGAACAAATGTCAGTTCAGTTTCTTAAAATCTCTCGATCCTCTTATAGTATGTTAGATAGAATACATAGCTGTTAGACCATATTGACACAAGAGCTTACGAATAGTAATAAAAACAATAGCAAACATAATGAAGGTTTCAGAAGTCCCATTAGATCTGTTAGTGAGAGGGTAGAATCTATCTTTCTGTGTTCATGAATGAGGCAGACATTATACCTTCCCTCGTCATCTCTTCCTCCTAGCCCCTTTCTGGTTTTTCACGGTAATAATGTATTATGGGTACAGGATCCTGTCAGGAACCTAGCTTTGGCTCTACTCCAGGGAGCTAGTTCCTGTAAGTATAGTCAGTATAGCATTATCCCATTCTCTCCGAACAACTATCCACAACTCTATTCGGCCTGTCAAAGTCCTTTTAACATCCTCGGCATCATCGTTATACAATGGACTTTGAGCCATAATCACTCTCCAAGCGAAGTCACAAACAGAAATTTGGGATATGTTTATCCTAGATATCGTCAGAGTTGGCTGAAAAGAGTTGGAGATAGAAAAATATTATTACTACTATTATTATTATTATTATTATTTTAGCACCGCGTCTTACTAACCGTTCGGGTTATATGCTGACGTACGCTGACGCTAATGAATTAAGAATTGGAAAGGTTGAATCTAGAGGAAGTGAACCAGCATTTGCGTGGAGGGAGAGTGGAAAACCATTTAGGAACCCCCCTCCCCCAGTTCACCCGACCGAGATTCAAACCTCGATCTCCCCGTCCTCGGCAGTCGAGCTCAGCACGACTAGCGCGTTAGCCAACTACACCACTGAGGTGGGTAAAAAAATATATAGTGTTACAGCATAGCGAGGAGTATTTTGAAAACTTCACATAATAATAAAGTGTACCTTTTTTTGTTTTTTTTTACGTATGGCATATTTTACCGTGAGAGATGTATCTATTTCGGTCACCTGTGTGTGTGTAAACCTTTAGCCGCTCTGGTAGCTCAGAACGTTGTTCAGGACACACCTATGGAGGTTGTCTATAATACATTCACGACCTTAGTTTACTTGTATGGCAGCTCAAAAAGTTACTAGAAATAATCCCTAATATATCCCTACGCCAACAGCTGGCATCTCTCACTTTTGATAACTGTAATGAAAACAGATGGTAATATGTGAATGTGATAGTTAATTACAGTAATTTAGGTCAATATTATTTATATATTTATTTGAGGTCAAACACAAAGCTTATTTATAGTTTTATTTCAAATAAAAAGAAATTATTATTCACATCACTTTCACAAAAGGTCTAACTAACAGAGCTTCAAAATGGCGACCGACGAACTTAAACCATGTGATTGAACGTGACGGAAACAAGTTCTTTACAATGATGCACCCACGCAGTGGATAGAATTATTGTATTCGGTTAAATATATTGAAATAAGATAAAATAATCATAAAATAATTTATTGTTTATATAAAAAATGACAACTATTTTCTCTTTTCCAAGTAAATACGACCCATGTATTAAAAGGTATTAATGTATGCACTATATTATACATTATAGATAACATTCCAAAACAGAGAATAAGTACTTTTAATTATGTTTAAAATATTGTTTTGGATTGGTTGAAAAGAAATTATTAAAAATTATGAAACAGTGTAAGAAAACTTAAGTTTACATTATTTTTAATGTAGAATATAACGTTTAACTAAAAACTTAACATTTATAACAAAACAGTGATCTTTTACTATTGTTAGCAACCCAAAACCTAAACATATGATTTTTGAACTGTCATCCAGGTAAAAACCTATCATGAACAGATTCTACGTGTCGTGCCCACAGTGAGATAATGTGATGATAGTGAATTTGGAGTTGAGGAGCAAGTAATGATCCTAAACCTAACTTAAGTCTAATCATGATTGATTAAATAATCAAGCTATCATACTTGTTAACTATGGTTAGAGTCACGTATAAACATAACATTTTCTAAAATTGAAAAACTCTACCTGAACACGGGAACCGAACCCACGACCTTTGGCTCTATACATTAATGTTCTAACCAGTTAGAATATCCAGGCGTCATTCCATGCGCATTCGTACAGTTGTCAGACCTCCCGAGTCGAAGATGGCTGCGTTATCTGATAGCTCGTGATCCTAAATTGATCACTCATATGTAGCCGAAGATTTCCACACGTCCATCACAAACTCTGCCTTGAAACATGAGTGAATAATGGCCTAGGGCACGGGATAACTCAGTGGTTAGAGCACTGGCTTACTAAGCCAAAGGTCTCAGGTCCTATTCCCGTTTTCAGGTGTCATTTTTAAATTTAAAGAATATTATATGAAGTTTAATCAACCAAACTTAGGTGAATGTTCTTCATTATATTGGGTGCGAACTTTTATCAAAACTACACTGCTCATACTTACCCCTATAAAACAATTAAATAATAATACTTGTGACCACTTTTAATCTAATAAAATAAGTAGGTCTACATTTTATACGTATCTAAAATTAAGATACCTTGAAATAATTATGTTTTTTCAGATAAAGTGTCTTTCATGTAAATAGAGCAAAATATATGTTTAATATGATACCTAGGGAAATGAATCGAGCTTAGGACCTTTGTCATATCATGGCAACACTATCCACCCATGGGCTATTCAAGTAAAAATATACTTCACTAAACATTTTCAACTTCTAGAAATTAAAATGTCAAAATTATCATTTAATTCTCAGTTTATATATAGTTTCCTCTAAACAAACTTTAATGGAAAAGGCGAAGCCAAGAGTTCAGCGCATTGCCTGCAGCGTAATAACATACACTGCAATGTAATATAAAGTCAGAAGTATAGAAATGTAGCCGTCAGCCTTTGGGCTGAGCTAATATAAATACTGCTTTGTTAAATATTTACGCCCCCGTAGTGGTCTTGATGATTTTTTGTTTTTATCACCACGTCTTACTACCCGTTCGGGCTATATGCTTAGGTACTAATTACGCTAGTGATTTTAGAGATATGTTAGGTTATATTTGGAAGAATTGTACCCACATTTGCGTGGAGGGAGAATGGAAAACAATTTTGAAAAAATCCATCCCAAGTTCATCCGACTGAGATATGAACCACGATATACAAGCCATTGGCAGTCTAGTCTATTGAGAGACTATTGCGTTAGACCACGCGGCTATCGAAGAGGTTTTGAAGTATCTTTAATTCACTAAATTAGGTTTTAACTTTCTCGTGCATGTTTTTTTAAGATACAAGTCTTAGATTTATTAATTTATTATATTATAATTCGTTTCCTCTGGTTTGTCTCTATACACATAACAATTCCTTTTTTTATAAATCTACTTCGTAATCATTTCTTTCTTTATATTCTTGTTTAGGTGAAATTTTAACTTGCTATTCCAGCCCTTTTTTTACCCGAGTTTATTTCACTCACTTTCCAAATCCTTGAAACTCTTTGTTATAGAATTACACCTCTTCCTTGTATTAACTTTATTTTCATTCATTTACCTTCTGTTATATTCCGTCTAATTTATTTTCCTATTCTTCTTTGAACAGTTTTATTATTCAAAGTGTCAACTTTCATTCTCTTTTTAACAGCACTACACTCACCATTATACTTCTTGTATTTTTAAACAGTCTTTTTACAATTTATCTTTCTTTTCTGGATTTTAAATACCTACAAGTTTTTCTTTTTGAATTTATTAACATTCGGTACATTTTGTTTAAGATATATATTTTTATCTACTTATTTTTAGACTAACCCCACATTTACTTCATTATGTTTGAGACTACTGTGAGCAAAATTTCATTTGACAGAGTTAATGAGTTTAAATATTTAGGAACGATTTTTACTAGCAATAACGATATCAGATTGGAAATTAATATTGTTGTACAATCGGTAAATAAATTGTATTATTCGTTCAGTAAGATGTTTATAGCTCGACTGGTTTCAAGGAATGAAAAACTCCGAATTTACTAGACAATGATCTAAAAGGCTGTTCTTTATGTGTTATAAAAATGGTCTCTCAACTTACATGATGAAAAATAAATGGTACAGAACTCCGCATGGACTTTCTCGTTCTATTGTTAAAAAATGGAAGATATTTACTCAAATCTCGTAATATATGTAAAATGAAATAATATACACTAGCAAACCCAAGCATAAATTGCACTATACTTATAAAACATTTTTTGAGTCCCGGTTTTAAATTTTATAATTTTATTTTTAAAGAATTAATGACTTCATTTGTATGTTTGGACCAATAAAAAAGATCGATATTGGGTCCACAAGGATCTACACCTCGTATTAAAATTTCGACTTCCAGTTGCAATGTTCGACATTTTATTAGGTGTTGCACATCTTCAGGTCATCGCATTGCTATCAAATTCCTCATTTATAAATGTTGACCAATAAAAAATGTGAATATTGATTATTGAGTCTAAAATGAAGATATATCATTGTTATACAAACATTTCTTCTAAGAGGTTCAAGGAAAAATAACAAACTTTTTGAAAAACTTAGTTATATTTAATTACTCCATGGCATTGGAGAATTATCGCGTTAAGGCTTTAGTATCTTTTTACAACTAAAGCTCACAAAATTGTATTAATATATTTGCCAATATCTCAGAAACTGTTGGTTTTATAAAAATATATTTCATATAAAAAAGTTTTCTATTTTTAATAGTACTACAATCCGGCAATGATAAGTTATTTACTGTCTCAAAGAGCTGCGGAGACACTGAAATTTCCCGCTTCTGTAAAGTACCCTAAAACTCATTTTCATGAGAAAATGAAAATAGCCAGTTTATTTATAATCTTAATCAACGCCTGGATATTAATTTTAATCAAAATCGTTATAGCTGATTTTGAGAAGATCGATTTGTTCTCTTTTCACTCTTTACTAAACTACTCTTAATTTTAAGTTCAAGCAGACACACAGACAGATGGCATTGCAAAGATAACTTTTTAAGGTTCGGGGGGATGGGACGTCTACATCCATCAACATTTCAGGTTAGATTTTTTTTAAGGTTGCAATACTTTACCTTTAGTATTCAAATAGTTATTAAATATATATAAATTTGCGTATAGCTTGAGGAAAGTAATTGGTTTTATTAAAATATGTTTCGATAAAATATTTGTATTATAAATAGATCTACATATTTGTAATGATTAGTAATTTCCTATCTTGAATAGTTTCGGAAATATGATTTAAAAAAATAGAATTTACGCATCAGACCGGAGCCCTTTGAGTCATTTTGCTGCAATATTGAGAGTAGCCATTTTGTTTGTAATATTTATAAATGTTTTGAAATAAAATTTAATCCAAATCTTTAGAGCCGATTTTGAGAAAATCGACTTTCTCTCTTTTTGCCCTTCAGTAAACCACCCTTAATTTTAGGGTTAGATATCAATTTCCAAAAACCCCTTGGGGCAACCTTATGAAAACCCTAGATACCAAGTTTTAATCTGATCAGTAAAATAATGTAGGTTCTAGTTCGATGAACAGACAGAACAAACAGACGGAAATTCAAAAACCACTTTTTTGGACTTGGGGGGGGGTTCATGAAACGTTTAGAATCATCAAAATCTCGAGTCCAATTTTTTTGCCGATCTCAATATTTTCTTTACCTTTAAGATAGCAAGAAAGTAAAAATGAAGTGTAGAACTATTTTAAAACAAGGTTCTTAGGAAGACATGTAGTCCAAAAGGAATGAAGATACTGGGGAGTGGCGGATGCTACATTATAACGAGCTACATTTCCAGTACTTATCCCAATTCGTTAAGAAATAAAGTCTGGTAGAAAACGGTGGGCTGCACATGCAGCGTGAATGTAAGAATCTAGAACTGTGTTCAGGATAGTGACTGGCAAACTCAATGGGAAGATCTAAATGCAGATGGGAGGGTAGTAATAGAAATTACCTGAAAGAGAGAGGGTGTAATGAGGTTGACTGGATAGAACTAGCTCGAAATAGGAATAGGGTATAATGAGGTCAACTGGATAGAACTTGCTCAAGAAAGGGATAGGGTGTAATGAGGTGGACTGAATAGAATTAGCTCAAGAAAGGGATAGGGTGTAGTGAGTTGGACTTGATAGAACTAGCTCAAGATAGGGACATGGTGTAATGTGGTGGACTGAATAGAACTAGCTCAAGATAGGGATAGGTCGACTGGATAGAACTAGCTCAAGATAGGAATAGGGTGTAATGAGGTGGACTGGATAGAACTAGTTCAAGATAGGGATAAGGTGTAGTTAGGTGGACTGGATAGAACTAGCTCAAGATAGGTATATATGACGTACTTTGTTTTTAAGTGCGTCAATAAAAATTCAATTCCCAAATGCCATAGAGTAGGTAAGTAAGTTTAACTTTAGTTTATGTTAAATGTTCTTCTATCTTCTTACTGATAAATACGTCGTCTTATATTTGCAGATTCTTTATTGTCCCCATCTCATTTTCTGTGAATCTTCCTAGTCTTCCAATTGATACGACCATTCCTCTTGAGATCTCTTTATTTACCCTTCCTTTTCTCCGTGTCTGTTCCCATATATCCTTCCACCGCAAGATTCCTTCCGTTACAACCCCCTTCCCTCCCTGAGATGAGCCCAAGCTATATATATAAGAACTCGAGGTAAAGACATGTAATTTACCACGCACGTATCACATATTCCTGAGGGATTTCACCTTTCACGAGTTGGAGATGTCGACAAATACCTACACTTCTTCTACGTCACGTTTAAGGTATCAAATTGCTTCGTTGCCCGGGGGGGTCCGGTATTTGGTTTCCAAGGAGGTAATAAATATGTCCTAAGAGTTCATTAAGGCTTTAAGTGGAAGTGAAGATATATATGTACATTTTTAGAAGTGTACACGATCTTTGAAAATATTTATATACATCACGCCTTTATTAAGCCTTGATATAAAAACTAGGGAGATATATGTTTAATTAATTATTTTATGACAATTTTTAAAATTTGTTTTCTACTTTACATGCGATAGCGATTAATACAATCTCACTAATTTTTTATTTTGTGTTTATTTTCATATTTTTACATTTTCATATAAGGAAAGTATTGCAATCGTGACATTTTCCCCTCGAGGTGATCATTTTGGAGATTTTATTAGGCCCCAAACTAAAATAAGTGGCGTTTTTGATCAAATCTCTTTTATCATGTGTGTATAGCTGTACTTGGGGTTCATACAGTAGCCCCATGGCTTCTGTGGTGCTGACTGACAGCTGACAGCTGACAGTTGACGGCTTTGAAAAGCTACCGGACCAAATTATATATCCCTACACTGAACCATATGATCTGCAAAAAAACATGTGTTTAGAAGCTGTCACTTCTGACAGTCAAAATTTAGGTATATACCTAACTGTTGACTGTCAGAAGTCAGCTGTGAACTGTCAGTCAGCACCAAAGAAGCCATGGGGCTACTGTAGCCTAAACCGATTGGATTTTGTTCAATCTTGATATGTATATGTTATATTGTCACACCTCGATAAAATAAATGGTAAGGCACAATCGTACCAACTTTCTTATAAAGTGTATTAAAGCCTTGTGGAAAAATATATCAGTTATTTGTAAAGTACACTTAAATGATTTTTATTTGTAAAAATAAAAAAATATATTCTTATTTAAAATGAAAAGTTATAATCTCATACCCATTTTGAACTCAATCTAAAAGGTCATTTTAAAAATATTTAAAAATTTTTAAAATTTTTCTGGAGTAAACTACCCTTAAATTAATTTATTTTAGAAAATCAAAACACTTTATTTATTAGCATGATCCATATTTTCCATAAACAAAATTTAACAAAATCGTTGGAGCTATTTTCAAAAAAATCAAATATTTAAAAAAAATACCTCATGATTGAGATACTATTAAATCCTTTTTATCGAAAAAAAATTATTTGTCTTGTAAAAAACCTAACAGATAACCATTTTGTAAAAAATGTCTGATCATTTACTAAGCTATTCAAATTTAAAAAAATCTGTTAGCATTAAACTACGTTTAAACAAATCCCTACCTCCACCCCCCATCAAAAAAAGTATAAAGTCTTATTTTATATTAAACACTTCCCAGATGTACATTTTAAACAAAATCACTACATCAATTTTGAAAATATTTCGAATTTTATAAAACCACCCATCGATAAACTACCCTTTAATTGGTGTGTACCAAAAATACAAGTACACAGTGTTATTTCAAATAAAACATTCCCTAGATATCATTTTAAACCAAAACAAGAGAGCCATTTTTGAAAATTTTGGAATAAAAAAATTACTACAATAAGCTACCCTCAGTCTGAGGGCTATGATTAAACTAAAAAATATGTATCCCAACGTATCGCCTCATAGCATCTAAATATCAAATTATAAAAAAATCAATCAAACCAATACAGATCTGTGGCCAGGGTCAGACCAAAAGACTAAATTATAAAATCTACTTTTTTGGTTTCGGATAAACATAATACGTAAAGATTCATCATAATATGGAGGGTGAGAATTTTCACAATAATACTTTCTCTTGATATAAATAAGAGAAAAATGATGATTTTAATTCCACCAAAAAAACTAAAGGATTTTTACTATTAACCAATTTGTTAAATTTCCAAAATTATTAAATTGAATTTAATGCTATTTTTGTTTCACATGATATTAACATTATATATTATTTCTTTAAAAGGAAGGGGGGGTGGGATATTCTACTGAATACTGATTTTTTTTAAATAAGAAATTCTTGAAATTAATTTTATCTACTTTGTTTAAAATAGTAATCTTGTGAATATTTACATTATAAATAGCACAGCTTACCTGTTTATAGGGTTAATGTTTTTGACTAGCATCCAGTCCTACTACCCGTTAGGGCTATACGCTTATGTCCTAATTACGCTAATGGTTTCAGGAAGGTTGTATTTAGAAGAAATGTAATATAATTGGCGTGGAGGAAGAGTGAAGCCCATTTTGGAAAATACACTATCAAAATGTGGTCACAGAAGCGGGTCAATATCAAATAAATTTTATTTAAGGTTAGTTTATAAAAGACTGATTTTTTTTAAAAATTTTGTTGTAAACTTTAAAAGATTACATGAGAAAGGTTGTATGATTGTGTCATGTTATTTACTTAAATAATTTTATAGATATTTCGTTGGCAAATAAAAAATGCATAAACAAGTTTATCTATCTACACACAAATTTAAGTCACTGAAGACTTTATATACTTTACATGCTCAATGATGTAAATTATACTATTGCTATTTTTATTATTAGAGTTAGGTGACGATAAATTACTGAACATATTTATTATTATTATTATTATTATTATTATTATTATACAAACCATTCAAATATTAATAGAAAACAAACCACCCATTATCATGGGCCAAGGTTTAAGATGTGTTAATCCGTTAAGTAAATTAGAAGAAAGAAAACGCTTGTACAGTTAATTTTACAAAACTAGTGAAGCTTAGAATATTGAAATGTTATTTAGGTTAAGGCGATTGGCCCTTTTCATTTGGCGTGGAAATGCAGAGCCATGGTAAAAAACGGTTATCTTCAAGAATTGTTATTGATCTGCAATTTTCTTTTCGGAAACGTTTTGTTCAAGAATAGAAGCATGTTGATTAAGTTTTACTTTTTATATATACACCTTCTCTATAATTTTAACAGTGATCAAATATTGATAAAATTTACATTTTTCACTAGAAAACTGCCTGTTTCATAACAAAAAATAAGAAAATGTAACAATTATTAAAGATTTATACATTATCTTAGAAGGGGTGTTGAAAATATTAACATAAAAATTTTATTTGTTCTCTAGGAAACTGATATTTCCAAACGTATGATTTTTCCGCAAGACCTGTCCGGTAGCTAGCGCAATCTACCTCCGTGATCTATCTGTTCTTATTGGCGCGGAAGGATACTTTGGTCAGTTGTGAGGCCACGCCACACCTTTCGCCCTCCCACCCACCATTCCACAAAATATGTTTTATACTTGCACTCGACAGGGACAAGGGCCTTAAGGATCAAGTATTATATTCGTTGATTTAAAAATGACACCTGGAAACAGGAAATGAACCCAACACTCTTGGATTATCAAGCCAGTTCTCTTTTACTTAGCCATCCAGTATCTGTCCCGTGATCAAAGCCATTCTTCATTTATATTTAAAGGCAGAGTCTGTGATGGATATGCGGTAATCATCGCCTAACAATGAGCCAACGTTGATCCCATAATCACCGGTGATTCTTGCATAGCTGAGTAGTAGAGCATTTACGCACTCACTAGGTGAGGGGCTCCAGGATCGATTCCCACGTTCAGTTGTCATTTTTAAATTTACGAATATGAAACAAACCACAATAAATGTACAAAAATTAACGTTTTATTTGGTGAGATTTGTCTACGATCGTTCTTTAAATCCACGTCTGACTTGAAATTCTGTGTTTCGTTTGATAATATCAAACATATCAAGTGTTAAAAGTAAGTTACTAGAACATCAGAATAAGAAAATTAGAAGTTATGAATGTAAGAAATTAAAATTATAAAGATAGAAGTTGAAGCATCAGAATATAAAAATTATCTATATGATTTGGATAATGTCCTACATTTAGTTATATTCTTCATACGGGATTCTAAACGATGATTATACAGTATACAGCTTCTAAGGGCCGGTCTTATGACTACTGGATGAATAATGCTATCGGGAGGTTAAAGTCAGCTACCAGATAAAGGTTATCAGCCACTTTAATATTTTACGCGTATTATGAATTGAATTTAGCTGCTGAATAGTTATCTATAGGATAAATATATTTGTATGCATAAAACGCAAAGTTGGTACTGTTTTTATTAATGCGCGCATGCGTACAACCTGGTTAGTGGTGACAACGCTCGACATTTATTAAATAAACGAGTGCGAGAAAACAGATGACGTCACGTGGAAGCAGAAGCTAGGTTGTCTTGCAAGAATTAATTTCGTTGTCTGTCAAAATGTGGTCAATAGTTCGGTACAACGTTTACAAAATTTCATTTTTCGTACTCATATTTTAATAATTTGTTCTTATATAAATATAACTCTACAAATAGCTTTTATAACCCAAACGGATAGTAAAATGTGGTGCTAAGTATGATTTTCTAACTTTATTTATAGTTAGAGCCTAAGCCTGCGCCTACTAAACACGTGAACCAAGAATTTAACCTAAAAACATATTCTGATAGGCGAAACATCATGAAAAACAAGGCGTCACTATGGCAACGCCCATTTTAACTTCTAGATAAAAGTTATCAGGAACTTAAACCACCTGATAAAAATGTGATGGATAAATACATTTTATCTGGCAGTCATAGGACGCACTTTTTTTTTAACTTATCGACGAGATAAAAATATCTATCGGCCAGATTAATATTCATCCAGGTGTCACAAGGCCGGCCCTAAATAGAATATTTTGTCAAACTTGGTTATTAATACATACTTAATGTGTTTTACACAATGTTTTTACAAAATAAATAACGCTTGTCAACAACATTTTCTAAACCGAAACGAGCTTATGAAAACATAAGGTTAATGTTCCTAAATGAAGGTTTATTTATATTTCTTGGTAAATAGAAAATTAGCTACCAAAGAACTTTTTGAGGCATTCAAATATTCTTAAAGGAAGTACGTACATTCACTTTTCAAGCTTGTTTAACCATTCCTTATATTTTTTAAAAAAAAACCTCTTCCCAAGACATTAAAAAATTCTTCCAAGTTGTTTTATTTACTTTTTCACAAATATGTATACACTTCCTCTGGCATGCTGCATATTCATAAAATAAAATAATTGGCTCGTTTCCGACTTTGTGGTATATTTTGTTTATCTATACCCCCTCCAAGTTTATAAAAAGAAAATAAAGTCAGAAACTGTTTTACTTGATGAAATCATATGTATGTAAACATTTAGAGATTTTTTTTAATAGCTACGAGACTAGAGTTTGAAAGAAGTTATTTGCATCATATTAGATACAATATTTATAGGCCTATCCTATAAATTATTTCTGTTGTCAACATCCCTTTTTATCAACTAATACAAAGCCTACAGCGATGAATAAGGTATCAGTGGATAGGATTTGTTACCGACCTCTGATATAGCATACTCAGTTTACGTTAAACAAATATTGTTTGTTTAAAATGTAAGTTAAAAGAAAAACCTATATATTATTTCTGTTGTCAATAAGTGTCAGGGACAGACGCTTCCAAGAGCTGGATTGTACTTGCCAAATGCTGTATTTACTCGTGGACAACTCTATGTAGCCTTTTCAAGAGTTACTAAATCTAACAATATTTTTCATCAATTACCGAAAATGACAAATAAAAAATTCAAGATGATTGCATTCTGACATCAAATATTGTATACACAGAGGTTATGTAAATTTTAAGTACGTTCACATTAATAAACTCTTTGTTTACACTTTGCTAAGTATTTAATTTCAACAACCCAACAAAAGACTAAATTATTTTGGGGGGGGGGAGGGGAAGGTTGAATGTGTGAAATTTTCACACGGGTTTACTGGTTTTAAATAGTACTAAGGTTGTGCGTGGAGTTGAATGTGGTTCGGATCACTTCCTAGTGATCCCAGTAGTTGAATTAGATATGAATTTTGTGAGGAAGTAAGTTATTAAGCAAGGAAGAGTGAAAGTGAAAAAATTCTAGGATAAAAATGTGAGAACAAAATATGAAAGATTGCTGGTCAAAAAAATTAACTTTACAAAAGCATGAATGGAATGTCGAAATAAATGCTTATGATATAGATAATGCTTGGAGCAGAATAAAAGATGCCAGAGTGGAGTGCGTGAAAGATGTGTGTGGATCTACGATGGTAGGAAACTTAAAAAGAGATGCCTAAGTGGAATGAACAGATAAAAGAAGCTGTAAAAGAAAAGAAAGAAGCATACAAAAAAACGATTGCGGTGAAGAGAGAAACAGAACGTAAGAGGTTGTGGGATGTATATAAAGAGAAAAAGTTTAATGCAAGGAAATTAGTAAAAGAGAGTATGGAGCATATTAGATTAAAGGAAGGATAAATAATGTAGATTAATTTTGACGGAAATAAGAAGCTGTTCTGGGAGTAGGTAAAGCGAAATAAACAAGGAGTGCATAGTTTTTTATAAGGACGGAATCGGAAAATGGTTGTCAGGTTAGTATAAATGGAGAATTGATATAACCAGTGAATGATTCTGTGTGTCTGGGCAGAATTTTCTGTAAAAATGTAAGGATAAATGGTGAAATTGACAGAAGGGTGAATGAATATCGGAGAGTAGTTGGATGTGTATGGACTATTGCAAAGATTGAAGTAGTATTGATAGAGGCAAAGAAGTCAGTATGTGAAAGTGCGTTAAAGCCAACATTGTTTTATGGATGTGAAGCATGGGTTTGTCAGGAGGAACACAAGATTATTTTGAATGTGGCTGGAATGAGATATCTAAGAAATTCATGTGAAAAAACTCATATTGACAGAGTCATTAATGAATGGGTGCTGAACAAGTGTGGTTTGAATTGGAATCCAATAGGTAAATGTGAAAGAAGCGTCTTACGTTGGTTTGGGCATGTTGAGAGGATGAGTGTGGATCGAGGGACGAATCAAATATATGAAGGTAGAATTTGTGGATCAAAAGGCAGGGGTAGGCCATGTGAGACGTGGCTAAATGTTGTTGATGAATATGTGAAAAAGAGAAACTGTTTGTTTTACTGGAGAATTTTTTTTGTGCTGAAATTATTTTTTTGCTATTAAATTTGCAAAATCACTGCCCTTAGCTCGCGTTGCACCTTAAGCTTGACAAATAAACCATAATATATATAGCAGCTATGCCACCTCCACTACCAGGAGACCAGGCTGTGTACAGGTAAACGCAATGTTGATAAATAATACGGCAGTACAGCTGTGTACATAAATAATACCAGTTAGCGCGAAGAGTGCTTTGAGATTGCTCCCATAAGGTAGGAAACACGAAAACCCACTTCATAAATCCTCGTGCTTCAGACAACATGATGTTCTCCTTGGAGAATTGAAGAGAGGTTTTTACAACGGGGGTAATTAGATGAGTTCACGTAAGCTCAGAGGCCCAATTCCAGCCTTCTAATGTCATAAAGGGTACAACATTGTAGAGCTACTCGTACAAAAGTGCCAACTTTTAATATTCTTTTCGAAGATTTTTTTTTCCTCCCCAATCTAGTCCAGTATATACGTATTTTAATAACGCTAGTGAATTTGATATGAGTAAGGTAGAATTTATAGAAAGTGTATTCGCATTTTCATGGAAGAAGAGTTGGAAACTACTTAGGAAAAATAACATGACCAGGAATCGAACCCAGACTTTACCGTCATCATCGAGCCATATTAGATGAACCTGATGTTTAAAGAGTACGCCTAGGGATATAGGTAACTTTGGATATCCAAAGATACACAGAAGAATAAAATTATCTAACTTTTTTTTGCACCGCATCTTACTACCCGTTCTTATTATATGCTTATGAGCTAATTACGCTATTTATTTAAGGGATTAGGAAGTTTATATTTATAGGAAGTATATCAGCATTCGCGTGGAGGGAGAGTGGAAAACAATTTTGGAAAAACTACCCTAAATTCACTGACTGAGATTCAAACCTCGATCTCCCCGTCATTGGCAGTCTAGTCTACTGTGAGAGTAGCGCGTTAGACCGTGCGGCCACTTAAACGGGTCTACAATCAATTGCACAGGAATATTGAAGTTTGGAAGATTGGAATGATTCTTGGATTACGGATATGGCGGAATCAAGTATCATATTCGTTAGTTTAAAAAAAAATTGACGCCTGGTTACGGGAATCGAACCCGTAACCCTTGACTTAACGTGTAATTATCCATCCGTGAGCTATTCATGTTCAGTCAATGGTCATGGGCTCGATTCCTATGTGCAGGTGTAATGTCTCAATTTACGAATTCTTCTTAATACTAATAAGAAAATATTAAATAAAAAGGTATTAAATGCAATAGTTACTCACTAAGGGACCGAAACAGGTAATGAATATTTGTTCCCAAAGACTCTGAACTTTGTTGAATGTTTAAAAGTTATTAAAAAACGTTAATACGCACTCATCTACCTCATTACTTAAGTTTTGGCTAATTTACAAGTAAAGTCTGCTCTACATCACCTCCAGAATATGGAGGACATGCTCTAGAAACGTATAATGAATCCGTAAATGTAGTTAGTAATTTATTATGCGTCAGAGAAGCCAAAAATACCGTCGACCAAATTTAGCGTAAGTATCCGTGAGGCGTTTTAGTGCGTTATACATTATTTCTTATTACGGTTTAGTGCCAGAGGTATGTAAATATAATATTAAGGCTAAATAATGTATGGGAGAAAGCTAAGGAGGGTGAATTACAGGTAAAGTGGTATTATGTTGGAAAGGAGCTTTTAGAAAATACAAGACTTTATTTTTTCTGGTCGGCAATGATAACATTTTACTTTATTATTTATCTTAAAGTAATAGAGACTTTTAAGTTGTAAGCTACCACAATACACTTTGTTGAAATTGAACCCTAGACCCCTAGGGTAAAGTGCTTGCCTCAAGATCAGAGGTTCATGGGTTCAAAATCCAGCCCAGGCCGAAGGATTTATCTTGAGCGATAAAAATCCGTAGCACAACTTCCTTCGGAGGGGAAGTAAAGTCGTCGGTCCCATGTTGATTGTTGCATGTTAAAGAACCCTGGAAGGTATGTGAAAATACATCTGCCGGCAAAATTCTCGTTCTCGCTCATAGAAATTATCGTGTACTTGTATAATCAGTCAGTTCAGAAAATGCACGTTAAAAACGTCAAATAAATAATAAAAATGTGTTGTTTTATTCTAGCACTCAATATTGGTTTTTATTAGCTCTATACCTTCTAAACAAAGTCGTATTTTGATAGGAAGAACGTTATCCGAAACCTAAAATGGCTACGAGATTTTCTATAATTTATTCAAACATTCATTTACGTGAAATTAAACTTTTACTTTTAATAAAAAGTACCAATACCTATAAAACAACAATAATATGTTGTTACCTCCGAAAAAAATTAATTTTTACCAGATTCTTCTTACCACAAGTCGTAAGCTACTATATAGAGTAACAACAACAATAAAATATAAATGGATATATATTTATTTAATTTTTTCCTTATCACTGCGTCTTAATACTCGTTCGGTGTATACGCCTTTGCATTAATTACATTAATGTTTTAGGGATTAGGAAAGTTTAATTTAGGTGAGGTGCGTGGAAGGAGAGTGTAAAGCTATTTAAGAAAAAAAAAACGCCCTCACTGCCGTGGATTGAACCCTGATCTCCACATCCTCGACAGTCTAGTCCAACACGTTAGACCATGCGGCCACCGATGTAGGTTACATTTATAATGAAGACGTGTACAAAGTTTTCGAACCCCAAACACATAGTGTTTTCCCTTTTTGAGTTTATTACTCTCTGTATTTTTCTGAAAGGAAAATCGAAACTAGTGTGGATCCAATGATTGGCTACACAACATCACATTGACAAGATCCCTAGGGAACCTTGACGTTGAACAGACGAGAGACAGACAGACAGACAGACAGACAGACAGACAGACAGACAGAGGCGCCTCGCCGCAACCGAAAACAGACGAGTAACTGTCGAGTGTTGACACTTACCCCGCGATACTCAAAAGCTGGAGACTTGATTTATCGTCACTTTTGGTGTGTTCCGAATAGAGCTTTCCTATTGGCTTCGACGGTAGGAAGAGAGAGAGCGCTGAAGTGGTGAGCTCTCAACCTCGAGGGTCCCTGGCTCAATCCCTGGCTGGGGACTTCAAATGGTTGTGAGGGACGATCTGGTTAGATACATTTAGAGAGAACCCGCAGCTATAAATCAAGACACGATGACGTTACTGTGAACCCTGTTCCTGTGGGTATTAGTTTGATTAATTATTACGCTCTAGGCCATTTACTTATTATTAATAATAATATTATTATTATTAATATTAATAATATTATTATTAATATTAATAATAATAATATTAATAATAATAATAATAATAATAATAATAATAATAATAATAATAATAATAATATTAATAATAATAATATTAATAATAATAATATTATTATTATTATTATTATTATTATTATTATTATTATTATTATTATTATTATTAGCACCGCGGCTTACTGCCCGTTTGGGTTGTACGCACTTACGCTAATGTGTAATGGTAGGGTGATTGTGAGATGAAATAGAGGACCTACAGTTTAACGTGGGATCCGAACCACGGTGGAGGCCTGACATTCCACACAATCACAAGTTGTGAATAAAACACGTCTTGTCAGAGGTGAAGGAAGGGTTTGGCAATCAGATAGATCTTTGCCGGGACCTAGGATTGAACCCCGAACCCCCAACACAGAAGTCTTACACTTTACCCCTAGACCGCCAGGTCACCGGCATTTACTTGCAATAATGTTTTTTTTCTTTCATAATTATTTTTTTAATACTTAAATACCCGCTTCGGTGGCTGCATGGTCTAACACGCTACTCTCGCAGTGGACCAATACTGATTGGGAGATTGAGGTTCGAATCTCAGTCGAGTGTATTGAGGATGGATTTTCCATAATAGTTCTCCCCTCTCTCTCCAAGCAAATATGGGTACACTTCCTATAAATATTACCGTTCTAATATTTATAACCATTAGCGTAGTAATTAGTATAGTGCTAAAAATAAAAAACTCCATAAATACTGGCCCTAATTCGCACTTCTTTCGATCCCCCCCAAACCCTCCAAGTCTGTGATATCTCTATCTAGTATCTGTGTAACTGTATTATATCAGTATGAAACAAAATGAGTCATATATATTTAAAATTGTTCTCTGATTCAAATAACGACTAAATATTTCCAAACACTGAACAAATATATTTGGTTTCGATACAAGTTTATATCCGTGGAGTTCAGCTGTCACCGCTCGGCAAAGTTGTGTCGAAATGGCAGATTTATGGTACTAAATTATACAGAAGATAAATGATGCTGAGGTTTATTCAATTTTAACTCAGGTAAGCTTTTGAACTCTCCGATACCTTTCAACCTTTTTCCAGTTAGAACGTGTTGTGATTTCACAGTTGATCGAAGAGTTGGTTCTGTCGAAACCGGTGAGATTGACGAAAAATCTCATTTTATTTTAAATTGATATGTGTATTCATAATATCTTTGAGCCAATACTTTCAATTCGTTTGAATATTAAAAAATAAAAAAAGATATTTGTGAACATGTGGATTAAATGACAAACTCATCTAGTTTGATTTTATGGACTCGAATCCCGACAGGGTTAATGGTTTTCCACTCTATTTTCATTAAAATGCGTGTATAAAAACTCCATGGTGAGAGTCGGCAAGTGAGCTATACCGACCGAGCGGCCGCTACCGTTGGCGATAATAGTGCCAACATTTGCGGATAGAAGGTGTCATGTGGTCAGCACAATGAGCCCTGTGGTCATTACTCTCAGTTTTCTTAACCGGAGCTGCTAATTATTTAATGCGTATTTTCCTCTGTATTCTAATTCCTTCATTATTATTCCTTTAAAATGAGTTTAGCCCGAATGGGGTGGTAAAACACAATGGCGGGGAGGAAAGTTGATAAAATTGTCAAAGTGACTTAAATAACTTAAATACACGACTTTGGCAAAAATCTATTTCGTGTTTAATTTATTCATATCTGCGTGCCATATATTTGGCAACCCGGCCTTAAACCGTTCCTCCACAGAGGTCTTTAAGCCAACCTCATTATCCTTACCTCACTAATTAACACTCAAAATATTTCGGAAATTACTCTAGTAATTTTGTTCAAAATAAATACGAAGGAGTCTACCTAGGTGGTCTTGGGGTAAAGTGCTCACCTAAGGACCCGATGTTCGTGGGTTCAAACCCAGCCGGGATTGATGGATTTTTCTTGAGTGATAAAAATTCGTAGCATAACTTCCATCGGAGGAGAAGAAAATCCGGCACCCCCATGTCGATTGTGGGATATAAAAGAACCCTGAGAAAGATATGTGAAAATAGATTTACTGGAAAAATTGGTAGGCTCTTTCGCTATAGCTCATGTAAATTATCGTGGGATGATATAATCAGTCGATTCAGAAAGTGTACGTTAAATACCTCAAATAAATCAGTAAAAAAATACAGGGGAGTATTTCACACCTTAATTAACATTGCATACATCTTTTTTTCGTGGGGGGGGGGGGGAAGGGAAAAGTTAATTTAAGGGTAGCTTTCTGATGACCTATTATTTTTAATCTGACTCCAATCTATAAAGATTTATTAGAAAATATGAACGATTATATCACACCATTTATTTAAACTACACCATGCATTACTTCTCTACCGAGATATCAGTATAGTTATATTAATGGGGTAAGCTTGAATTTAAAGGAAATGTACCCGCATTTCCTGGAAGGAAGGTGGAAAATTATTTAATTGTAAGAGAAAAATCAGTAAATCTGACCAGTATTCAAACTCTTAAATTATTAATAAATCCAAAAATCAATCCAGAAGGGATTGACACCGTAACCAGCACGTCCACAAATGTGGGCTACTATTTTTTTGGACGTTATGTAAAATAAAAGGACTGGAGCTCTCTACATCTCAACAATTAATAAATGTCAATATTTTCAAGAGGAAACACACAAAACGACCCGGGAACTAACTGGTCGTTACATGATAATCAGACGTTAAAACGCTAACAGCTCCTTACTGGACATAACTGACCAAAAAGGGAGAAGGTTGGTTGAAGGGAGAGGAAAGAGCTAGCGACCGAGCAATGAGATAAACTCTAATTGCCGGTTAAATCTTAATAATCTGGGCCATAAATCGTTTCTAACTGCTACCGGCACCAGAGACGTGAGTTTGACCCATCTCTTTTAATCGCGTCGCTAATAAATTTTAACAAAACGCGACAGAAAGGGGAGAAACAGCAAGCGAGTACGTGGGTTGAGGAAGGGGGGAGTGGAGAGAAAAACGCACAGATAATGAGATGAGAGACGAAGAGAAAGAACGGAAGGCGAGATAAAGGGACAAAAGAATGGTTCTAAAAGAAAAGATACGAGACAAACGAAAGGGTTCTGGACCAGTCCTCTCATATTATAACAACGTCTCGCGATTAATCATCTATAGATAACACAACAAAAAAGAGGGATAGTGATATTGTCGCGTCTGGGCAACATCATTCGTAGCCCAGTAGTGGAAATATTATCCAGTACTAATGTGCCTTTGTCCAGGGGACGCCCGAATGTACTAATCGTACATCCTTTCTGTGGAGGTTCTTTCCATGTCCCGATGAGATGAGGTGATGGTGATAGTGAGTATGACGGTGTGGAACCAGTGGAAACATTTAAACCTAACTTGAGCCTAACTAACCAAACCCTGGTGATAATTTAGGTAGTTCCCCTTTCGCGAAAAATACCCAAGGTACCAGCCGGTAATCGAACCCGGGAACAATAGGCTCGTAGTCCAGTGCGCTGGACCACGGGACCGGTTAACAAAAAGGGGTAAGAAACTAAAAGAGAAGAAAAAAGTCCTTTATACCTGTTTCGGATTTGATTTACTATTTATGAGCTATTCTACAGTTTTTATGGTGATATGTATAGAATAATTTATGTTAATACATTTTTATTTTATTTTAAGTAAACTGAAATTACTGATTTCAATTAATTTTTTAAAAGGTTAAGGACTTTTTAGAATGTTCTTAAGACACATGATTTAAAATTTACAGTATAATTCATCTACAATCCAATTTTCATAAAAAGAAATGTTATTGGATCTACTTTCACGTATTCGTACGTAGAGTCTTGTGATTTTGGTTAGATACTATCAATGTTTACCACAAAAAAAAGCTTGGATTTTTAAAAAAAATATTTCTACCAAAATTCTATTTTTATTGGTTCATCCTAACCTGAGACCGGAAATAAACATTCCCATATCACTACGCGAAGATACCTACATGATTGGTAGAACACCAACACAATATTTTAAACAGGCGCGACCATGTATAGTCAGTATCCTAGCAAAATAGGTCACTACGATTTTTTTTTATACTTTAAATTTCCTGTCTTATGTTTAACGAAATTCGGGCCAGACTCAGCAGACGCCATAAATAGACTGGAAGCCCTCAACACTCCCAACCGTCATTTAACATCGCCGTGATGAACCGTCAGTTGACCGTTGCTGACTTGACGTTAACATGTGATTAGGGTAGTAACATGGGGGTCCCTCAACGCTGAGTCAGGAGTTCGTTGGTATTTGAATAGCGCTTGCAAAACTTAAAGTACAATTTCTAAATCAAATGAAGGGGTAGTTTTAGTTGAAATAACTTTACAATGTTATTCTAAAACAAGTTTAATACAAAACATAGGCGGGACTATTTAGTGAAAGGATACCAGTGAAGTCCGTTCAGTAACGAATCAGAGCGTAGACTTCCACATGGATTTGTTTACGTCAGGTCTCAGATTAGGGTGAATCAATAATGTTGACGATAATAAAAGTATGAGGATATAATTACACTAATATTATCTATATTAAAATTAATAAAATGAAGTGTTTGTTTCTTTGTGAGCTTTGCTTGATATATACCACAAGCAGAGGTCTGAAATTTAAAAATTAGCAGCCCTACATATACAGATCTGCAACTAAAAGCAGGAATTTTAAATATATAATCTGAGCGGATTATGATAGCCCCTGTTTACGAAAATGTGCCACTTGAAGACGTAAATTTAAAAACTCTCACCCGATTGGTCTTTAGTTAATTGAAAAACGAATCGGAAGCAAAACGGCCGTGGCTAGCGAAAGTCTTAAAGGAAATTATAATTAAGTTACCTTCCACAAACCATAATTAACTTATAATATTTTTCTTGGGCAACTTCGGGTACCACGTCTTATTTACTCTATTGACAAAAGGAATGTACCTGTCCTAAGACAGAACACATATTAATATATAACCTTAACGTGATTGAGGATTGCATATTGGGTTTTAAAGCTTCAGAAGGGTAATTTCCATAACAAATACTGCAGTATGAGTTCATTCCCTTTAAAACAGGCGTCGCATTCATAACTAAACAAAGAATCGATAAACGACTACGTGTATCTCCTTCGTCCGCAGAGATCTTTAACAAATAACTTTTTAACCACCCAATTCAGTGGCCGAGTGGTTTAAGGCGTCACTCTCGTGTTGGACAGGCCTGCTGATGACAAGGAGTCGAAGTTTGAATCTCAGTCAGATCTACTAAGAAGGTTTTTTTCAGAGATGATTTCCTACTCTTCTTCCACGCAAATACGGATAGACTACATCTAAAATGCTTCCTTCCTCATCCTTACCCCATAAGAGTAACTATCATAAATGTGTATAATCTGAACCGGAAATAAGACGTGGGGATAAATAGAAAAACTATTTACACAAGTGAACGTGAAACAGTTTCTTTCCATTCCCAACTAGGGATGTGAAAAAAGTATCGATCCTTTACTAATATCGATATTTTACATTCGACATACATTATCGACACTAGTATATTTTTAATCGATACTTTTTTTCCGATACTTTTACTTATATTAGTACTCATATTCCGGTATCGGATCGGTATCGAAAGAAACAACTTTATTTTTTATCTTCACTCATGTTGGGATTAAATGTTTACTAGAGTGGACTGTGGAGGAAGAACAAAAGCCACTATTTCTTAATTCTCACTCATTTTCTGGATGACAAGCAAGAATCAAGTCTAGTATTCAATCTCTTTTAGCTAATCATAATTCATGGCTGTTTTTTCATATTTGTTTATCAATACAGCCTGACGGAGCGAGTGGTGACCAGTCTACTACCCCTTTATCAATAAACACCGTCACCACAAACCAAACCAAAGAAGCTTTTGTATAACTCAATGAACACACTCAACTTAAGGGTGCCCCAAGCAAACGAAGCAGAAAAGTTTACGTGCGTTGTTTAAGCAGATGAAGCAGAGCAGGGCGTCCATTTTTATATTGTTGTCGGTAGTTAATAATCTATCTAAACAACGAATATATTTAAAAAAATTGCATCTCCCAGAAGTGAATTATGAAAGTTTTCTAAGAAGTTGGATAAAGAACAAGAATCTTTTAGATTTTGTTTTAAAATATTAAAAAGCATTATAATTTTCAGTGTTTAAATAAACATGAAAATAAAATAATTAAGATTCAAAAGTTGAAATTATTATTTCTTGATTTAAAAAAAAGTATTTTTCCAGATAAAAATTTCGATACTGATACTTATTGCTATCGATATTTTTCTTCCGATACTTCTAACGGTTACAGTATCGATACTTTTCTTTCGATACTACATCCCTATTCCCATAGCCATAGAATTCCCTCTGTCGGCCGTTCAAGATATCCATCCAAGCCAACCAACACAATCTCCCTGCGGTGTGCCGTCGGTCAAGGGAGAAAGGTAACCAGGGCATTCACAGCAAATCAGTTTATGCAGATGTCGACGGTGGGATTGACGGTCGAATGGGAGAGGTCAGATGGGCCCCAGGGAAGGTTGTTGAGGTCGGTAGGGTTGATTTTAGGAAAAGGATGAATCAGGAGTATCTAACACAGGAACGTTGGGTCCTAGGAATAGATTCAGGTCTCCCTCAAGATTGGCACAAAGAAAAGAGCATCAACTCGACAGCTATCTACTTTCATTGCTGTATTTTATTTAGTTTATACTTTTTACTTTCTTTCGACACCTCGCAGAGAAAGTATTGTGATCGTCAAAAAATATTAACTTGAGATTTTGATAAATTTCGATGTTTCGTGACCCTCTGAAACAAAAAAAAAAGTTTCCGCAATGCCGTGTGTCTGTCTGTCTATACCTCGGGCCAAAGCCGTAACTATTTTACCGATTAGGCTAATACTTGGAATTCGGGGTTTTCTTAAGGTCCTCCCGAAGGTTTTTTGGAAATATATATATAACCCTAAATTTAAGGGTAGTTTAGTGAAGGGCAAAAAGAGGATGAATATATTTTCTCAAAATTCATTCAAACAATTTTGATTAAATTTTATATAGATACCGACTATCATTGGTTATAAATAAGATGAAAATTATTAACTTTTCATGAAAATTACTTTAGGGATACTTTACATGGAAGAAATTTTACAATTTTTATCATTTTACATCATTTAAGATATGAAGTAACTTATCATTGTAGAGTTGTAATACTATTAAAGATACAATTATTTTATTTGAGATGTATTTTTATAAAACCAATAATTTTTTAGCTAAAAGCAAGTATATAATCTTTTTTATTCAAGTCTTTGAAAATGAATTTGATTCTTATGCTTTTTGGTGAACAAAGATGTTTCTCTTTTCTCAATTTTTCTGTAACAGTGTTCCTAGTTCCTAATGCCATAGAGTAAGCAAGTAACTGTATTTATTATTTCATTTATGATAGTTGGTGTAATGTTTCTACAAACATTTATAGACCTATTATTTCATTTCACAAATATTATGAGTTTTTAGTAAATATCTATTTTAAGATAAGAGTGAGAGGAAATTTCCGTTGTGCACCGTACCATTTATTTTTTAATACGAGGGTTATTTAACAAATTAATTTATGGTACCGTATCATCGTCATCATCAATGAGTCATCAATCTTGAGATTGCTTTTCTGCAGCTCTCCACTTTTGCCTATCTTAAAACAAATTTTGTACATCTTTGTACCTTCATCTACCAACATAGTCCGATACATGTAATCCATTCTTGGTTTTCCTCTTGAATTTCTTCCGTCCACATATGGCCCTGACAAGTTGTGTTTTTAACACTTCAGGTTGTACACACATGTAACAATCAAGCTAGTGAGTTAGGAACGAGGAAGGTCTAATTTTAGTGGAATGCTACCCGCATTTGCGTGGAAGAAGATTGGAACCCCATTTAGGAAAAAAAACCTTACTGGGATTCTAATTACAATCTCTTTGTCATCTACAGACACTAGTTTAACACTAGAATGACGCCTTAAGCCCATGCGGCCACCGAAGCAGGTGCTTACCATGTTATGTTCACAGATATCTACAGGAAAAGGATGAGGAAGGAAATATATTTGCCTAGATGTGGAGAGGGGATGGTAAAGATTAAAAAAAGTCACATTTTAGAAAATAACATCTATAAAGTACACTTGTCATATATATTCGAACACCAACTTTCTCCATCATCACCGAAACCAGACAAAACGAAACATCGATAGATGCAGTTTTTTTGGGTATACTTTGAAAATTTTACGATACTTCATCGACCAAAGTTTCCATTTTGCCGTATTTAAAATATCAAATTCTTAGCTAAAACTACAAATAATGTGTAGTTTACGAGACATGACGTGTTTTGAATCGGGAGTGATATTTCTTCCCGATGGGTATTTCTCGCAGTCTACAAACATGACTTTGATGCACGGAGAATGTTTCCTACGGTAACATATTATTATGTACATCACATACAACATATATATACTCACGTTATTGCAATACATCCACACATGAATCCACAGTGGAGGGTTAAGGATAGGAGGGGAGGCGTGGACAGAGGGAAGGAGGAGGGAAAAATTACCAGAGGCGGGCTCTAAACAGGACGTGAAAATATACGTTAATAAACATGAAAGAGAAATCGTTTTGTAAGTTTCAATTCGTTAGTATCGATTTGTAAAATGAATATTTAAAATGTCAACTGTTAGCCTACGTTCAGCTTCTTCAAAAGGTTTCATATTGAAGAATTATATTTATATTGTTGGGTTTTTTTTATCATGTTTTACTACCCGTTTGTGCATGGACATGTCGAAGAGTGTTGACAAGGTGAGAACATGTATCTGCTCTACATAACTCACATGGGAAATGTATTTCCATTGATAACTGGCCATTAAGTGATGGGGAAATATCATGAATACAGTTTCAAACAACTCTGATGCTTACTCTGGAAATATTCCATGCCTCGCCACTGCATTGTGGCTATACACATCACTAACCAAGCTTATAGGAAAAAGATAAGAAAGGTTTAATTTAGAAACGTACCCACAATTGTGTGAAAAGAAAGTAGGGAAAAAACTTGAAAAAAAAACACTTTGACATTCCAATAAACGGAAAACTAGTTTGGATAAATTTGGCATTCAGTTTACGTGCTGATTGACACGGGTTGGACAAAAATTATCTATTTGTGGAATATAAAACTTTTTTAACTCATTATCCTGAGCCTACCTATAAATAATGGAAAAAAAAACTCTTGAAACCAAATAATTTTTCATACAAGCAGATTAAAATTTCTCACTGGCACCGTGGTAAAGTGGTCAGTGTACCTAACTACAAGCCTAGGGTTCCCAGGTTCAATTATCGGCTGGTACCTTTTTACCGAAAGGGGAATCTCCCCAATGGTCACCAGGATCTGGTTGATTAGGCTTAAGCTATATTTAAGGGTTTCTACTGGTTCCACACCCTCATACTCACTATCACCATCATCTCATCTCATCAGGACATGGAAAGAGCCTCCACAGAAAGGATGTACGATTAGTACATTCGGACGTCCCCTGGATAAAGTTACAGTAGGTTTGGCTATACTTTCTCCAAATGAACTACATATTGATGTAGCCCAGACACGCCATTTAGTCCAGAAACGCTATTATTATTATTACTATTATTATTACTATTACTATTACTATTATTATTATTATTATTATTATTATTATTATTATTATTATTATTATTATTATTACTATTATTATTACTATTACTATTACTATTATTATTATTATTATTATTATTATTATTATTATTATTATTATTAAATATTCTGAGTGCGTATACAAATGAATATTGTGTTTGTTTAGTAACTCAAATTTAAGTACATTTGTTTATCAACAACTATGTAACTAATTTGATACATGTGTCTGACGATTGATTCGAATCCCAAGCCTTTGTTATAAAGTTCTAATGATCTACTAAATTCCGGTTCTCAAATACCTTTACGAGAGTGTTTTTGATATATATAATTCCATGTTATAGGAGGAATTTCCAATCAGCTATAATATAGTTTTAAGACGTTAAATAATTATTATTTTTGAAAATTTTGAGTTATATTGTATTATTTATATGATTTATCTCTACAAATTAATAGATTAAAGTAAAATTGTTCTCACTGTATTGGACATTAAAGTTTTTTTTAAAGTCTTTAATTGAGCGTACAATTTTTATTTAAGTTGATACACTGTAAACTTTCATGAGCATAAGCAAAGTTATTAAAAACTTTTTCATATTTTTTATCCGTCTCAAAGATCTGTTTATTCAGGTTGACACATGGAGTCTATTTACATAACTTGTCAAAAGGTAGAAGAGTATATGAAAGATAGATAGACACAAAAATAATAACTATATTTTATTTAGTATTCGTGAGTTTATAATATTAATAGAGAAAATGTATGTGATAGAAGCTTTAATTTTATATTAAATGCAAAAATAACTATATTATAGTTTGTACACTAAAATGTACGTCATTCCATCTTTATTATTATTAGAAATAATAAAAAATAGTAATAATAAAAGTACACCTCTGCTATATGAAAATAAAAATCAATCAATCAGGATTCATCTATGCATTGTTTTCCTTAGAAATCAATAAAATAGCATTAAAAATTCATTAAGCCAAATTTGATAGTAATAAATAATTTATAAAACTCAGTTTCATATAGGCCTATATATAGCTTTACATATAAGTATTTTTTATATTTGATCAAAGTGCAATGTAATGTAAATACATTGTATTTATTTCATGTTTTTACCCCAAATATTAGGTTAAACAACTTTGTGCCTGGTGTTGATAAGTTTAAAATTAGAGTATTAGTAACTATTAGTTTTATAAATTGTTAAAGATATGTAAATAAACTCAATGCCATATTTAATCAAATTAAAATGGAAAATTGTAACAATTGTTTATTAATAACTAATAGAAACACAAGATTATATTACATAATAAATAATAGTTATTGTATTACTCAAGAATTTTTACTAAGCTTGGATTATTTAAAAATTTAGTTTTCAGACTCAAAATCTACAAAAGATTTGTTATAAAATAATTAGCAGATAATACATAAAAACTAGTATATTTTTAAATTTCAATCAAGTATATAAATAGTATATGTAAAGAAGTTAAACATAAAAAAATATTGAGTGAAAGCTTGAAATAATATTGATGATATTAAAACCATTATCATGCAATCAACTTTTAAAAAAAGACTGACGTCAGTTGAAACATAAATAAAATAAATAGAACAACGCGACCAAAATCTTGCAGATAAAACAGAAGGATGGGTTTTAATTTCAAGTTCATTCAAGCGAGCCTCGGCTCGTCTGTAGCCGAGAAAACAAAAGAGAAAATCCCAAAAATAAAAATAATTGGTAGCCATTCAAAGAGATCACTAGGGGAGGGAAAGCTTTAACTTCAAAAGAAAAGTCTGCTATGGAACGTAAAAAACCACAAGAAATAACTTTTAGCTTAGAGCTTTGTGTTCTTAACAATCGCAAAGGAAAATAAAGAGAGACTTAACAAAACTGGTGATAGTGAGAAAAAAATAAGAGGACTTTATGTAAGAGAAATTGGAGGTTTACAAGAAATTATAGAAATACAATAGAGACATTTTTTAGTCTGAACAAAACTCGCATACAATAAAAAAAAATTAGCTGAACTATAATTATGGCTTAAATAGCCAAGCTATTATATATATTAATTTCATTTATAGCTGCATCAAAATATTATAGTTTTAAAAATGACACCTAAACACGGGAATCGAACCCTGCGCCTTTGGCTTAGTACTCCAATACTCTAACCACTGGTCTATTTTAAGGCAGAGTTTGTGATGGACGTGCGGAAATTGTCAGCTACAATTGGGTGATCAATTAAGGTCAAGAGCCATCAAGTTAAGCCAAAGGTCCCGTGTTCGATTCCCTTGTACAGGTGGCATTTTTCAATTTAAAAGAATAATTATGAACCTTTACGAGTTAAGATATTTTTTTATATCAATTTTGTTGTTACGTTTAACACAAAGTTTATTTAGGACTTGGATCTCTGGACTATTCTACTCTACTATAATCCAGCCCCATTCAAGAATCTTTATTTAAGGCGGATATAATATCCGGATATAATTTAAAGAGAGAAGGGTTGAATCTTATAAAGCATGCGCGGACCGACGCGGGTACGGGAGCGAAATTCACACAAACTAACAATGCCATTGCGGGGTATAGGAGAACACTAATCGAAGAGAATAGATCCCACGTATTGGCTGACGAACGCTGGAGTGCAGCCTTGATACAACAATTCTGAGAAAATTGGTAAAATGAAATTATTTTGATTTTTATAGTTTTGACTTTAGAGGATAAGACACATTATAGAAGAAGAAAAAAAACGACGAAATAATTATTGTATCAATAAAATTCATTTTACGTAAAAAGTGTCATCTTTGTTGTCAATAACTTAATAACGACACGATGACAAAACTTTAATAGCATTCGCCAGTGGCACCAACCTTTAGTAAAAATATGTCTTAAATATTTTCCTTTTAACTAAAATCGAACATTTTTTAACAATATTTTAGAATTTGAATTCAAAATTTTAAAAAAAATTAGATTCAAATTTGAGAAATCTTCCCGAGCTCTTTCTGTATCCGGTTCTTCTTTTTGTTGTTGTTTATACTCTTTATGACTTAAATCGTAAAGCACTAGGTTAAGTGATGGTCATGATTATAACACACACATAGCACCAACGTTTGAAACCAAAATAACTAGCGTGACGTGGAAAAACAGTGAATGCAGCGAGCCACGAGGGACGACAAGGCCTTCTTAATTGTATTCTGGTTGCTTTTTAGAGATTTTTACAAATTTTAAATCTCTAGAATATCATAGGAATCAAGGGATTTGAGGAAGCGTGGATAAGAACTTCCCATATTATACTATTATAAAGCCACAAGGCTGACTCACGCACTCACTCACTCACTGACATTAATGTTTACCCTCTTCCAGATGAGCTGGAAACTTGAAATTTGGCTAGCTTATAGCTTCTAGCCTGTAACCGACAAGAAAATTCAAGAAAAAAAAAATTAGTTTTTGACCCCCGAAAAAAATTCAAAACAGCGGAGCAACTTTAAAGTCGGCGTGGACCTTTCTTTGGAGGTCTCTTGTGGCTAAACGGTAAGAACTATCAAAAAACTGATTGCACAGGCATCTACGGATTTGGCGAAATCCACAAGTTTGGTCCTATTACTATGGGGTGCTGGGGTGGAGCTCCCAACGAACAAAGCTAGTCTAAATATAAAAGAACCAGTTTAATTTTCTTCTTGATTTTTTTAGCAGTGCTATTTACTACCCGTTAGGGTTATATGCTTATGTAATAATTAAGCTAATATGTTAGGGGTTAGTAAGGTATTATTTAAAGGAAGTGTACCAACATTTGCGTGGATATAGAGAGTGTAAAACCATCCTCAATACACTTGACCCGAGATTCAAACCTCGATCTCCCCGTCATCGGAAGTCTAGTCTACTGCAAGAGTAGCGCGTTAGACAATGCGGCCACTGAAGCATATCACTCTAATGTTTGACTGAATTGACGTTGACATCAGGTATTTGGTGTTCTTGAAAGCTTTTTTCGCCCTAAAATGGTTCTCCACTTTCCCTCGATGCTAAGGCTGGTAAATTTTCTTCTAAAATTCCACCTAATTTATCCCTGTACAGTGATCATAATTAAAGTATGCGTACGACACAAACGGGTACTAAGAAGTGATGAAAAAATAAACAATGATACTGTATGATGTCTAAAATAAAACACTACTTTCACTAACTATAATTTTTACTATTATTTTATTTTTAATTTGTATTCTGACCCGTTTCAAAAGGTGAATGTTCTAAAGTTTTAATTTAATGTTAGACTGGCCTGCTGATGAAGGAGGAGATTGGGGTTCGAATACCGGTTTGGTCTACTGAGGGTGTTTTATCTTGAATTGTTTACAGCTACCCTTCCACGCAAATTCAGATAGATTACCTCTAAACCCCGTCCTTCCTCATACCTATTTCATTAGAGTAGCTATCATAATATGCGTAAAACCTGAAGAGCCATTAAGACGCGGTGATAAAGAATAAAGTATCTTAATAACCCATTTGGATTGACTTGTTAACTTGAGGGACCACCTATTAAGAAAACATCTTCAAAATTATAAATATTGGTTTAGTGACTAAACTGAGAATTTGTGTACTTATGGCAGATGGAAGGCGGAAGGTAAGTGCTTCACATAAATCAGTCGGTGTGTGCTTTCTGCAAGCGTGTATGTGACCTCAGTATACATATATCCTCACGTGTGTACGTGTAAAACTGGCTATATATATATGACCCACTGGGGTTAAAAGGCTCACTCCCCACGTCCACTAGAAATTGCGGAGAGCATTACAGGTCATCTGAGGTCATCCTGAGGTCACTCCTGATGAAAGATGGAAGAGAGTTCCTTCACCGTTCAGGTGTATGGTATATTCGGTGTTACGATAACCTTACGCCATCATTTTACAGCACGTTACAACTAAAGGAGCCATTTACTTCAGACGCCTTTTACTCCACCCCTTTTTTCAAGAACGGCGCTATCGCGTTACAAAAATGGGAGTCTTCAGGAGAGTGCTTTCAAAGTGAAAGGTTTTGAGTCGTTAACTGGTAAAGTCGTTGGCAATGGTTCTCCAATTACCGAGTGGAAAAAGGCTCGTGAAAAGATAACCCTTTATCTTCATCCCAATACAATGTTCCCTTAACTATTACGTTATTGTATCTTAACGTTGTTTACATGTCTTTCTATCTATAAAAGTATATTATACATATATATTTTAGTGAAACGTGTCTGTAAAATTGTTTTAAAGGCAATTCCTGTGGTTTCAATCTTAAGAGAAAATGTCTGGTTTGTTTAACTGACCAGTTACATCGCTAAGAATTTTTTTTCTTCTTTTTAGCAGTCATGAAACCCTCCCTATCTTAATTGTAGGCCCCTGTACCTGCCTTAACCAAATAAATAACTAGGATAGGTGTGTACAATTATATCTAAAATATTTATAATCAGAGGCTAGCAAGGAAATAGGTTTAAAAGTGAACGCTGAAAAGACATGATCACAGAGAGAACACAGATTGGGGACGATAATTTAGAGATTACTGCTAACAGCATATAATTGGACAGGGTTAGTGAGTTTAAATATTTAGGAACAATTTCTAACTATCAATAACGATATAAGACTCTAAATTAGAAGGAAAAAAAGTTGATAAATGCATGTTATTACTTTGGCAGTAAGTTGTTGACATATCACCTGCTTTCAAGGAATGTAAAATTTAAAATATACAAAATAATATCTTTACCGGTTTTTCTCTATGGGCGTGAAAGGTGGTCTCTAAACTTACATGAAGAAAATAAATTTAGGGTGTTCGAAAACAAAGTGTTTAGGAATATATTTGGTTTAGATTGGGATGAGGCTAATGGTAAGTGTAAGAGATTACATAATGATGAGTTACATACCCTGTACTCATCACAAGATATTGTTAGGATAGTCAAAGTCTCGTAGATTAAGGTGAGCAGGACATGCAGCTCGAATGGGAGATTCTAGAGCCTTTTTCAGGGTATTGACTGGTAAACCCAATGGGAATAGACCAATGGGAGGGTAACATTAGAATGTTTATGAAATAGCTAGGGTGTAATGAGGTAGACTGGGTAGAACTAGATCAAGAAAGATATAGGTGGCGTGCTTTTGTGAATGTTGCAGTGAACTTACGAGCTCCTAATGTTATAGAGTAAGTATTGGTTTAAAAAGTAGACAAGCCTCAGTTTTTAAAATAGGCAAAAGCTTTTATCAACATCTAAGTTGTTTTATGTTTCAATATTTTCCTCAACAATCAGATGACCTTGAACCACAAAGTCTAGCCCTGATTTCAGGTGGAACTTATCCAACATCGATAACATTGGTGATTTGTAATATCAAGTCTAAATAAGTCAATCAAACTACGGTCTTGTAATAAGAATTTATTACCAGAATATTATGTTTTTAGTAGAAAGAATGTGTATCTTTAAGATATTATGCTTTGAAGACTATTCTCACCCCTCCAACACAACAACGCTACGGTAACTGGATTGATTAGATATACAGTCAAATTTATATAGGAATAATCTTGTTTGACCGAAAAGTTATTATTTCTACTTTCACATATTCATACTTTATGTTACGTGATCTTTAACTATCGTTTCCGATTGATATTTTAAATACCTATAGAAACCCACCAATACTATATTAAAATGTTATCAATGTTGACAATAAAAAAAATGTATTTCCTATTAAAATTGGACTGTTTTAAGTAATTTGATTTTGACCACTCCTTGCTTCAAATGCTGTTTTCTGCATACTTTAATAGAAATAAAATAAATAAATAAGTTCGAGATGTTTAGGGGAGTACCCGAATTTGTCTTGAGGTTGATTGGGAAACCATTTAGAAAAAAATACTTCTTTGAACAGCCTACCAGTTTTCGAACCCCCCGAACTCATAGTCACCAGAAAACCAGATGAGATAAGCCACTTTTCCTACGTGCTCAATGATGCGCGTAATATTAAGTTAGATTAAAGTGAATTTAAATTTTGTAATGATACTAAGTAGCCGTCCTTAAATTGTGTCAGAATTTTCATTATTTTATCACGTTTTCTTACTATAAAGAGGAGCAATACATTTTACGTAAGGTTTTTTTAATCAATGTTTATGGTAAAACAAAGTATAAGAAAAATTGTTTGAAAACAAATATTTTAATTATAAAATTCCACTTAAATTTCAATACTTATGATGTATTATAGCTAATTTCAATGTGAAAATTATTGTAAAATTTCATACCACTCACTTTATTAACAATCCTTATGTTTTAACGAAAATCAAACGATTAAAATAACCTAATTTATCAAATCATTAAAAAAATGTAAGATAAAGGAGAGGGTTGTAAATCATTTAAAAAAAGCCTTAAGTATTTTAAGGACGGCCCCTAAGTGAAAACAAAAATTGTTCCTTTTGAGTATGTCATAGGTTATTATTTGAAGTCAAAGATTTAAACTTTTCAGATAAAGGATAACTTTTTAAGCAATCTCATTACTAAAATTTTCCCAAGTGATCATCGCGAGAAATGTTAGCTTCTTCAGTGAGAGCGCGTGAGATATAGTAAAATACCCGCGGAGCCGGTAGACCACCGCTAAGAAAGAAAAAAAAAGAGTGAGACTTTCTCTAAAGGAAGCAAAACGGAGAGAAGAATGCTAATACGATTAAGCAATTGCATTCAGAATTCTATTTCCTAGGGACGTAGAATTATTACGAACCGACGGGCGCTTAGTAATATATTTCTTCCGGAGTTCGCCTTGCGAGTTCCGAAATATTCACTGGAGAGGATGGATGTTGGCGAGAATTCAAAACAGGGGTGTGAAAAAAACAAACAACTAGGACCTGCACTACAAAGTTTTTGCCATATTTTTCAACCTTTAACTGGCCGCTTTTTTCCATATCACACGCTCTAGTTTTCTATTTTAACACTTTGAACTCACATCGAAAAAAAATTAAAGTTTACAGTTTTTTGTATACACAAAAATTAGGAACTCGATGGATGTAGCACTGATCTACGGATAGAACATAAATACAGTAACATAAGATGCAGGTATGCTGCGAGTGGTCATTAAATGAAAAAAAAGGGTACAAGGGAAATAGGGGCAAAGTCCAATGTTAGATCAAATTAAGTATTGCTGCCATTTGTTAGGCGATCACGACAGCTTTCAAATACATTTTAGAATATGGTTAAAAAAAAGTCTCTGTCTCAATTATATTAATTAAGAATTAAACTATTTTCTGGGGTTTATCAAGTGTAAGATATTCAAATCGATGTCTTGGAAAATGTGTGTATTGTGACTTTCTTGGGTTTTTTCACCTGTAAACTTTAAAATACAATAAGCATATCAATTTGGAGAGGGTGAAGCATCACATAATATTTCATGTTAATTTGGCAGGAATTATTAATTTTAATGAATCACATAGTAAAGCAGCAACACTTGATCCCACTTTATAAAATAGGTATACAATTCATATTGTGTTCTTTTATTTGTTTACGATCTTTAAAAACGAGCAGTAAATAACAGAACAAATTGTAAGAGATCCCACCGAGCCGAGCTGCAATTTTTTAAGTGAGCATGAAAGCGAACTTGGCTGATTTTTTTTGAAGATGGAAAATTGTCCAAAGGGATGCGGTTAGGGTTAAAAGAAGCCCTCGTGGCAGCAGGGGGGGGTGTCAACCACTCGTGATAACACCAGCAAACAGAGTGGACGTGTGTTATACACTCGCGCAGACAACGAGTTGGATATGAACCAGTCACTTCAACTCATATTTCACTATTTATATTAATTTTTTTTCATAAATAGCAAAAGTGTGCAATAAATTAATCATAAATATTAGTTTGTGATCTTAAACTTATTTTATCTTTCATTTAAATAAAAACCCAGTGTAATCGTCGGTAGGAAACGTGAGACTACCTGGAGCTCGATCACAGTATACTTAAATATTTAAATCTAGCGCCGGGATATAAACTGACGCACGTGAATACAGGGTGATCAGGTTGTAAGTTAACCTAGTCAGAATATGAACCAAGGACGACGGGATGGATATGGCCGCATGGCGTTAGAAGGGATAGTAAATGTAAATAAGGGAGTCCTCACAAACAGAATATCTTAGAGGGGTCAAACACTCTACCAATTCAATTATGATAATACCCGCTTCGGTGGCCGCGTGGTCTAACGCGCTACTCTCGCAATAGACTAAACTGCCTATGATGTCGTCGTTTGAACCTGAGTCAGGTGTATTGAGGGTGTTGGATTAAATATCCACGCTATTAAATTTGATAATTACGGCTATAGCCGCATCTAAATATAAGATTCTTTAAATTGAAAATGACACATGGACACATGGAAAGGAACCCGGGATCTTTGGTTATCACAGACTCTGCCTTAGAATATGAGTGAAGAATGACCTTGAAAACGGGATTACTTCTTGATAGTTCAGAGGTAAGAGCATTGACATAATAAGCTAAAGGTCCTGGAATCAATTTCCATGTTTAGGTGTAATTTTTCAATGTAAAGAATTAATACTTTAGGTAGTTTAAGAAATAAGCCCGTATTTATTAAACATGTAATTGAAAGTTATTTCAAACTTCCTACTATGTTAACGAAAAAACAATCAGTGGGTACGTAGATTAAACTTTAGGCTTATCCAGTCAGGTTTACCAATGTAAAGGAGGTAGAGGTTCAAATCTCAAAAGGATTGAACTGAAGATTTTTTTTCATTTCATAATAATTTCTGTCTTTCCATCCAAACAAGTGCAAACAGATTTCACCTAGATTCTATCTTATTCATCCTTATCTCATTGGCGTAATCAAACTGGTGTAGTCGGGGAATGAAAAGTGTTAGGCAGCGAAAAAATATAATTAATTGGTATCTAATCCATACCTCTTAAGTGCACCCTGTAGCATTGTGACATTCTTACAAACTTGAATATCTAAAAACAGTGGTTATACATCATTTCTAGCTAGCGATTGATCGATTTTCTTTATTCAATTATTCGTGACATTCTGTCCTTTTTTTTATTTATTTTATCAACGCGTCTTATTACCTGTTTGGGTAACACACATATATGTTACTCAAATGGGGGTAAATATGAGGAAGAAATCATTTTAAAGATAATATACACGCATTTGCATGAAAGGAGAGTGGGAAATAGTTTATGTAAAAACAGCCTCAGTGGATCCGACAGGTACATATTTTATCTCAGGAGTTTGGTTTCAAACAATAATAATAAAAATACTTAGTATCACGTCTTACTACCCGTTCAGGTTATAGGCTTAAGTACTAATTACGCTAATGGGTTAGGAATAGGGAAGGTTGAATATAGATGGAGTGAACCCACATTTGTGTGGAGGGAGAGTGGAAAACCATTTAGGAAAAACCACCCCCAGTTCACCCGAGAGAGATTCAAATCTCGATATACCTGTTATCAGTAGTCTAGTCTACTGCGAGAGTAGCGCGTTAGACCATGCGGCCACAGAAGTGGGTCACCTTAATGTTTAACACTTTAATATTTGATTAGTTATATTTTTTAAGTAGTGATACTATCAATCAAAAATGACAGCTGAATATTAGATTAATTGATATTTAAATAAGTGTATAAGGTTATCCCTAACACTATCCTAAAACTAAGTGCAAAATATTTCACTCAATTTCTCTATCATTAATAATATGAGATTTGAAATCATTTATTTGATCAATTAAAACCTTTTTTGAAAAATATGAAGTCAAGAATTTATAATTTTTTTAAATAGCTTATACAAAACAGTTTTCGCAGTTTCCCTAAATTTGTTACTTTCTCTCGACATCTCGGGGAGAAAGTATTGTGATCGTCAAAAAAATTGAACTCAAGATTTTGATAAATGTCGACGTTTGATGACCCCCCTAAAACAAAACAAAAAATGTGTTCTGAAAATTGAAAAATGACACCTGGACACGGGAATCGAGCCCGGGACCTTTGGCCGAGTACGCCAATGCTCTAACCACTGAGATATCCAGGATTCGTCCCGTGCCCAGGGTCATTCTTCACTCGTATTTTAAGGCAGAGTCTATGATGGACGTGCGGGAAAAAAAGTTGTTTTTGCAATGTCTGTCCATCTGTCTGTACCTTGGGTTAGAGCTGAAACTATTTTACAGATTGGGCTCGAATTTGGTATCTGAAGTTTTTATAAGGTCCACCCGAGGGGTTTTTGAAAACATAGCCCTAAATTTAAGAGTAGTTTACAGACGGGCAAAAAGAGAAAAATATAGATTTTCTCAAAATTTTCTTTAATGATTCTGATTAAATTTTATATCTAGACACTTTCTATCACTATAAACAATATGGATACTTATATGCTTATTAAAAAAAATTTAGGGTTCCTTACATGGTGTATATTTTCCAATTTCCATCATTTCTCCGCAACTATTTGAGATATGAAATAACTAATCTTTATGAAAGATAAACGTCTTTTATTTGAAATATATTTTTATAAACCCAATAGTTGCTGAGCTTAATATATAGAATCTTTAATTCAAGTCTTTGAAAATGAATTTGATTCTTATGCTCTTTGACGGACAAAGATGTTTCTCCTCGTTCAATTTTTCTGTAACAGTGTTCTTAGTTCTTAATGCCACAGAGTAAGTAAGTAAAAGTGTGTATTATTTCATTTATGATATTTTTTGTAGGGTTTCTACAACAATCTATGGACCTATTATTTAATTTCGCAATTTTTATGAGTTTCTAGTAAATGTCTATTTTAAGATAAAAGAGGAAGAAATTCCGTACGGAGCACTGTATCATTTATTTCTAATGTGACTTAAGTGGTTTCTTGGAACTGAACTCCATATTTTTTTCTATCTGTCAGATAAGGTTTTTCCTATAAAAAAATTGGATCGAGCCCACTAACCGTGTTGGAAACCAAACAAACTTCGAGCTAACCATCTTCCACCATCATCACTCAGCACATTCTCCATCCATTAACGGAAAGCAACACACAATCCATAGATTTCTGAAAGCTGACCTCTAATCTTTCTAGTGTATTGAACCATGAAGTATACGGTGTGGAACAGAGTTCCGGTCACAGGCGTTATAGTACCACATCCTTTCCTTCTCCTCCAAATTGCTTTAAGGCACCAGTGGAGACAATAATATAGGTAATAATCATAACAACATTGCTACGTGACTTTCCTCAAATCAACCAGCCCTACAAGTAGTAGAGCACTCACCTTTAACCCCAATTTCCCCCCCACTACTCCACCATCTCTAGAGACATTTCCACCCCATCCATTAGCGGAAGGTAACCCGTAACTTCTGAGAGCTGACCTCTTCCCCCCCCAACCCTTTTTTTTTCTCCTCCCCGGATATCGAACCGCGAACCACGCTGTGGGAAGAAGAGGTATGTGGTTGGTGTGGAGGGGTGTACGACGTAGGACCAGGTTAATGGCAGTAATGCGGTTTGTTTCATATCGATTTATCGGCTCTCTCAAAGTGTCAGGATGTGTAGACCTCCTCCTCTTTCTAGTCGCCTGATACGCTATAATTCTCTCCTTCTCTCTGTGTGTGTTCAAGGTGGGGTCGTCCGTAGGAAGGGAACTCAAGTTAAAAGGCCAGTATTTTTTTAAACACACCTAATTATTGTTTACATAATATATCGAATATTTTTTAGGTAAATTCGTTTAATTTATTATTGTATAAATGCAAGGTCTACCGTAGCATGTGCGACACACTTTAGCGGTTTACAAAAGGCATAAAAACCATTTTTTTAAATTCCATATAAATTTGTGTCAAATTTGACCTTGTTTCCGAGCTACAGAAAAGTAATTCCAGCAAACTGTTTGATTCCCACACTATCAACCCACTTTGGTGGCCGCATGGTCTTAACGCGCTACTTTCATGTTAGACTAAGCTGCTGAAGATGATAAAATCGTGGCTCGATACCGGTCGGGTGCACTGAAGGTGGATTTGTTTTGGTCCTAAATAGTTTTCTACTCTCCCTCCACGCAAATGTGGGAGTACTCCTACTGAATTAAACCATCCCTAACACAATAGTAGAATTAGTACATACCCGCTTCGGTGTCCACATGGTCTAAGGCGCTACTCTCGCAGTAGACTGGACTGCCGATGAGGGGGAGACCGAGGTTCGAATCTCACTCGGGTGGACTGAGGGTGGGTCTCCAAAAATGGGTTTCCACTTTCAATTCAAGCAAATTCGTGTACACTTCTTATAGATATAACCTTCCTAGTCCTTAAACCATTAGCGTAATTAGTAGCGTGTAGCCCGAACGGGTAGTAAGACGTGGTGCTAAGAAAATCAACCGTTCGTGACCAGGAATTTTGCTCTTAATTTAAAATGCTTCTTCTAAAATGTAATTATTCTCATGATAGATATTCAAGTACTGTTGTAATTACTTTTTACTTTACATCCATTACCGTTTCCAGCCTGTGGCCTGGGTAAGTTTTTTATTGAGGTCATATATTTTCCATTACCAGCTTGCTAAGCCTGTCCTAGCTTCATATGCCTTACAATCTAACTTGAGACTAGGACAGGAACAACATCCAGTCCCTCAGCCATTAATTTATCACTGTGAAAGGGTAAACCCACATTTCACCAATTATATATATTTTTTGGCCATGTCGTGAATCGAAACCCGGGACTCTTAGCTCAATACACAGACACGCTACCAAACTGAGCCAGGTTGTCAAACTTGTTGTCATTACTATGTGTAGAAAATATAAACTAAACATATCTACAAAAGAACTACTAAGATATTTTGTCCCAAAAAGTTTTTGCTCTAAAAACTCCAGAAATTCTGGTCTTGAATCACGTTCCTTTCAGTATCACCTTAATTCTCTTCTTCTCTCTCTCTCTCTTGGTATTAATGTTCCAATATTTTTCTCTCTCCTTTTTTTTAAACGCAAATAGAAGTGTTAAGTGACTTATAAATTTGTAGTTTTTTTTCTTGATGATAAAAATGATTTAAAAATTTCTTATTATCCATCAAATGGACTTGGATATTATTCCAAAAGATTCTCTTTTTTTTATTTTAGTTGGGGACGTAATTTTGAATGATAATTCAAATGTTTATCTCTATATCTTCTTTAAGTAAGATAAAATACAAAGTTTTCTAGTTAATAACCGTTATTTTAAACTTATTATTTTGAAATTGAACATAAACATTTATTTATATCTTTGATATATATTGTAGAAATTATATCGGAGAAGTATCAAATAAATTTATTTATCAGCCTTGGTGGGCCCATAAAGTGGAAGTAAAACTTATTTAGTTTAATTCGCTGGTAATGGAATATCAAGGCTCTAATTCCGGCTTAGTATAATGAAAATGTATTTTCTTTAATGTTTTCTCACGTTGCCTCAACTTAAATGTCGGTGCATTTATTCTAATTTATTCCTTCATCATCTCCACTCCTCTAGTGTAGTTAAAAGCTGATATGCCAAACGCGAGATAGGGCACGATGTAAAATAAAAAGTTAATTAAGTGCCAGTCACCCACTTTAATGGCCACATGATTTAAGGCGTCATTTATAAAGAGGGTTGTTTTAGCTAAATGGTTTTCCACTCTTTTTTTTCACTCAAATGTAAGTACACCCCCTCTGAATTCAGACTCCCTCATGCCTAGCACAACAGCGTAACTAGTATAAAAGCGTGAATCCTGGACGATTGGACGGGTTGTAAGACGTGGTGCTGATAAAAAAAACTGTTCATCACTTTAAGAGCTTATCTTATCAACCGGGGTATTAGTCACACTCAAAGCAGAAAACATATAAAAAAATGTTTTCTTGATTTTTTACTAGATAACATAGTAGTTCGGATAAGTTTAGTCGTATTTTGGTTTTAAAATAAAAATTTAAAATACGGCAAAACTGCTTTCAATCTCTTGATTTAATTTTTTTTAATTAAACTACCAAAAAAAACCACCCTCATCTCAGGGTAAGAGATGGGCTCTTAATGGCTATAAATATACTATGTTAGCAAAGGTAATAATGCAGTTTTGAAACATGGCTACAATAATTATATATTGTAATTCAACTGGGATAATAACAAATTAATTATAAACTAAGCCAAGAGAGCTCAGTTAATTGGTAAGTTTACTCTTATATTAAAGGGTAAAAAAATACCTATATTAATCTTTATTGATATCAAAAAATGAGGTAAACGCATGATTAATGATACAATTATTTTAAAGTCAGTTGGTGTACGTGAGAATATCATAATCTAACACAAATGAGAGTTTAATTACATCATTATAAACTATGGATTCTACCCGAATAATTGTTTACACAGCCATAATACGGTTATGCCATAATATTTAGCGTGCTTTAACTCTGTACAAATGTATTTATATGAATATTTTAGATCATATTTGTGGTTGTAAATACACATTGGCAAAGCTATAAATCACCTATTTACGAAATTGTAGTAATGATATTAAAAAAAAGTGGTGAAAGTTAATATGTCAATATATACTACATTAGTGAAATATTATAAAGCAGTTTTTTTTGTGGGTTTTTTTTTGCGCCAAATATGCGAGAGTTAAAATACACAAAAGCATAACGTGCGTTGTTCAAAATAAACAAATGGAGACAAAATGTATTTTTCCTCAGTAAAATAGAATGATTTAATGAATTTGTGGATTATAATACGCTTGAGTTTTGTGTAAAATCTATAAAATAATATCAACTGTTGTTTATAATAAAATATATTATTTCTTAACACGGCGTCTTACTACTTTTTCAGGTTGCATCTATATTGTATTTACATTAAATAGACTCCATATAAAGTATAGGGCTGAAACAATTAGAATGAATAGTAACTTGAAAATTAACACTTTAATTGAAAAGTAAATATTCAATAGCTAAATAAAAGCAAGCTACATAATACACTTTTTAAATTTTGAAGTTACGTGAACTCCATCGGACGTCAGACAAACCTCTGAACGTTGACCATCACTTTCCTCAAGATATTATTATTAGCACCGCGTCTTACTACCCGTTCGGGTTATACACACTTACGCTAACGTGTAATAGTAGGGTGATTGTGAGATGAAATGGAGGACCTACAGTTTAAAGTGGAATCCGAACCACGATGGTAGACCTGGCATTCCTCACATTCACAAGTTGTGATTAACACACGTCTTGTCAGAAGTGAAGGAAGGGTTTGGCAATCAGATAAATCTGTGTCGGGACCGAGGATTGAACCCCGGACCTCCAGCACAGAAGTCCTACACCTTACCCCTAGACCTCTAGGCCTCAAGATAGATCACATAATTGTTTCCGTCCCACCCTGTATGATTATATACTTTCATGGAGTAGGGATGAGGGAAGGGGGGAGCATTTTAGAGATAATATACCCGGATTTGCGTGGAAGGAGGGTAAGAAACCATTTATGACTGACCACCTTCAGTAGAACATAACGGGAATAGAACATCGACCTTTACGTCATCCGTAGGCCAGTCCTAACATGAGAGTGACGCTTTTGACTATCTGGCCAATGAAGCAGGTAATCCTATAACTAGTGCGACGATTGTTTGTAAGTTCAGGGTGTTCATTAGGTTTATTGGAGACAGCTGCATAATTTTTGTTTTTTTATATACCTTTTCGGGATATCCGCATATTCACACCACTCGCGTGGAGCGAGAGTGGAAAACCATATTCTGAAAAGTGACAACTAGACACGGGAATCGAACCCGGCACCTTTGGCTTAGTACGCCAATGCTCTAACCACTGAGATATCCAGGAATCGTCCCGTGCCCAGGGTCATTCTTCACTCATATTTTAAAGGCAGAGTCTATGATGGACTTAGCGGAAATCGTCAGCTACAAATGTGTGAGTTTATTAAGATCACGAGCTATCAGATAACGCAGCCACCTTCGACTCGGTAGTATGCAGTCCCTTACAATTATAATAATTGTACAAATGGCAGCATTAAGCCAACTACCGAGTCGAAGGTGGCTGCGTTATCTGATAGCTCGTAATATCAATAAAATCACAAATTTGTAGCCGACTATTTACACACGTCCATCACAGACTCTGCCTTAAGATATGAGTGAAGAATGACCCTGAGCACGGGACGATTCCTGGATAGCTCAGTGGTTAGAACATTAGCGTACTAAGCCAAAGGTGCCGGGTTCGATTCCCGTGTCCAGGCGTCATTTTTCATTTTTCAAAATATGATATCTAGATGGAGTAATCCTCAGTAAAAGCATAAATAATAGCGCTGGGTATTTGATTCTTAAAACCATTCATGGTAAAGCACCCTCAGTTCACTCAAACGATATTAGATCTCCAATCTCACTCCCGTTGAAAGTTCAGCATATTACAAGATTGACGCCGTAGACCAGCGTTTTTTTTTAAAAACCATGCTCTGCCAGGTTCTGTGAAGCAAGTTTTGAACTTGTTTTTTTACACTTAGAATATTATCAGTAATTAGGATTACTCATTTGTTTTCTCAAATTGTATTCAAGCTATAATTGTGTTAAGAGGATAAATTACACTAAAGTGTTAAAATTGTCACACGTTTTATAAAACTATTTAATTAAATATTATAATATTAATAAATAAATAAAGGTAAAAGGTAAAAATTACTTAAATGTTAATTCACTGTTCACCGATAATAATTGTAAAGTTAATAAATGCGAGGTAGAACAGAATTGTTCTCGAAAAATTCAAGCAGTCTTCTCACGAATATAGCTAAACAAGCACTGATATTTTTTTGTGGTGGAGGGAAAAGAGCCCCATTTCAAGTTTTGACACTGTTGCCAATATTGCAACAACAACAAAACACTATACAGGTGTGAGGACAAAGTGAAACCAAACAAGTGTTTTATTTGTACGTCTGTTATTGTTAGCTGCACTGTATTTTATTTGTAATAGTATTAGTTATCTTGTCTGTGCGTGACATCTTCTTAACGACGACATTATGTCAACGACGCAACTCAGTCAACCGGACAAAACACCGCGGGGAGTGTTACTTCCCAATATAAATTGGTCTTACTCAGCACAGAAGGTCTTATAACGCTCGTTAGGACAGAAAAAAAAACACTCACGCTTGCTTTGTTAGCTAGGTCTTGCGTTTCTTTTATTCTCTCCCAAGGAAAGCTGTAAGACGCAATCGTAAATACTTTCTTATTAAATCCATTATAGTTTGGAAAAATTTTTTCTCTAAAATTGGTTATAAAATAGCCTTCAATTTTTATTTTTCGCAAAAAAAAATATTATAGGGAGTGGTCAAGAGTTCCTGGATACAGATCCAGAGGTCCCGGGTTCGATCCCCAGTGCTTCCAGAACATATGTAACGAGGGTCAAACTCAGCATCGTGTGGACAAATGAGGAGCTACTTGAATAAAGAGGTAGCGGCTCCTGTTTAGGAAACTGAGATTAAAGGTCCTGAGTGCGCGTTGAGTCGACCACATGACACCGTATATCCATAATTGTTAGCACTATTATCGCTAATGGTGGTGGCCGCTCGGTCGGTATAGCTTTATTGCAGGCTCACAAAATGGAGTTTTATGTATTATTTAAAAATACTCCCTATATTCTTATTTTGAACCAAATAACTATAGCCATTAAAAATATACAACTAGCTATCAGTAAACAAACTTTAAGTGATTTTCATCTCCAATATACTACATTATACACGTTTATTCATAATATAAAATAATTCCTAGATATCCCCTTTCAAAAAAATTCTTTAAAACCATTTTAGAAACATTTCTAATTTTATTAAAAAAATAACTCATAAATAGTCTATAACTATAATTAATAATAATATTTAGCACCGCTTCTTACTATCCGTTTGGGTTATACGCTTAAGTACTAATTACGCTAGTGGATTAGGAATTCGGAGGGTTGAATTTAGAGAAGTGAACCCGCATTTGCGTGGAGGGAGAGTGGAAAACTATTCAGGAAAAACCACCCCATGTTCACCCGACCGAGATTCGAACCTCGATCTCCCCGTCCTTGGCGGTCGAGCTCAACATGACTGGCGCGTTAGCCAACTACGCCACTGAGGCGGGTATATAACTATAATTAAATATCAAAATGTCTCCCTCATGAGTGAACATATCACATTTGACGTGATTAATCAAACAATTTCGACTGTAGCCCTAGATTTAGAGAAAAATAATGGTAAAACTCACTTTTTTGATTTCGGAGGCACATTAAAATATCAAGATACAGCATAGTATCAAAGTTTGGCAACAATTTAGTCGATAATGAGGAAGAAAGGCCATATTTATTCCTATTTTTAAGATATGGATTTCCTTCCAAAGTTTTCACCGATTTTAGCCAACCTAAGGAAACATTATGAAAATGAAGAATTTTAAGTAAACCCACTCCAATGGCCGCGTGGCTTAACGCACTACTTTCGCAATAGACTAGACTGCCGATGATGGGGAGATTGAGGTTCGAATCTCGCTTGGGTGGGCTGAGGAGGGTTTTCACCTCATCCTACACGCAAATGTGGGCACACTTCCTATAAATATAGCCTTTATAATCCCTAAAAAAAATAGCTTAATTAGTACATAAGCGTATAGCCCGAACGGGTAGTAAGAAATGGTCCTAAAGAAAAAAAAAGAAAAAGATTACCTGTGTTTGTTAAAAGAGAGGAAGAAAAATAAAGTTGTTGGGAAAATACCTACTTCCAATTGACACCCAGATATATAATTATAGAGCTAGATTTTTTTTGTTCAGCTAAGTCAGGCACGCTATCATACAAATAATAATAGGGGTGGTAGCTGACATCCAATTGGATCATTTTATTTTATTGCTTATACATCTTAAAGTAGTTTCTTTATTTGGTGTTTTAATTTTCAAGTTACATTCTTTATACACAAATTTTTTTAAAAATATCCCTCCATAAGATAATGTAGTTCCTAGTTACTATCTGAAGATTAATATTTAAAAAATAATTTACTTTAATAATTACAGTCTTTTTAGAAAGATAAAACACATTTTTCTTGCAGTTAACAGTAAAATAAAATTTTCTAGAGTATTTTATCGCTATAGCCACTCTCTTTCAAAAAATACAGTTCGAGATCAAATGAATTGATGTATGAACATGAGAAAGTGGTCTCAGAAACTTCTGTGAAGTGCATGCATTCCTAATTTGTCCTTATTATAGCTTCCGAGGTATAGCAAATAATATAGACATAAATTAGCCATGATTAGTCAAGATTAAAGTCTTACAATTTCGAAATTTACTCTTGGCAAGTATTTCTTTAAATGAGCAAATGGTGACTTTCTTATCTTTATCTTATATTTTACTTGTACAAACCTTAATTTTAAATTAGGAGCTTGATTCATTTCATTATGATCATTAACAGCTTCAAGCCGCTGGCTGGTTGTGTTTGGAACTTAACGCTCTCCACATCCTCTTTCCCTTAATCTGAGTCCAGTCCTTTCCTCTTTCCTCCACACTCCTTACTCCCTCCAGCCATCTCTCCCTTGGTCTTCCTCTCAGCCTCCTACCCCACCTTCCGCCATATCCAACATCCTTCTGGACATCCTCTCTATTTTTCTCACATGGCCATACCTTAGTCGTGCCTTCTCTATCCTGTCCTGGACTCACTCTTCCTTTACTATTCCTCTTACTCTCTCATTTATCATCCTGTCATATCTTGTCACACCGATCCCGCTCCTCAGAAATCTCATTTCACTCGCGTCCATTCTGCTTCCATCCTGTTCCTTCATTCACTTGTCTAGCCTATCCTTGCTCCAAATCAGACTTCTCACACTTCTCTTCTTGTCTTTCTCTCCTGTTATTTCCACTCTCCTCCACCATACACCCCAGATACCTGACACTTTTTACGATCTTCAATTGCTTCCCTCATACTGTCCCAACAGTTGTATACCTGTCATCTTTTCTGATCGTGATAATTTTTTACTAATTTATAAAGAGTAAAATAAAACTTTGTCAAGAGATTCTTGAGATAATTTTCAACATGATTGTATGGAAGTTATATAATTCAAAGTTTCTGTAATATCCCCAAATGGATGCTACCTGGAGTCACCTTATTTCAGTATATGAGAATAAAACTCTTTAGCCACACGGTAGACCAGATTATTATACTTCTTGTTCTGTGTAGAGAACATGTTATACTAAATAATAGCATATTTTACAAAAAATCCGAACCTTTGGCCATACTAGGCAATTGTTCTTCTACCAAGGTCATGTATCTACTAGTATTCATGACTAAAGTTAATTTCATTAATACATAACAATTTAATTTTTTATAAACCTACATTATTTTGACAATTCCAATATAAAAATGTACCCCACTAGCAAAATTTAAAACAGGGAGCCGTACCCAGGTTAAAAATCATCAACTAGGCCTACTGTCCACAGGAGTATTAAGAGTTGACAGCTAGCAAAAGATTTTTTATCATAAAAATTGGTTGAAAGTAACTAAAATTAACCTATATGAAATAATTCATATTTTCTTATTAATTAAGTACAATCAATTAAAAGTTTCTCATCTAATGCCTCTATGTTCATGACATATGTTAAGCGCTTATTGTATTACTGTATTTCCCTAAGGATTACTGTAAAATTTGCTTTTTATTTACTAATTGAAAGAAAAAGATATCAATAAAACTGTTATAAATGAAGAGAAAAAGTTTTCACTAAATTACAAGAAACCATTGAAAGATATTCAAGAATTTGTTGAGGTCACCATGTGAAGAAAATTAAACTATTTTTATATTGGAGAATTTTTTTGATTTATTTTGACAAAAAAAAGGTTAGCTTTAAAAACTGCAAAAAAAGCTTGCCATTCCTAACCCCAAAGAACAAGTTTCATTAGCGATTATCTTGTAAAAGATTCCTGTCCTTTGTTGGGAAATGTACAGTAAGTTACACAAAAGATCCCTGTTGAAGTTGAAACTCATCTTGGCCGATTCGACACGACCTGTCACCTAACGTAAGACAATTTTAAAACGGTTTTAAAACTCATATGAGAGAAGGCGAAACATTCTAAGACTATACAAATAATAACAATGTCGGAAAAATTCATCGAATATTCTAACTATTGAAGGTGGATTTATTGAATTGTTCATCAGACTCAAGAGCATCCATGTAAATCTTGACTTCCTTCTACAGAATTGGGACAATAGAGGAAACGCGTATTTCAGAGGAGGAAACCAATTGTTGGAAAAAATGAAACATGAAACTCTTGTTATAATGGGGTCATACTTCTGTCAAGTGTCAGTGTCACCTGATTGGAATATTATATTTGGGAGAGAGGGTATTTGGAATACTTTCCTCGTGTTTCGATCAAACACAATTACAATGGCTTAGACCTGCGATGTTAAACCTGTGGCCCGCGACAAAACCTTAGTCCAGCTCGTTACGTTGCAACACTGGTACATTTAAATACATTTCCCCCTCTTTTTTTAATTGCCGCTTCTTACAACCTGTTAAGGCTATACGCATAAATGATAATTACTCTAACGGAGTAGGAAAGAGGAGGGAAACATTTTATTGGTAAACTTACATGAATTTTTATGGAAGGAAAGTGGGAAACCATTTAGGGAAAAACATCCTAAGTAGAATCGATCGGGATTCGAATACCTTTCTCACAATCATCAGCAAAACTATTTTATTAAGATCAGTTAAATTAACTTCAAGCTTGTAGTAGTCATGTGACATCATATAACACATTAAGAAACTAAAGAGTTTTAAGGGGATATTTGAATAGCTCTACTTATTTTTCTTTAGTGGCTTATTCAATAATTTTGAAAGGCACTCAAATGCTGTTTTTTTCAAAAAAAGGTATATTAGTATTGGTTTCATGAATTTGTCTGTCTACAATTATTATAATAAATATGTCATCAAGAACGTCTATTAATATTTTAGGTATTTAAGGTGAACGTTCTGAACTGACTGATTTATATAAACACACGAGAATGTCTATGAGCGAGAGGTAAAGGGCTTTCTAATTTTGCCGGGAAAGATATTTTCACATAACTTCTAGGGTTATTTTACATCTCACTATCGATATAGGATCAATGGCTTTACTTCCCCTCTGAAGTAAGTTGTGATACGGATTTTTTATCGCTCAAGAATAATCCGCTGGTTTTGAACCCATGAACATCGGGTCCTGATGCGAGCATTTTACCTCAAGATTACTGATATTGACGAAGAACGTCTATTAATTGTCTTGAAAGTAATTCCACTTATTTTATATATAACACATTCTGTTGGCATTTTTAAGTTCTTTGCAGTCATAGGTCCCAGATATGTTGACAGTTTATTAGTTTATTTGTATTATAAGCTAAATTTATTCTTCTGCTTATTTAGTTATTATAACATATTTTAATTCATAATCTCAATTCATTAATATATACTTGATAATTATATCAAATATCCCAACAAATAGTTATGCCTTTCCCAAAATTATTTTTTGTCTCTTATCCCTATTTTGAAAACTTCTGTTCACCCCTAATTCAAAATCGTTTGGACACAATTGACTTTGATATAGTTCTCCTAAACAATTTAATTTGTTAGCTATGGGCACCACCTACTTTGAGAGAAATATCCTCCCACTTCAGTGTTTATTATGAGAATGACAGGTCTGAAGGTTCAGAAACACTCAAAACAATTATTCTTTGCTATTGTAGAATATTCACTAGTGATATTATTAAAAAAACTTTTATTTAAAGAAGTTAAGATCTATGTTTTTATTAATTTACTTTGATCTCAGAACTGCAACATTTCAAGTGAGATGTCATTGAAACAATTTCAACTTTTCCTATTTTTTTTTATAAAACTTCAAATGTAAGATTTAAAATACTACACGGACCTAATATGTATTTAACTTTCACCACAATTTTGGCGTGAACCATATTTATAAGTAACAAATTAGTTTATCCAATGCACCCTGTCCTCTGCCTCCTCCTTCAGCTCCCAGAATTTTCTTATTTCCTTCAAGTCCTCCATTATTTGAATCCTCCTCCTTCCTCAGCTCCTCTTTCCCTCAACCTTTCATAATATGATATCATGCATAAGACAGTTCCTCCTAAAGATGTGTCCGATCCAGTTTGCTTTGCACCGAAGAATCACATCCAAAATGGTTCTCCTCTCACCCACTCTTCTTAGGACCTGTTCATCTGTCATCCTGTCTGTCCACCTGATCTTCTCAAGTCCATATAAGGAGTATCATAAATTATCTTCATAACTTCTTAAGATGAGAATGTAGGGGACGCGTGGAAAGGAAGTGTTTTTGCCGTTTTTATAGCAAAAGACTGTTTTGGACAAAATATATAAAATATTACTACAATATAAGCCTAACGTTTAGTTTTATTCACATGTTTTCATCAACCGTTCTTGAATATATTCCATGAGTATATAAGCATATTGATGATAAACTTTTTAAATAAATAGAAAGAGTTGTAATTAAATTCCAGGACACCGTTGAGAAATATTCAAGAACTGTTAATATCACCATGTGAAAGAAAATTAAGTTGTGTTTCTACTAGAGAAAATGTGTTTGTATATTAAATGTTTTGTTATAAAAATTGAAAAAACATTGATCTTTTATCGCGTACCCTAAACCTCCCACCTTAACAGAAAACACCTTATTTATCTCTAGTAGGATTGGGATATATGTCCATATATTAAAGTTGTAGTTGTTAATTTTCCTCTCGATGAGGAGTTAAATAGAGTCCCTATAACATCAGTCAAACATTTTGTCTTGTCTTCAAAACCGTGTGCTGTATCAAACCTCCAGAGGTGATAGTACTGTACATCAACTCTTAACTTTCTACAGTAACCAGTCGACAAGTTTAAAACCTGATAAAAACTTATCTCCGACCGGCGACAGGGAATAAAGAAAGTTTCCCCCACCGAAACAAATGACGAGTTTATACGTACAACTTTTAAAGGAGGGTTGTCTGAACGCTTTAGGGGATGTTCTAGAACAACGTTTCTCAAACTGTGGACCACGGAGCTCCTGGGCTCCGCCATCGTTATTTTAGGCTCCGTAACGCAATTTTAGAATCTTCTTTATTTGTTCTAACTATAATATAGAATCGGTAGTTAAAATTGGCATTGTTCTTTTTAATCTAAATAAAGGACTTTTGTTAAATGCGCAAGGGAAACCAACATTTCACCAATTATAAAATATTCTGTCATGCCACGAATCGAACCTGGGACACTTATCTCAGTAGCTAAAGACTCTACCGACTTAGTTAAGGTGTCATCAGATAGATGTTACCAATGGCTATGAAACCCATTCAAGTGGCCAAACGGTTTAAGGCGTCGCTCTCGTGTTGGATTGGCCTGCTGAAGACAAGGAGATCGGGGTTCAAATCCCAGTCGGGTTTACTGATAGTATTTTTCTCCTAGATATTGAATTTGCTTCCCACACTCCTTCCAGTCAAATACGGGTCGATAACCTCTAGAATAGTCTTCATCCTTGCCCCATTAGAGTAATTATCATATATGTGTATAACCTGAACAGGTAGTAAGACGTGGTGATAAAAAAAAATTAAATAAAAAATTATATATGGAATAGCACTAATAATATAGTTAAATCAATATTGATCGTAAAAAAGTTAGAATTTTCTAAAAGGCTCTTTATATGAAAATTTGCCTTTACACGTGAATATTTTGATGAAACGGAAAAATATCCCCCTACACTTCAGGGATATTATTTTATAAGTTAATGGACGTAGGGGTTCGAGGGATTTTATATGATTTTATAACATGACATAGCCGTAGGATAGAACATACAGCTTTTAAAAACTGGAAAAAGCCTGAAATAAAAAACTAAATATTGTTTGCTTTCGTAAGGTAGAAGTCGATACATGGCCATGTGTCGTAAATTCCCAAACAAGTAGCACCAGTTGACTCTGAAAAAATCTCACTCTCACGTTTTGTAAAACAATATAAAAAACAAAACCTAAAGCCTAATATTAGTTACTGATATATCCTCCCTAATACTAAATATATAGTTGATAAGCTTTGTAAATTTGCGAAATTTCCTGACTTCTTCAAGCTTTACAGCCAAAATATATGTATGCATACTCCCAATATTTATGTGCAAAACGTTATATTAATAATCTAGTTTTTTTTATGTTTTATATTATATTCTAATGTAAGAATTATTATAAATAAATATATTAATAGTATTTGAAAAATCAAATAATGTTGAGGAAAAACGAATAGTTTACACTGGGCTATGGTTTTTTTTTATTTCTAGTATTATTTCAAATATGTCAGAGAATTCCTTTAACTTTTCTAAATGTCACCGATTTTCCCAGGTTCTCCGTGTGCGTATCAACTTTGTACTATTCACCATATCTCACTCTTTATATTAAATGTTCAATCTTACGACGATTTGATTCTTTTTTTCAGTGAAATTAGACCTCCAATGCGCCCTGTTCTCTACCTCCTTCTTCAGCTCACAGAATTTTCTGATTTCCTTCAAGTCTTCCAATGTTTGAATCCTCCTTACTAAGTTCCTCTTTCTCTCAACCTTTCCTTCTATAACGTCGGTGCAGAAGACAGTTCCTCCTAAATAACTGTCCGATCCAGTTTGCTTTGTACCGAAGAATCACATTCAAATCTAAAAATTTGAGAATCTATACGAGGATAAGCCCATCAATATTATATACAATCTAATGTTCAGCACTTTCCTTAGTCGAATTAAGGCCTCTGAAATAGTAATGTATCTTATATAGCCACTCGATTACAGGGGGTGGACCTAGGTATGTGTTATTGAAAGAAACGTATTGATATTGTACTCATTTAAAGTATCGGAAGAAAAATATCGATACCGTACTAGTATCGAAAGAAAAGTATCGATAGCAGTAAGTATCAGTATATAAATTTTACTGGATTTTTTTTAATTGAGTAGGAATTTCAACTTTTGAATAGCAAAAATTATTGTATTTTCATATCCATTTAAAAACTAAAAACTATAATGATTTAACTATATTATAGAATATTTCGGTCTATAGTGTATATGTTGTGTGTTGCAACTTGTAAGATTTGATAGATAGTATTGTATAATGGATATTATAAAAGGTTTTACCATACCAAATTTCAAAATGTCTATGAAAATGTAGCTGATGGAAAGTTATTTAATAGAGAAATATGATCAGTAATATATTTTTGCAATCTATTTTGTAACCTTCTTTAAAAATATTAAACATTTAGTCCCAGTATGAGTGAAGATAACAAAAAAAGTTGTTTCTTTCGATACCGATCCGATACCTGAGTGTGAGTAATAATATCAGTAAAAGTATCGAGTAAAAAAATACTAGTATTGAAATAAAAATATCGATATTAGTAAAACATCGATACTTTTTCCACATTCCTAGGTGGACCATGCTAAATTGGCATAAGTGACATTTAAATTTTTGGCTAATACTGTCGATGAAGGAAGCTGTAGTGACCTTGAAATCTTCTGTGACCTGACATAACTCTTACCACAGTTACTCAACGTTACTCTTGGACACATGGGTGGTTTGGTCTAGAAAAAAAAAAGCAG